>PVHT021183726.1:10421996-10475150 GCA_004024745.2 Catagonus wagneri
TGGGGCTTCCCACCCGGGAGGTATGGGGTTGCTTCTATCACGTAATCGCCCCTCCTACCTCTTGATATGGTCTCCTCTTTGTCTTCTGGAGTAGAATATCTTTTTTGGAAGTTTACAGTCCATTTGGTTGAAGGCTGCTCGGCATTTGTTTGTAGTTTTGCTGTTTTTCGGGAGAGAAGTTGAGCTCCAGTCCTTCTATGTGAGTTTGGAGTAATTTTTAACCTAGCAATAGATAACCAGAATAGCCAACCTGGCATACTGTTCCATGCCAGGTTCAGTTCTGGGGGTTGCTATGTAAGCGGGTCATTGACCTGCTGAAGAAATTCCCAAGCACTATAGTCAGGGTGTGAGGGGCCTGGAACTCTGACCTAGATGCTGAAAGCTGGGAATGGGGGCTGGTATGTGGGGTATGGAGAGGAGTCAGTCATGACCTTCCTTTCCCTGAGGAAGCATAAGGCTTGTTCTGGCAACACTGTGGTCCAGTGGGAGAGGAATAGCCTTTGGAGTCAGATGGACTCTCACTAACTCTGTGACTTGCACAAGTCAGACCACTTCTCTGAACCTCAGATGAAGATAATAATGTCTCTCTTGCAGGATGCTTGTGTGGATTAAATAAAATCAACAGAGGTGACTTGCTTGGTACCTAGACCCTTAATAAATAGTCTCATAAAAGATCCTTTGGTTGCCCATTTAAACCTGCAAATAGGAGTGCTTATGAAAAGATGCTACAGGAATTTCTTCTGGGCTGAGGGTAGGAAGGAGGATTAAATATTACTTTTCTCTCTCAAGGTTTTAATGTATAGAAAACAGACATTAGGAGGTGAATGTGGACTGAAGTCCTAGCTTTATTAATAGCACCAAATGTCCAATAACTGCCACAGGAAGGGATACAGTTGGGAGCCTGGAATTTTCTCCATGAGGATGTCTTTAATTAAGGATTCAGATTCTCTGTAATTAAACAAAAGTCCAGGACCAGATGGCTTCAGTGGGGAATTCTACCAAACATGCAAAGAACTTACACTGATTCTTCTCAAAATTTTCCAAAAGACTGAAGAGGGAACACTCTCAAAGTCCTTCTATGAAGCCACTATCACCCTGATACCAAAACCACACTAAGACAACACCAAAAAAGAAAACTACAGCCCAATATCTCTGATGAAAATAGATGCAAACGTTTTCAACAAAATATTAGCAAGCCAAATCCAACAACACATAAAAAAGGTCATATACCACAATCAAGTTGGATTCATACCAGTGTCACAAGATTGGGTCAACATATGCAAATCAATCAATGTGATACACCACATCAACAAAAGAACAGACAAAACCCACATGATCATCTCATTAGATACAGAAAAAGCACTTGATAAAATTCAATATCCATTCTGATAAAAAAAAAAAAACTCTTACCAAATCAGGTATAAACGGAACATATCTCAAAATGATAAAAGCTATTTATGACAAATGCAAAGCCAACAATAACACTCAACAGAGAAAAGCTTAAAGCCTTCCACTAAAATCTGGAATAAAAAAAGGATACCCACTCTCACCACTTCTACTCAGTGTTGTGCCAGAAATCCTAGCCACAGCAATCAGATAAGAAAAAGAAAGAAAAAGTATCCAAATTGGAAGAGAAGAGGTAAAATTGTAATTATATGCAGACTACATATATAGAAAACCCTAAAGACACCACACAAAAACTACTAGAACTGATAAACGAAATCAGCAAGGTAGAAGGATACAAGATTAACATACATAAATTAGTTGCATTTCTTCATACTAACAATGAAACATCAGAAGGGGAAAGTATTCCTTTTATTTTTATTTTATTTTATTTTAGGGCCGCACCATCAGCATACAGAAGTTCCTAGGCTAGGGGTTGAATCAGAGCTATAGATGCAGCCTGCGCCACAGCCACAGCAAAGTGGGATCCAAGCTGAACCTGTGATCTATACTGCAGCTTGTGACAACACCAGATCCTTAACCCACTGAGCAAGGCCAAGGATTGAACCCACAACTTCATGGATATCAGTTGGGTTTTTAACCGGCTGAGCTATGATGAGAACTCCCAGTATCCCTTTTAAAATTGCATAAAAAAAATAAAATACAGGAATAAACCTGACAAAGGAGGTGAAAGACTTATAACTATAGATAACTATAACACTTAGAACTATAAAACAGGAGTTCCTATCGTGGCTCAGTGGAGACAAATCTGACTAGCAGCCATGAGGATGCAGGTTTGATCCCTTGCCTTGCTCAGTGGGTTAAGAATCCGGCATTGCCGTGAGCTGTGGTGTAGGTCACAGACACAGGTCAGATCTGTTGTTGCTGTGGTGTAGGCCAGCAGCTTCAGCTCCGATTAGACCCCTAGCCTGGGAACCTCCATATGCCACAGGTGCAGCCCTAAAAAGACCAAAAAAAAAAAAAAAAAAGGAACTATAAAACACTGATAAAAGAAACTGAAGGTGATTGAAAGAAATGGAAAGACAGCCCATGCTCATGGACTGGAAGGATTAATATTATCAAACTGGCCATACTACCCAGAGCAATCTACAAATTTACTATTATCTCTATCAAATTACCCATGACATTCTTCATAAAACTAGAATAAATAATCCTAAAGTTTATATGGAAACATAAAAGACCCAGAATTGCCAAAGCAATCTTGGGGAAAAAGAACAAAGCAGGAGGCGTAACCCTCCCAGACTTCATATAATACTATAAAGCTACGGTAATCAAAACACTGTGGTACTGGCACAAAAAGAGACATATGGATCAATGGAACAGAATAAAGGGCCCAGAAAGAAACCTGTACACCTAAGGTCAATTAATCTTTGACAAAAGAGGCAAGAATATACAACAGAGAAAAGAGAGTCTCTTCAGCAAACGGTATGGGGAAAAGTAGACAGCCACATGTAAATCAATGAAGTTAGAACACACCTTCGCACCATACACAAAAATAAACTCGAAATGGCTTAAAGACGTTACTATAATACATGACACCATAAAACTCCTAGAAGAAAGCACAGGCAAAACACTCTCTGACATGTTTTCTTAGGTCAGTCTCCCAAGGCAATAATAAAAGCATTAATAGACAAATGGGACCTAATCAAACTGACAAGCTTTTGTATAGCAAAGGAAGCCATGAGTTAAATGAAAAGATAACCTACAGACTGGGAGAAAATATTTGCAAATGACGCAAATGACCATGGCTTAATTTCCAAAATATACAGCTCAAACAAACAAAAACAACCAAATCAAAAAATGAGCAGACAACCTAAAAGGACATTCCCCCAAAGACGACATACAGATGGCCAAAAAGCACATGAAAAGACACTCATCATCACTAATTACTAGAGAAATTCAAGTGAAAACTACGAGATACCACTTCACATCAGTCAGAATGGCCATAATTAAAAAGTCTATGGATAACAAATGCTGGAGAGGGTATGGGGAAAAGGGAACTCTCATACACTGCTGGTGGGAATATAAACTGATGCAGCCACTATATAAAACCGTGTGGAGGTTCCTCAAAAAAAAAATTAAAAATAAAATTGCTATACGATCCACCAATCCTACTCCTGGGCATATGTCCAAAGAAAATTCTAATTTGAAAAGATGCATGCACCCCAGTGTTCACAACAGCACTATTTACAGTAGCCAAGACAGGGAAGCAACCTAAATGTCCATCAACAGATGAATGTATGAAGAAGATATGGCTTGTATGTGCATACACACACACACACACACACACACACACCACAATGGATTACTACTCAGCCACAAAAAATGAAATAATGCCATTTGCAAAAACACAGATGGACCCAGAGATTATCACACTAAGTGAAGTCACAAGAGAAAGACAAACGCCATATTATATTACTTATACATAGAATCTAAACTATGACACAAATGAACTTATTTAAAAAACAGACTCTCAGGCATAGAAAACAGACTTATGGCTCTCAAAGGGGACAGTGAGGGGAAAGGGATGGGCTCAGAGTTTGGACTGGTACATGCACACTACCAAATGGACAGTTAACAGGGATCTACTGTACAGCGCAGGGACCCATTTTCAATATCTTGTGACAAACCATAATGGAAAAGATGTAACTGAATCTCTTTGCTGTACACCAGAAACTGACATAACATTGTAAATCCACTATATTTCAATTTTTAACAAGGATTCAGATTCTTTAATAGTTACAGGATGAATTCTCAGTTTTGCTCATTTGAATTTTCTAGGACTTTGAAATTTTATCTAAAGTTTCAAATGTTTCAACATATTGGTATAAAGTTGTTCACATGCCTTTTTTAATCACTCACGAAGTCCTCCCTTCCATCAAAGCCCCAGTACTGTGCTGTGGGGTCACCCTGGTCCAGGGGTCACGGAGGTAGCATTTTTGCCTCTAGTGCAACAGCCTGTGAATAGCCTCAGCCGTGTTTTCCGGGACCCCCACCCTACCCCTGGGGCAAAGAGCTCTCTGAACATTATCAGTTTAAAACTACTGTCTGCAACTTACCCAGAAAGTTCCAGGGAAAGACACATTCCCTTCCAGCCTAGGCTCCTAAAGACAGCTCAAGTGTGCCCCTGACAATAAGGGTTTGGGTTTGATGGAGGGAGCATCTCCCCCACCCCACTTTCAGGGTTCGACTCCCTCAGCTTCTTCTCTCCTCGCTGATTTCCCAGCTGAGCAGGTCCGTGACCTCCCCACGGCAATAACCTTGCAAGTCCCACCCCCATCTCTATTGCTCATTTATTTCCCCACTGTGGACAAGCAGTATCTAGCAGGTTGGGGTGAGAAAAAAGGAGCTTACGGGGCAGTGAGGGGTCCACAGCATGGTCGCATGTGCGCTTACGCTAACATGAGAAATGGGTGGGGGTAACGGCTTCAGGGAGGTACCCCTTAGGGATCACCCCGCTGTTCACCTTTCCCAGTGGAGCCCCCTTCCTTCTTGAGAGTTGGAGAGAAGCAATAAAGGATGAGATTGGGGGGCGGTGCTCCTGAGCCCCTGCCTCCTGGGGAGTCCCCGGCTTGCAGTCCCCACCCTCCATCTGTCTCCTTGGTTGGGTCCTTCCCGGTACCCTGCAGCCCCCTCCCCCAGGAAAGCAGCCCTTCCGGGGTTCTGCCTCCCTCCAAGGGATGGGTGCCTTGAGAGCCCGGGCAGCGTGGTCCTCTGTCTGGCCGGCCAGCTGAGGAGACTGGAGGACACAAGCAGCTGCCCAGATGCTTGGGGTCAAAGGTCCTGCAGACTCAGCCGGAACCAGCTACTGAGGCCACACTGGAAACTGATGCTTTGAGATTTGAGTTGGTGCCCAGCTGGGCACTGAAGGAGTTAACAGAATGCGGTGGAAAAGAGCAGAATGGGGGCACACGGGCAGGCGCTGCTGGAAAGAAAGCTAGCCTTGTGCGTGGATAATTAGAACTGAACGTCAGTAAACAACGCCTTTTCCCCTCATTAAGGACAAATCTGTATGTATAATGTGCCTATTTTCTCTTTCATTAACTTATAAATGGCCACTACTTTAAAGCCACTTAACCAGCAGTTTTGACTTGCCCCGTCAGCCCCGGGTCTGATGTGTCTCTACTCCTACGCAGACAGAGGTGCCCACCCCAGCGCCCAGCTCCCATTGCGGGGCAGGGGGAGTCTGTGCGCACGTTCCTCCAAGATGCCACAGAGCTGCTGCAGCTTCCTAGAAGGCAGTGGAGAGAGGGCGTGAGGGCGTCCCCTCCACTCTAATGATTCACTCTCATTCTCTAAATGACCTGGTCTGCCCTCAGGTAGCTGGAGAACCCTGACTCTGGGGAGCCCCTGAGAACGTGGCCGGTCTTCAAGCATCCCTTAGGGTGTCTGGCAACATGCTGGGACCAGAAATCTCAAAGATGAGCTATCAGTTCTGCCCTCCTGAAACCCACAGGACAGTAGAACAGCATGTGTGCATATGTTAAGGAAAGGATGCTGTAAGAAAGGTTCCCACAAAACAGGAACCTTCCGGGCATGTCAGGGAGGTGTCCCAGATGTACGTCTCCTCCATCAGTCTGCAAACTTCCCCAGGGATTGAGAGCATAGCTCCCGTCGGGGTTTCAGGGGATACTGACCATGTCCCTTCCTTCAGACTAAGAGATCCCCTGGATGCAGAGACAGCCTCTTCCATCGGAGAGAAGACGCTAGAAGAAGGAACTAATTGCCTCATCCTATCAAAAAATTCCACAAGCAAGAGATCTATCCGAGGGCAGGGCACTGCCTCCCTGTTCCTGGGTAGCCTCCCAGGGCCCTGAATAAAGCCTCCTTACATCTCTCCCTCTCTCCTGGGGCCCTGAAGTGTGCCCCAAACCTATGCCAGGGCTTGAGAGGGGTGGGGATGGTGCCAAAGTGGGAGATGACACAATCTCTGTCCTTAAGAGCACCCACAGCCCTTTCAGTTTCGCATGACACTAACCCGCACGAAGCAATGGTGAGAAGAGCAAGAGGACTGAAATGAGCACCCCCGCTGCGGTGACAAGGGCCCGTATGCAACCCTTTCCGTTACCCCCCGTGAGCTCCCAGTCCTAGCAGGTGCATAATATTTTCCCCATCCCACGAATGCAGACCTGGAGGCCCAGAGAGGGAAAGCGACTCACTTAGGGTCACACAGTCCATCAGTGGTGAAACTGGGAAGCGAACCATCTCTGGTTCTTCCCACCACAGCCAGCCTCACCCCAGGTGACTGCCAGAGCTGCATGGACAGCAGAGGCAGGAGGACAAGAGGGCGATCAGGGGGTGGAGGGGTCGGGCCTGGGGACCTCCACTGCAGGGACAGTGGAGAGGCCAAGGGTATTCTGAGTCTCCGACACAGAAGCCTGGGAGAGGACCGACTCGGAATCCCTGTACCTTCCCTGAACAGGGGACGTGGAGGATCCTCAGGCCCAGTGAGGGACCTTGCTCATAAATCCAGGTATTCCTCAAAATACCACTTCCTGATCATATTTTTTTTTTTGTCTTTTTGCCTTATCCAGGGCCGCACCCGCGACATATGGAGGTTCCCAGGCTAGGGGTCTAAGAGGAGCTGTAGCTGCCGGCCTTCGCCACAGCCACAGCATCACAGGATCCAGGAGGAGTCTGACACCTACACCACAGCTCACGGCAATGCCGGATCCTTAACCCACTGAGTGAGGCCAAGGATCAAACTTGCGTCTTTATGGATACTAGTCAGATTCTGCTGAGCCACCAATGGAACTCCTAACGGACTCCTGATGGATGCTAGGCAGTTCCCGGTTGGGACAGTACCCCGTCATCATGATCATTAACATGACTAGCCATTTGAAAGAACTGGAAACAACTCGAATATCCATCCACAAGAGGATGGAATAAATTCATGTGTGGAATGCTCTAGAGCAGTTAAAAGTAATGAAGTAGACCCACGTGGGCTTGACATAGCTAAACCTCCAGGATATACACTGTGAAGTTAAAAAAAAAAAAAACTTGCATGTTGCTATATCTAGTGTGATATCACTTACGTTAAGAGAGAAACTCAGAGTTCCTGTTGCGGCTCAGGGGAAACGAATCTGACTAGCATCCATGAAGATGCAGGTTCGATCCCTGGCCTCACTCAGTGGGTTAAGGATCCGGCACTGCCGTGAGCTGTGGTGTAGGTCACAGATGCGGCTCGGATCCTGCGGTACTGTGGCTGTGGCGTAGGCTGGCGGTTGCAGCTCCGATTGAATCCCTAGCCTGGGAACCTCCACGTGCCACGGGTGCGGCCCTAAAAAGACAAAAAAAAAAAAGAGAGAGAGAAACTCTTAAACCAGGTGTTTTCCAGGGCTCCATATTGTCCTAAAAAACTCTGTAAAATACATCAAACAGGTAATAGTGGTCACGCCTGATTAGGGGTGGCTGTACCCAGGATGGGAGGTGATCAAAGGGGCTTTGGCCTGGGCAGGGAGACCACTTGCCCAGATCTGCTCAGAACAGACTTTGTTCTCTCTGTTGCCGCCCATGACTAATAACAGCACTGCCTTTCCCTCTCAAAAGTGTTCATTTTGGGTAATAAGTTACTTACTTATCTGTAGGGTTTAATTTTTTACAAAAAGAATGTATTAAGTGATCGCTTGTGTCATTTCTCACGGTGCATCAGGAGAAGGAAAAGTCCCTTTCCCCTTCTCCAGGCCCCCAGGCCCACTCCTCAGAAATAACTACTGTTAACAGGTCTAGCATACTTTCTGAAACTATAACTCTTAACTATAACCACCTAACCTTAAAACACAGAGAAAAAGACATACAGGATTAGGCAGCACACACTGTTTTGAAACTTATCTTTTTTAAACTTAATTTCATATCTATCAGGATATCTGGAAAACCTAACAGAAAGCCTCAGGTCCCACCAACAGAGATTTGGGTTCCATCAGTTGGCAGTGTGGCCCACAAATGTGTACTTCCTTTTTTTTTTTATTTTTTTAAGGCCACACCCAAGGCATAAGGAGGTTCCCAGGCTAGGGGCTGAATCGGAGCTGTAGCTGCTGGCCTACACCACAGCCACAGCAACACAGATCTTTAACCCAGTGAGTGAGGCCAGGGATTGAACCTGCATCGTCATGGACGCTAGTCAGATTCGTTTCCACTAAGCCATGATGGAAACTCCCCACAGGTATGTCTTTCTAACAAGCTTTCCATGTGACTTAGATGGCAGTGGTCCATGGACCTCATACTAACCTTCATCCATAAAACATTAAATTAATTCATCCACTTATTCAATAAACAATTATGGACCCTTGCTCTGAGTTTGGCCCTGGCTGAACTTGCAGTTCACCAGAGAACATAACGCAGTCCCGGTCCTCCAGGGCACAGCCTCAGGTCTTCTTCCAGTGGGATCAGTCACCACCGACAGTGGCTTGAACTAGCCATGAGCATGAGCACTGGGGTCAAACAAACCTAATGTCCAGCAAGTCCCTTTCCGACCATGTGATCTTAAGAAAAGTATTTAAGCACTCTTTGCCTCAGTTACCTAGTCTGTAAAATGGACACAATAACCCCCATATCATGTGATGGGCACTCAATCAGTTGCTGCTGCTATCATTAATAATAAATTAACTATATGGAGCTCCTGCTGTGGTGCAGTGGGTTAAGAATCTGACTGCAGTGGCCCCCAACGGGGCACAGTGGGTTAAAGGATCTGGCATTGCCACAGCTGTGGCACTGGTTGCCACTGTAGCTCAGATTCAGTCCCTGACCCCAAAACTTCTGTATGCCACGGGCAGTCATAAAATAATAGTAATAATTTAACTATAAAGAATACATAGCTAATTAATAATAAAACTCCTATAGCATTCTTGCCAAGAATGTTTAAACTATGTTTAAATTCAATCATGAGGAAACAATCTGACAAATCTAAACTCAGAGATATTCTAGAAAACTTGCCTATACTCTCCAAAAATGTCCACATCATGAAACACTGAAATAAAAGAGAAATTGTTCTAGATTAAAGGAGACAAAAGAGACATACACTACATACAAAGTGTGTTCCAGGTATGAGATATATATATATATGCCTAGGATAATTGGGAGATATGAACATCAATGGTATATTATATAATGATATTGCAGCGATGTTGAATTTATTATACAGTTGCACTGTATAAATGATAGGACGGAGTAGGCACAATAGAAGTCCCAAAAAAGGATCATAGAGAATTCTAGGGGACTTTGGGAGACAACTGTAAGTTAATAAATTGCTCAAAAAAGCCATGAGAACAAGGCAGGCTTGCTTGACTAGAGGAGGTGTGAGAACTGCCTCAGGTCATTAGGTGGGGGATGGGATGAGGTCTGACTTCAGGTTCAGACCAAGGGCAGGAGTTTGAGGACTGCCATTTGCTGATTTGAATACACACCTTACCAGATACCAAGGAGGAGCTGCTACTCCCAGAAAGGAAGAGGCGGTCTTTTCGGACCCAACTCCCCTTGGATGATAAAACTATAGCCCTTCAGATCCCGGGAACAGAGCTTCCTGGCTGCCCGCTTGCATCTCTCACAAGCGTCCTATCTTAATAAATTTATTTCTTGCCTATCGCTGTATCTCTCGCTGAATTCCTTCTGAGCAGAGGCATAAAGAACCTAAACCTCAGTGAGTCCAGACACAGGGTGAGTGATCCTAATTTAAAACGGTGGGTTCAAGTCCCAATCTGTGTTCTGGCTAGGTTCAGGCCATGAGTGCTGCCAGTTTCATAAATGCTCTCATTCTTAGGATGTGTACTGAAATATTTAGGGGTAAAGTGTTATGATGTCTGCAAGTAATTCTCGAATGATTCATGAAATCTGTGCGTGTAGGGATGGCGGAGGGAAAAGAGAGACAGAAAAGAGACAAAAAGAGAAAATATGTAGCAAACTGTTAATAATCAGTATATTTAGGTGTGTCTAAGGGTGTTCCTATTCTATTATTCCAATCTTACTTTGTAGATTTAAAATTTTCCAAAATAAAATGTTTAGAAAAGTGAAATCTGATGGTTTCGGAAAATAATGTTCAGGATGGTGGTTGACTTGGAGAAGGAGGGAGTGACTGGGAGGGGAGCATGGCTAGGAAATTCCTGACTTCTGGGGATGTCCTACTTCTTGAACTTGGAGGATTCACTGAGCTGGACACTTACTTCCTCTTTTCATGTGTAGGTTACGTGTCAATAGATAAGTTTATTTAGAATAGTCACAACAAAGAACCCTTCACAGCATCCGATCCTCTGCTCTGGTCCAGGCTGGAGGGAAGGCTGGGGCTGGGCCATCCTCCCCTGACAGTGCATCTCATCAGAGAGGAGGGAGAAGAGGGCCTGAGTCTGATGACGGCCTGGCCCTCAGCCTGACCCCACAGGGAAGAGCAGGCTGCTTCTGGAGGTGCCCCAGTCTGCCCCTCAGAGCAGTGCTCAGTTCTGTTGCCAGCCCCTGGGGCGGGAGGCTGGCCTTGGCTCCACACTTCTCAGGCCCCAGTGTTCTCCCCTCTTGTCAGCCCTGTACGCCCAGATGGACGGGACTTAATGAGGCATCTCATCTTGTGTGAGAAGTAAGTCCAAGGGGTCACATTTTCCTCTCCTTGCATTGTTTCCCCATGTGCTTGATCTGCTCTGCTTCACTAACTGGAGACACAAATGTAGTCATATCTCTGTGTTTTGCAGATTAATTGCTGGAGTCCTCATCTGCCTAAATTAACAAGAGCAACAACAATGGCTAACACTTAGCATAGATCTTACTACACGCCAGATCCTGTTCTAATTACTCTATGTATGTAACTCATGTCATGCTTACAACAACCCTGGGAGGCAGGGTTTTCTGTTTTGTTTTGTTTTTTACCCATTTTACAGATGGAGAAATTGTGGCTTAGAGAAATAATCTGCCCAAGCAGGATTGGCTGCGTAATTGGCAGAGCCCAGTGCAGCATGAAAATGGAGGAAGGAGAAGGAGTTCTTGTTCAAAAATTATTTATAATGGGAGTTCCCACCGTGGCCCAGCGGAAATGAATCTGACTAGTATCCATGAGGATGCAGTTCGATCCCTGGCCTCACTCAGGGGATTGGGGATCCAGCGTTGCTGTGGCTGTGGTGTAAGTGGCAGCTATAGCTCTGATTCAACCCCTAGCCTGGGAACTTCTGTATGCCATGGGTGTGGCCCTTAAAAGCAAAAAAAAAAAAAAAGAAAGAAAGAAAAGAAAAGAAAGAAAGAAATTATTTATAATAAAAAAATGCCATCTGAAGGAACATGGATGGACCTAGAGATTATCATACTAAGTGAAGTAAGACAGAGAAAGATAAATACATATCTCTTACATATGGAATCTAAAAAAAAGGATACAAATGAACTTATTTATTACAAAAGAGAAATTGACCCACTGACATAGAAAACAAACTTATGGTTACCAAAGGGGAAACTGAGAGAGAAATAAACTATGAAGTTGAGATTAATATATACATACTACTATATATAAAACAGACAGCCAACAAGAACCTACTGTATAGCACAGGGAACTATATTCAATATTTTATAATAACCTATAAGGGAAAAGAATCTGAAAAAGAATATATATATGTGTATATATATGTGTGTATATATACAAATATCACTCTTGTACACCTGAAACTCATACATTATAAACTAACTATATTTCAATAAAAAATAAAAATAAATAATTCAGTGTGGTTCATGGATTTGAAAAAAAAATTAAGACTTTCAAGTCACCAAGCATTAGACCCAGCATGACTATACAGGTCTATAGCCCATAAAGTCAGGCCCAGGAAAGAGTAGAGCAAAAACTTGAACCCAAGCAGTCTGACTCCAACCTCCATCCTCCTAACCACTGTATTATACCACCTCTCTCCTCTCAGAGTCTTCCTCCCCTCCCCTTCCCCAATCTGCTGAAGAACTAAAGCCACTTACTCAACGCATCATGGCCCATGCTGTCTCTAAAAGCCAGGTAGAGACAGAACTGAACAGTCTTATCAGCCTGATGCCACAAGGGGTCGCTGTTGAAAACTGGCCCTGTGCAGTTCGACTCCTCCATATCCACAGCTCAGAGCTGCCCTGACCAATCCAATCCTGGACGTGTACAGCAGGGCCCCACACTTGGGCTCCAAGCAACATTTATTTCACAATCTTTGGTGCAGCCACTGCTCCCACAGCATGACCTCCACCAGAGGCCCTGGGTTAGAGACTCTCTGCCCTGCCAACTGCTGGGTGGACACCAGCCTCCTAACAAGCATCTAAGCCTGATATTAGCTTGGTCCACCTATTCAATTCCCCATTTCCTGTGGAGTCCCCTCTATTCTTTCACGCCAAAGGATCTCAGAGAGGCCCAACTCAGTTCATCAGAAAGGCTCTAAAAGGGAAGGGCCAGTCAGGACCTTGACCTCAGTCCTCCCATATGCAAATATCCCACCTCTGTGACCATCTCAGCAAAACCTTCTTAGAATCACAATGGTTCTTGTTGCACCCATTTTCCATAGCAATGTGTTTGCCTCCTTACCTCAATGTTGCATAACTAAGAGAAGAGGCATTACTAATTTGCCAGAAAATCTAGTTTTGCCTTCCTAGGCACTCCAGTACAGAGTTCAACATGATTGACACATCACTGTCACACCCAGATACTTTAATGACATAAGTGGCTAGGAGTTCCCTTTGTGGCTCAGTGGTAATAAACCCAACTAGGATCTATGAGGATGCAGGTTCGATCCCTGGCCTTGCTCAGTGGGTTAAGGATCCAGTGTTGCCACCAGCTGTGGTATAGACATGACATTGCTGTGGCTGTGGTGTAGACCGGAAGCTGCAGCTCTGATTTGACCCCTAGCCTGGGAACTTCCATATGCCACAAAGTTCGGCCCTAAAAAAGATGAAGGAATGGAGAAGGGGACAGAGCTGGTGTCATACGGGTACTATAACCTCACTCATGCCCACTGGCTGGTGAAGCCAGGAATGTCTGATTGCTCTGGGTACCATGGGCATCTCTGCAGTCCAGCTGGCATCATCCAGAGTTCCCCCACTGTACTAGTTAGAAGTGTATTCAGCTGCAGGTATAGAATACCAGCCAACAATGAGCTAAACAGAGATTTATTATTTTCACTTGACAGAAATCTGGAGGTAGGAGAGTCAAAGGCATTGGTTTATCAACTCACGGCTGACATCATCACAATTATCTTGGTCTTTCCCTCATAGAGCGTGATGGCTGCTGCTGCTCCAGCCTTCAAGTCTGCATTCAAGTCAAAAAGGAGAAAGGACAGAAAGAGGCAGCACCTGCAGCATCAAGTGCCTTTTATCAGGAAAGGAAAAACTTCCTAAGAGCTTATAGCAGGTTTGGCTTAGACCCCAGTTGTTTTAACTGTGACACATTGCCTTTCCCGGCTGCATGGGAGGCTGGGAAAGTGAGCCTGTTGTCTAGGGCCAAGACACTGTCACTACAAGCAAAACTGGAATGTTGCAGCAAAGAGGAAGATGCCACACCCTTCCTCCTATGGTCACCCCAGGTGGCCCAGAATCCCGGGGCCCTTTCCTAACAACCCCAGGATTCCTCCCAATGGAGCTCCTGCATCCTGCGGCTGGCAGGCTAAGTGCCCCAGGCATGAAGGGCCCACCCAAGGAGCCGGGATTCCCCTGAACGGAAGGCCCGCTGACTTCAGCCTTCTCCTTGGTGATTAATGGTGTTCTCCCAGCTGGGGGGAGGCGACTAATTAGCTGTAGACTGATTAAGGACAAGGCAGGCAAAGTCCCAGAGGTGATAAAAGTGATAAACGCAAACTTTCCATCTTCCTCCCTCCCTCCTGGTGCTGCCACCACCAGCACCAGCAGAAGCCAGACCTGCGGCACCCCTCACAGTGTGCTCGGCTGGGAGACGGCTGGGTGTTGTCCGGGCCACCGCCCACACAGCCCTGGGCAAAGCAGGGCATCGTGGCAAGAACGAGCACACTGGGCCTCCTTTCAGGGCTTCTGTCTTCCAGCCTCCCCCAACCTCCCTGCTCTCCACCAGGTATGGTACCAGGCCCAGGATTTCTAAACCAGTCTCCGCCCTAAAGGATCTACAGCTGAGGACTGGAGAAATGCAGAAAAGGGATGAGGTCTGGAGTCGCTGGCCAGGGTCCCACGGAGGGGCTTGGGGCGGGTTTTCTGAGGGAAGCAGTGATCCTGGAGAAAAAGAACGGACACGTGGACAGGAGTGGAGACAAAATGCGCAGAACATGGTCCTGGGGCCGGCAGGAATCTGGCGATAGGCCTGGAGAGGGGCAAAGCCAGTGACAGGCAGAGATGAAGACAGACAGGAAGGAAGAGTGTGGGTGGGGGGCAGCCCGGCTGTTTCCAGCCTCAGCAGCTCCACAGCATGCGGCATCCTCATGCGTGACGCCACCCCCCCCAGGGGGGTGGGGCAGGGGGATCTGCACCCCCCACCTCCAGCTGTGACACCTCGCCTGGATTTCTCACTCCAGAAAGCACCTGCCAGGTGCGAGCACCTTCGATGCTGCCGTGGCCGGCCAAGCCACAGTGGAAAAGATCTGACACATGAATCTTATACCAAATAAGGCTGAGAGAAGGACAAAGGAAGAATACATTTCAACAACAGATAACAAGAGAAACTAAGCGCGTGTGGTTTCTCAGGTCCCCTCTGCCTCGCCATGAGGGGTCCACTCGCCAAGGCAGATGCCTATCTTAGGAGGCTTGGCAAGCACCACACCCACAGCCCAGTCAGCCTGGCTCACTCTTACCGATTTCTTGGATCTCAGCTCAAGTGTCATTTCTAATTTTTTTTTTTTTTAAAAGCCGCACCCAAGACATCTGAAAGTTCCTGGCCTAGGGGTCAAATCGGAGCTGCAGCTGCTGGCCTACACAATAGTCACAGCAGCTTTTGGCAATGCTGGATCCTTAACCCACCGAGTGAGACTAGGGATCAAACCTGCATCCTCATGGACACTATGTCAGGTTCTTAACCCGCTGAGCCACAACAGGAACTCCCTCCAGTGTCATTTCTTCTCCTAGATCAGAGTCTATGAATTTCCCTTCATCAAGTGTAACACAGTTGACATTAATGCGTTTGGGTGACAGTCTTTACCATTATAGAGTCAATCAGCAAACACTAATTGAGGCACAAACTGTGCTAAGTTCTAGAGATTCATGGCTCATGGGCCTGCCCTCATGGAGCTTATGGCTAGGCATAAGTCACAGCTGGTACCTAAGTGGGGATTCACCCTAACTCCAGAGGTAAGACTCCTCCCAGCCCCAGTAGAACAATGGGCAACTCCTGTCAGCTCAACTCCACCACACCCAGAAGAACCATCGTGTGTGGTTGCTAAGGTTGTACATGAGACAAGGGGACTGACGTGGATGCGGGCGTGCTGCCTAGATTCCTCCTTCAGAACACTCATTCCTCCAGCTGCCAGGAGGGTTGCCTACTTAATATCTGGCTGCTGAGTCCCTCTCCAGGCCTTGTCCTCAGCCAGAGAGAGGCACATCAATCCCCAGAGTGAGCACCACTCCCTGTCTCAATCCAGCTCTTTTTCTTTTCTTCTTCTTCCTTTTTTTTTTTTTTTGCCCCCCCCCCCAACACTCCCCGAGGCATATGGAGCTCCCGGGCCAGGGATTGGATCCAAACCAAAGTTACAACCTAAGCTGCAGCTGTGGCAGCAACAGATCCTTAAGGCGCTGTGCCGGCCCGGGAATCAAGTCTGCATCCCGGTGCTCCCGAGACCCCACTGATCCCACTGTGCCACAGCGGGAACTCCCAGGCCATCTCTGAAGCATCCCAGCTCCAGGGCATCCCACGGCACTGCGGTCCAGCACCTCCCTCTACCCAGTCCTACTCCCCTCACGTCCACACTCAGGGGTTGTTCCTGAGAGCACTCCTCAATAAGATTCCTGCATGCCCATCTGGAGGCTCAGAGGCTTTTTCCCTGGGAAACCTGAGTAAGAATCATGTTGGGGCAAAAACCTGCACTCAAGGGTGACTGCGCCAGTCTGGAGGAAAGGACTCGCTTTCTCTAATCTGCACAAAGATGCCCTTTTATGACTGAGCGGTAGCTTGGCCCAGCCCCCACTGGCCCAGCCCCGAGAGCTGAACCCGGAGTACAAACCAGTGCCGGAAAGCCCTTGGCACAGCCACAGGAGGGGATCTTAGGAGTGATTTAGAAGACTCCAGAGGAAAGTATATCTGCAGTAAGACGCCCACCAGCCCCTGGAGTCTGATTCCAGCTGATTAAGAGGCATCCAGGGCTAGTATTTCAGAAAGACGACTGGGAAATAAGCCGAGGGAAATTGTTAATCTGGGATTTCCAACGATGTGGAAGGAGTCAGACCAGCCCCAAACACCCTGACTCAGGCCCAGTGTGTGGGAACTCGCCGGGTGGGTGCAGGAGGAGGGCGGGAGAAACGGGAAGGAATTAGACTTGCACAAAGTTCGTAATTGAAATCATTAATAGCAGTAAAATAAGTTGTCCATCCTACATGTAATTTGTAGTAATGTTTGGTTACTGAGATTAATTTCTAGTAATGAAATACTAATTAAACCATTTATTGAGTAATGTATTTGCTTGGTGGTGTTTTATGGGTGTTCGCTTATAAATATTTTAATTACTTTTGCTAAGTAATTAGAATTTACTAAATAATTTCCAAACTATTTATTAATTTCTAGCAATTCTGAGCCAACCAACAAGTTATTGTTTTACTTTATATCAGTAATTAAAGTCCTTTTTTTTTTTAAACTTCAAGTGACGAGAAAGTAATAAAGACAGTCTGTTCTATCACATGAGGTTGAGTGTATTAAAACCAAAAAAGGGACATAAAAATTCATTCATAATCCATCATTACTCAAACACTGTTAACATTTTGGTTTATATCGTTACAGACTCTCCCTATTGGCACATGTACTCTTTTTCAAAATTGAGATCATACCAACTGCAAGCTTTCTGGCCACCAAACTTTGCCAATTTTTGAATCATACTTTCTATTCTATGAAAATGCTAAACCATTTTAGAGAGATATCCTCTTTAATAGAGACTTTCTAAAAGTAATATTTACTTTTTCTACCTTTATGCACCCACTGTATATCAGATACTATGCAAAGTAATTTACAAATTATTGGTAGTAATACACTACTCTGCGGCAATAATCTGTGTATAACTGGGCCACCCTGTGGTGCAGTCTTAGCATGAAGTCGTCTTCAATAAAACAATGGTCTGGGAGGGGAAAAAATTACTGAAATAGCATGACAACGAATGCAGTTCTGGGACCTGCTTTTACCTCTTAAAACATTATAAACATCTTTCCACTTCAATAAATATGGAGGAGCAGTGGTGTCCTTTTTAATAGCTGCATAGTATTCCAATAAGGTAACATCCCCCCCCCCATTATTATCTAATGCCCAACTGCAGGACATTTCAGTTATTTTCAGTTCACTGTGGTGAACAGGCTTATATTGAATGTCAGTACACATAGATCTTTGTGCACTCATCCAACTATTTCCTTAGAATATTCCTAGAAGTGGAATTGCTGGATCAAAGTCTAAGAATATTTTTAAGACTTCTTTTTTTTCCCTGCACTCACGGCATATAGTTCCTGAGTCAGGGATCGAACCCAACCCACAGATGCGACCTACACAACAGCAGCAGCAATGCCGGATCCTTAACCCACTGTACCAGTCAGGGGACTGAACCTGTGCCTCTGTAGCAACCCAAGGTGCTGCAGTTGGATTCTTAACCCCGGAACCACAGTGGGAACTCCATTTTTAAGACTTCTGATTCATACTGCCCACATGCCTTAAGAAAAATTGAACAAATTTATGCTCCCATCTGTAGAGTTGAAAGATTTGTTTCCTTGCACTATATGCGATTATTACTATTTTAGGTCTCATATCAATTGTTCTTGCAGAGAGGTGTCCAAGCAGAGAGGTGGCCCAGGAAAGCATTCTGAATCACAGAGCTTCACAACCCACTATCCCACTGGCTTGGAAGAAACACAGTTGGCTGATGAAGACCTACATGCTATGTCTTCACAGCTTAAGCAGCACCGAAATGTTTAAAACTATTCCTTACCACACCACACCTCTCTCCCCAGTCTCCTCCTTTCCATCCAGGACTCCACCTCCCTAAAGTCATGAGCAAAGGTGGCCCAAAGGGCTTGGCTCACTGCTGGCAGACGCCCCCCCCACCCCAAGTGTTGGCAGAATAGGCACCTGCCTAGGGCTTTCCCTTTAGCTAGTAACAAGGTATCTCCCCACCAGCATGTCACAGTGCTTAAAACTTGTTCCATCAGTGGCACACACTTAAGTAGTTTCCTAAACATTCAGAGGTGAGCCTGGGTGACGCTTCAGGATCTGCTAAGTTTTCTGGTGGCTCTCTCGTCTCCTTTCCAACACTCCTCTCTCACCCACTGCCAAGTCACCTGGTGCCTCTGGACATCCAAAGTCCCCATCCTCAGCTCCCATCTCACACTCCTAAAACAGGACCACCTTGAGGGCATTTTTTAGTATCTGTGAGAAGCATCCTCCTCCAAGCATACCAAAAAGCCTTCTAAGAGGGAGGAGATATTGCAACAATTCTTCGAATAAAGAGAGGGAGGCAAATTCGGGAGGGAAACATGAGAAAGAACTGAGAGAAGGCTTGATTCGGAGATAGAAAGGGGGTCCATGGTGCCACCACCATGCGTTATTTTCCTTTATTCTTTGCATCCACCTCCTCTCCCTCCCTAGAACATACAGTGTTTCAGGCACCTGTCTAGGCCCTCAGAAGTCACTCAAAAGAAGGTGGGAGGAGGCGTGAGAGCCCCCAGCATTGCTCCCCACTCCCCAGAGAGTTCAATGAAAACCAGGCCTGCTCCCCTTAGCAGAAACCCCCTTCTCTGTGGCCCAGGCTAGAACTCCTTTGAATAACAAACCTCCATTGAATCCTTACAGTGTGATAGGCTCTCTGTTAAGCTCTTGACTCACGTCTCACTTAAATGTTTTTTGGTTTTGTTTGTTTTTTTAGTTTTTAGGGCTGCACCCTCGACATATGGAGGTTCCCAGGCTAGGGGTCAAATCGGAGCTATTGCTGCCAGCCTACGCCAGAGCCACAGCAACACCAGATCTGAGCTGTGTCTGCGACCTACACCATAGCTCACGGCAACACCGGATCCTTAACCCACTGAGCAAGGCCAGGGATCGAACCTGCAACCTCATGGTTCCTAGTCAGATTCGTTTCCGCTGTGCCGCGACAGGAACTCCAACATAAGCTTTAAATTACATATCCTATCACCTCCATTAGGGCAACAGGTGACACCGGAGGGCAAGCGAAGAGAAGAGGGAAAGAGGGAGGGAGCAAGAAAACTTTACATCACTATAACGCAGGGAAAATACTGTCAATCTGCCATCATTAGAAGGTAACCTTAAACACATTATGATTAGAATTTAAAATGTTGGCCTACACGTCACCTGAAGTCACTGGTTCTGCCCAAAGGAAACACCGGAATATTTGATCCCTGAGGTCCCTTTCTATCATACAATTCTAGAGTCTCTAAGGATTAAGTGGGCCTTTTTTTGAAGGAAAACAAGGTCTTGGCACATAGGTAATAAAATCATAAGAGCAGATGCTGGGTCTCATTTATCTCTATATTCTCTATAAGCATTTAGTACAGGTCCAGGGTGGATGTGTGGAAGATGAATTATGAATTCCCTCCCCTCTCTGGGCATTAGTGTCTCCATTAGGGAAAAAAAAAGGAGGGCTGGGCTTCTGCTCTCAAAGTGTGCTTCCTCCTCTGCAAGGCACTGGTCCAGTGGATCTAAGAAGTGGTTCCTTTCACACTGGTTACCTGGCTTTCTGTTCCACCACTTCTATGGTGAGCAGAACTCTCAAGATAGCTCAAGATTCCCATCCCCTGATTCTTCAGTGAAACACAGATCTAGATACTGCTGTCAAGGGATTTGCAGATGTAATTCAGTTGCTCTTAAGACCCAGAGATGACCTTGGTAGACTTGACCCAATTAAACGAACCTTTTGAAACATGCAAGTTAATCCAGACGGTAGCAGAACAAGAAGTAGGCAAGATTCAAAGGGTGAGGGAAATTCAAACCACGGTAAGTTACCTGTTACGGAGATAAAGGGAGCTACGTGGAAGGCCCTTAGATTGGCCTGCAGGAGCTGAGAGTCAGAGCCAGCAGAAAGAAGGGAACCTCACTCAGACAGCTACCAGGAACTGCAACAGCCAACAACCTGAATGAGCTTGGAAGTGGATTCTTCCCCAGAGTCTCCAGTACGAGCTCAGCCTGGCCAACATCTTCATCTGACCTCATAAGATCCTGAGCGGAGAAACCGGCCAAGCCACCTGGACTTAATGACCTACAGGACTGTGGGATAATAAACGGGTGTGTTTTAAGCTGCTAAAGTTGTGGTAATTTGTTATACAGAAATAGAAAATAAGTGCATTTCTCTACCTTATCCCTACCAACCACTGCTGCTATTATTATTATTATTATCATTATTATTATTATTGTTTGGGGGGAGGATGAATCCATCTTAGGAATTTTGAGCTGAGGCTTCTTTCTGCCGATTTCATGCGAGTCTAACAACAAGTATCAGGTATTGAATTCCTGGTGTGTTCAGGTCCTCTGTTGGAGGCCAGTATAGAATTTGGAAGTAAAATTGTGTGGATAGACAAGATAAGCAGGAAGAGGGGAGAGGGTGGGAGAACAGTGTGCACTGGAGATGAAAGTAGGCTTCATGGAAAAAATCAAAGTTGGAGGCTTGATCGTTTTGAAATTGGCAGAAAACAGGAAAAGGGTAGAGATATTCTGGGTAAGAGGCACAGCAAGCAAAGCAACAGAGATTGGCAAGAGCATGATACTGGACAATTTTGGTCCCTGAGGGCAAGACAGGTTTCTCAAGCCCCATCAATAGAAACTAGCTAGACTACCAATTAACAAGGCCAGGATATAAAGTATGCTTCTAGGAAGGAGTTGCAGCTGTCTTAGTCTTGGGCAAGGAAAGTTGAAAGGATGATCTTGGAAGGAGTAGCAGAAGGGACAAAAAAAGGCAAAAGTTGCCACAAAACAGATCCAAGTTAAGGTAAAGAGATGAAGACCAGGAGGGAGGATGCAAGGAGAAAAGCCCATGCTTGCTTCCCACCCCCTCCACAGCGGAAGGGAGGGTCAAGAGAGGAACCACCCGCTGTTGAGCTTGGTGCCTTAGATGAGAGATTATAACGGTGGAAGTCTGGCCCTGGAGTAGATTGGCTACAAGAGATTGCCTATGCTGGGAAGCAGGAAAGTAATGATTAGAAAGATTGGCTGAGGCTAGACTCTAAGGGACCTTGAAAGCTAGGAAATAAAGCACGGAATTTCAATCTTGGCTGAACATTGAAACCACTCGGGGTCCTTTTGAAACTACTGATTGATATCTGTATCCCACCTTAAAAGTTCTGATGTGGTCGGCCTGATTCGACTTGAGCCTTGGAGTTTTAGAAACATCACAGGTTTATACCAAGGCTGGTATGCTAATACGCCACCAAGACTGAGAACTACAAAGGCAGAGTTTCATCTACTAGACAGCGGAGCCTATTAAGGGTGTGAAAATAACATAATACAATGGAAAATAACACTGACTGGAAAGAAGACCAAGTCAAGTAAAAATAACAAGAGCAAATAACAGCACATTTTTTGGATTCCAGGAATTTTTCTAAAATACGTATTATATTACACCTTCTTAAATTATATATGATAAAAGAAATGCTAAGAAACCCAAGCAGGATAAATACAAAGCAAACCATACCCACACCTTTGGCATCAAAGGACAAAGGTGATGAAACATGATTTTAAAAAGTCAGAGAAAAATAGGAATATTACCTTCCAAGTAGTAATAATAACAATAGCTGACTTCTCAGTAGAAAGAATGTAGGCTAGAACAATCAAAGTAAGTAGTATACACACACATATATATGCTTTTTAAAATACACCATATGCACTTGTTAAATCATCACAATAACCCTATAAGGTAGCTACTGTTATCATCACCATTTTATAGATGAGAAAACTGAGGTTTAAAAAAAGTCAATACCTTGTTCATGATCACAGGACAAGTAAATGATGGAACCGAGATCTGAATCCTAGAAGCCTGGCTCCAAAGTCCATGGTCTTTGTTCTGCTTCTGGATATGATAGTTCAGCTTGTATCAGACCAACCTCTTCACGAAAAACAACTAGGAAAACAATTTTGAACACAAGGAAAAGTTACCAGAGCTCTAAAGATGTGAGAGGCCAAGATCACCAAGACAAAAGAAGTACATTGTGCGAACCTGATATCTGGCCACATTTTTCCCCTGCAGGTGTTTGCAGATTTGTAAACAAACATCTGAGAGGCCCAGAAGCTGAGCTGATATTCAACAGTCTCCTGGGACTGAGGATTTTATTTTATTTTGCTTTTTAGGGGTCAAATTGGAGCTCCAGCTGCCAGCCTATGCCACAGCCACAGCAACATGAGATCCGAGCTGCATCTGCCACCTACACCACAGCTCGCGGCAATGCCAGATCCTTAACCCACTAAACGAAGCCAGGGATTGAACCCACATCCTCATGGATCCTAGTCAGGTTTGTAACCACTGAACTAACTATGAAGGAACTCCCCCCCCCCCTTTTTTTGGACTGAGGATTTTAAAAATTGGGATGCCAAAACAAACACCCCCAGCTTTCAGTTGGGACACCTGACAAGTTAATAGCGTAAAAGTAAGGCCTAGCCTTACTTCTAGGTTATATAAACAGATGAGTCAAAAAGCTGAAACCCAGATTTAAATCAGCTCAATGTAAGATTAGATTAAGATGGTTGGTCTGACCCTGACCTGAAACAAAAGCAAATTCCCTCTGCAGGAAAATAACATTCAAGCTCAAATTTCCACTATAATTTTTTATCCACAATGTCCATCATTCAGTCAAAAGTAACCAGACTTACCAGGAGAAAGACCAAGTGACCAAAAACCAGAAAAAGGCCAAATAATAAAAACTGCTTTACAGGAGTTCCTGTCGTGGCGCAGGGGAAACAAATCGGACTAGGAACCATGAGGTTGCAGGTTCAATCCCACTGCCTCACTCAGTAGGTTAGGGATTGCCGTGAGCTGTGGTGTAGGTCACAGACTGGCTCAAATCTGGCATTGCTGTGGCTGTGGTGTAGGCCAGCAGCTGTAGCTCTGATTAGACCCCTAGCCTGGGAACCTCCATATGCTGCGAGTGTGGCCCTACAAAACAAAACAAAACAAAACAACAGCCTTACAAGTGGTTCATATATTAGCAGGTACAATTTTAAAGTAGCTATCAATGCATTTAAGAAAACAAGCCACAAGTAGAGAATTTCAGTGGAGAACCAGAATCTATCCAAAAAATCAAATAGAAATTTTAAAACTGAAAAATATGATTGAAATTAAGAAGTGGATATATGGGAGTTCCCTTCGTGGCTCAGTGGTTAACGAATCCGACTAAGAACCATGAGGTTGCAGGTTCGATCCCTGGCCTTGCTCAGTGGGTTAAGGATCCGGCGTTGCCATGAGCTGTGGTGTAGGTTGCAGATGTGGCTCAGATCCCGCGTTGCTGTGGCTGTGGCGAAGGCCGGCGGCTACAACTCCTGTTAGATCCCTAGCCTGGGAACCTCCACATGCCACAGGTGTGGCTCTACATAAAGGCAAAAAGACAAAAAAAAGAAGTGGATATATGGGTTTAACCACAAAGTAGACACAGCTGAAGAGAGAACTAGAAACCTACCAATGGATCAGTAGAAAATGTACAGACTAAAGCAAGGGGAGAAAAAAGTAGAAAATAGAAAAAGGAAATTAAAGATATGAATGAAAAGGCATAAAATATGTTTGATTGTCTCAGAAGGGGAGGAGAGAGAAAATAGAGCAAAAGCAATTACTAAGAATTTCCCAAAAGAAATAAAAAAACACAAGATATATATTTGAGAAATTCTAAGCCCAGGCAGGATTAATACAAAGAAAACCACATCCACAACTGTGGCACATCAGAGTAAAACTGCTGAAAGACAAGACAAAGAAAAACCATAAAATACAGAGAAAAAAAGGAATACTATTTTCCAAGTAGTAACAAAAACAACAACTGACTTCTCTATACAAATAATGAAGACCAGAGCAATGAAGGATATCTTTAAAGTCTTAAAAGAAAATAATTATCAACTTAGAATAACACATCTTGAAAAACTATTCTTTGAAAATAAAACATTTTCAGACAAAAATTGAAATACTTGACCAACAGATCAAGTATTTAAAAAAAAAAAAAACCTAAAGAAAGTCCTACAAAAAGGAAAACAACCCAGATGAAATTAAAGATATTTAGGAAGAAATGAAGAGTAATTGGAAGGGTCAAAATGTATATGAAACTATAATGATTATATTGTCTATATAGAAAACAAAACAAAACAAAAAAACCCACAAAGAAACAAAAAGAAAGCTCCTAGAACTAATAAATGAATTTACAAGGGACACAGGATATAAGGATATAAGAACTAATAAATGAATTTACAAGGGGCACAAAAATTTATAGGATACAAGCAATGAACTTTGGATGCAAAATCCTAAAAGCAATACCATTTACAATAGCACTCAAGGAGTTCCCGTCGTAGGGCAGGGGTTAACGAATCTGACTAGGAACCACGAAGTTGCAGGTTCGATCCCTGGCCTTGCTCAGTGGGTTAAGGATCCTGTGTTGCTGTGAGCTGTGGTGTAGGTTGCAGACGCGGCTGAGATCTGGCGTTGGTGTAGGCCGGCAGCTATAGCTCCGATTCGACCCCTAGCCTGGGAACCTCCATATGCCACGGATATGACCCTAAAAAGCAAAATAAATAAATAAATAAATAGATAGATATATAGATAGATAGATGGATAGATAGATAAATACACGCACTCAAAAGAATGCAAGACAGTCATAAATCTAACAATGTAAAAAGGTAGGATCTGTGTGTTGAAAACTACAAAACACTAATGAAAGAAATCAAAGACATAAATAAAGATAATCCATTATGGATTAGAATAATCAAATTGATAACAACCACCCCACTGATCTATAGCTTCAATTCAATTCAATCCCAATCAAAATCTCTGTACACTTTTAAAAATCATTACTGATGAGCTGATTCTAAAATAAATGTACGTGAAAAAGCAAATTATTTAGAATGACCAAAGCAATTTTAAAAGGAAGAACAATGTTGAAGGAATTAAAACACCTATCTTCAAGACTTAATAAAACTATGCTAATGAAGACAGTGTGGTATTAGCAAAAAGATAGATATATAACTCAATGGAAACAAAACATCTAAAAATAGACTCAACTGACTTTTGACAAGGGGCAAAGGCAATTCAATGGACAAAGCGTAGTTATTTCAATAAGTGATAGTGGGATGGAACAACTAGATGTCCATTAAAAAAAAAAAAAAGAACCTCAACCCATAACTCACACCTTATACAAAAATTAACCCAACCACTCCTAAGTATATATGCAAGATAACTGAAAGCACATGCTCACATAAAAACTTATACATGACTGTTCATAGAGACATTATTCATAATAGCCGAAAATGGTCCAAATGTCTATTGAGGAGTTCCCATTGTGGCTCAGCAGGCTAAGAACCCAACTAGTATCCATGAGGATTCAGGTTCCTGGCCTCGTTCAGTGGATTAAAGATCCCGTGTTGAGGCAAGCTGCAGGGTAGGCTACAGATGTGGCTCAGATCTGGCATTGCTGTTGCTTAGGCCAACAGCTGCAGCTCCAATTTGACCCCTAGCCTGGAACTTCCATATGCCACAGGCGTGGCCTTAAAAAAAAGAAAGCAAGAAAGAAAAAGGAAAACAAAAACAAATGTCCACAGAGTGATGAATGGATAAATGAAATATATATATATACAATGGAACATTATTGAGCAATAAATAGGCAAAGAGTTTCTAGACACTAATAGCACAATCCATAAAAGCATGATCCACAAAAGAAAAAATGATAATTTGAATTTTATTACAATTAAAAACTCTTGCTTTGCAAAAGACACTGTTAAGAGAATTCAAAAGTAAGCCAAAGACTAGAAGATATTTGCAAGTTATATTTATGATAAAGACTTGTATATAGAACATACAAATAACTAAAAACTCAACAATAAAAAAAAAGTTCAGCCATGAAAAAGAATGAAATAATGCCATTGTAGCAACACAGATGGATCGATGGACCTAGAAATTATCGCACTAAGTGAAGACAGAGAAAGACAAACATCATATGAAATCACTTATGTGTGGAATCTTAAAAAAAGGATACAAATGAACTTATTTGCAGAACAGAAACAGACTCACAAACTTTGAAAACAAACTCATGGTTACCGAGGGGGACAAGCAGGGTGGAGGGGCGCATTGTGGGTTTGGGAATGGTATATGCACACTGTGGTAGAATGGCTGGCCAATGGGGACCTGATGTATTAGCACAGGGAACTCTACCCAGTATTCTGTGATATATAGAAAAAGAATCTGAAAAACAAACAAACAAAAAAAGCAACCCAATATCTAAGATGCCAAAACACACAGTTCGCCAAAGAAGATATATGGGTGATTAAAAAGTACATGAAGATGCTCAGTATAATTAGTCATTAAGGATAACCAAATTAAAACCACCATAAGTTATTACTTTTTTTCTTTTTCCTATTTTCTTTTTTTTTTTTAGGGCTGCACCTACAGCATATGGAGATTCCCAGGTTAGGGGTCTAATCAGAGCTGTATCTGCTGGCCTACACCACAGCCACAGCAACACAGGATCCAAGCCGCGTCTACGACCTACACCACAGCTCGTGGCAACGCCAGATCCTTAACCCACTGAGTGAGGCCAGGGATCGAACCTGTGTCCTCATGGATACTAGTCAGATTCGTTAACCGCTGAGCCATGACAGCAACTCTGAGTTATTACTGCATATCTATTAGAAGGGCTGAAACTAAAAAGACTGACTACCATTCCAAGCGATGATAAGGAATTAAGTGGAAGCCTCAAGTATTGCTGTTGGAGATGCAAAATGGTAGAACCACTTTGAAAAACAATTTGGCAGTTTTTGAAAAAATTAACCATACACATACCACATGACCCAGCAAACCTACTCCTAGGGATTTATCCAAGAGAAATGAAATTGTAATCTTTTGATAAATTAATGTTAATAGTGGAGTTCCCATTGCAGCATGGCAGAAATGAATCCGACTAGTAACCATGAGGTGGCGGGTTCAATCCCTGGCCTCACTGAGTGGATTAAGGATCCAGTGTTGCCACGAGCTGTGGTGTAGGTCACAGATGCGGCTCGGATCCTGCATTGCTGTGGCTGTGGTGTAGGCTGGCAGCTATAGCTCCAATTCGACCCCTAGCCTGGGAATCTGCCATGGGTGCCACCCTAAAAAGCAAAAAGAAAACAGTAGTGTTTATTGGAGTTTTATTCTTAATTATTCAAAACTGGAAGCAACCTAGACCTCTTTCAGCAAGCAAATAAATATTGCACAAATATACAATAAAAAGAAATAAGCTGTTGGTTCATACAACAGGATATATGAATCTTAAATGCATATTGCTACGTGAAAGAAGTGAGACCCAGAAAGCTACATACATTTCTAGGGGTTGGAGCTAGGGAACAGAGTTGACAGCTCAAAGGAAATTTGAGGGTGACAGACTTCTATATCAAGAGTTTTTGGTGGTCAATATATGATTCTTTGCATCTGACAAAACCCACAGAACACTATATACAACAAAAAATAAAGTTTACTATATGTAAACTTAAAAAAATCAACCAAGACATGGGGAGAACCCCAAATGAAAAACAAACTGTTAACTGTAACAAATGAAAAAATATTGTTTCTCCAGAAAAGTTATAATATCATTTGAGGCATAAAATATATATAAAATTGAAATATATGAAAATAACAGCATAAAAATTGAAGATAGGACATGGAACTAAAGTATTCTAAAGTCCTTGCATTATATGAAAAGTGCTAAAAATACTATTTCATATAGACTTTAATAAATCAAAGATGTATGTCGAACGCTTGAAGGTAATGACTAAAAATAAGAGAGTTTACAATTAGCAAGGTAATGGAAGCAATGGAATAATAAAAATATTTGTATAGTCTAAAAGAAGGCAAAAAAATGAGAGAAAAAAGGAATGTAGAATATGTGGGATAAATATTGAATAAATAAATTGGTAGATGTGAACCCAAATATATTCATAGTTACACTGAATGTAAGTGAATAAGATACTCCAATTAAAGACAAAAATTTTCATATAACATTAAATAAAAACAGTTGTATATGTCATTTACAAGAGATATCCACTGAAAATAAGGATACAGAAAAATTTTTTGGCCACGCCTGCAGCATGTGGAACTTCCAGGGCCAGAGATGAAACCCACATCACAGCAGTGACCTGAGCTACTGTAGCTAACAATACTGGATCCTTAACCCACTGAGCCACAAAAGAATCCAGGTACATAAAAATTTTTAAGTAAAAGAATAGGGCGGAACCCTATGCAAATACTAACCAAAAGAGAGATGACGTCACTTTACTAAAATCAGACAAAACAAACTTTAAGGCAAAAAGCATCATAAGATATTAGGAGTGACACTTCATAGTGATTAAAAGTACAATCAATCAAGAGGATTGAGTAATTATAAATGTATGTGCATGTAATAAGATAGCCTCAAAATATATAAAACAGAAATCGACAGACCCAGAAGAAGAAATAGACACTTTCCAGTCATAACGGTTACATAGCTCCCTTAGTAATTGATAGAATACAACAATGCTACAGATTTTGGGGAGTTCCTTTTGTGGTTTGGTGGAAATGAACCCGAGTATCCATGAGGATGTGGGTTCGATCCCTGGCCTTGCTCAGTGGGATGAGGTTTCAGAATTGCTGTTAAGTGGCTCGGATCCTGCATTGCTGTGGCTGTGGTGTAAGCTACAGCTCTGATTCAGCCCCTAGCCTGGGAACTTCCACACGCCACGGGTGTGGCCCTAAAAAGACAAAGAAAAAATGTTAGAGATTTTTTAAATAAAGAAAATTTTATTAACTCTTCTAAGTAACACATTTAACATTCATATAGATGATGAAGAGAGTCCAGGGTTTTTTTAATTTTTATTTATTTTTACCTCATTTTTGGCAGCCCCACAGCATATGGAACTCCCAGGCCAGGGATCAGATCTGAGCTGCAAGGTTGACCTAAGCCGTAGCTGCAGCAAGACCAGATCCTTAACCCACTGTACCAAGCTGGGAATCAAACCCACATCCCAGTGCTCCCAAGATGCTACCGATCCCACTGCACCACAGTGGGAGCTCCGAATCTAGTTTTTTTTTTAACTAAATTCTTCGTTTTTATATAATTATATTATTTTTTATTCTGTAATAATCCTGTGTACCTTTTACCCAGTTTCTCTTACAGTTACATCTTGCAGAACTGTGCCACAGTACCATAGCCAGAATATTCACATAGATACAGTCGAGGTACAGAAATTTCCCATCCCTTATGTTATCCTTTCATAGCTATACCCACTTCCCTCATGCTCCTACCCCTACCATAGGCCCTGGTAATCACTAATCCATTACCCGTTCTATGATTTTCTCATTTAAAGAACAGTATATAGATGGGATCTCTGAGTATGTAACTTTGGAGGAGTTGCCTTTTTTTTTTCACTTACCACAGTTCTCTGGAGATTCATCCAGACTGTGTGTATCAATAGCTTGCTCTTTTTAACTATCAAGTGGTATTCCAGGGTACAGATGTGTCACAGTTTAAGCTTCACTCATTGAAGGACATCTGCTTTTTTTCCCCTTGTTGCCTATTATACATGAAGTGCCGTAAAACATTCATGTAAAGGTTTTTGAGTGAACATAAGTTTTCATTTCTCATTAGTCCCATACTGTTTCCCAGTCTATAAGCCATTTCTTTTTCTTGCACTGGATAGAACTTCCAGCACTCTGTTGAACAAGAGTGGTTACAAGCAAAGATTTTTACCTTGTCAATTGAAGAGGGAATGATTAGGTCTTTTACCACTAACTATAATGTTAGTCATAGCTTTTTCGTAGACACTCTTTTATCAAGTTGAGGAAGTTCTCCTCTAGACCAATTTTTATGAGAGTTTCAACACCACATACGGGTGTTAAATTTTGTCAAAGCTTCTTATGCATCAATTGAATCATGTGATTTTTTTTCTTTAGCCTGTTAACATGGTAGACTGCATTAATAAAATTTTAAATATTGACGAAGTTTTGAATCCCTGTAATAAACCCCACTTAGTCATACTGTATAATTCTTTTGATATATTGCTGAATTCTATTTGCTAATTTTTAAAAGGATTTTTTATCTATATTCATGATGGCTATTGGTCTGTAGCTTTTTTTTTTTGTATAAATATAGTTGAGTTTGGATAACAAGGTAATATTAGCCTCATGAAGTGTATTGGGACGTATACCCTCCTATTTTCTACAAAAGACTTATAGAATTAGTGTTAACTATTCTTCTTCTTTTTTCTTTTTTCTTTTTTTTTTGTCTTTTTAGGGCCGCACCCGCAGCATATGGTGGTTCCCAGGCTAGGGGTCGAATTGGAGCTGTAGCCGCCAGCCAACGCCACAGCCACAGCAACGCGGGATCCGAGCCGCGTCTGCAACCTACACCACAGCTCCCGGCAACACTGAATCCTTAACACACTGAGCAAGGCCAGGGATCAAATCCGCAACCTCAAGGTTCCTAGTCGGATTCTTTAGCCACTGAGCCACGACAGGAACTCCCACGTTTATTCTTCTTTAAACATTTTGTAGAATTATTCAGTAAAACCGTCTGGGCCTGGAGATTTTTTATTTGGGGGTTTTTAAATTATGAGTTCAATATCATTAATATAGGATGTAATCTATTCAAAATATCTATTTTGTATTTGGGTGAATTGTGGAGTTGGTCTTGAAATTGTTCCATTTCATCTAAATCACACCTGCTTTTTTTTTAAATTAATATTTGTATGTTACATAATTTTCCAACCTTTCACTTTCAATCTGGCTATATCATTGTATTTGAAGGGAATTTTTTTAGACAGTGTACAGTTAGGCCATGGTTTTTAATCTGTGCTTCCATCTCTATCTTTCAATTATTATATTTACATAATCTATTTAATATAATTATTGATATTCTAGGGCTTAATATATTTTTTTCTGTTCCTCGTTCATTTCCCTTCTCCCTTCCATGCCTCATCAAATGGATTACTTAACTTTTTTAAAATCCCATTTTGATTTATCTATAGCGGGGTTTTTTTGTTTTGGGGTTTTTTTCAGGGCTGCACCTGCTGTATATCGTAGTTCCCAGGCTAGGGGTCAAATCAGAGCTACAGCTTCTGGCCTACACCACAGCCAAGTAACGCCAGATCCTAACCACCTCTGTGGCCTATACCACAGCTCACCGCAATGCCAGATCCTTGATCCACTGAGGAAGGCCAGGGATCGAACCTGCGTCCTCATAGATGCTAGTCACATTCGTTTCCTCTGAGCCATGACGGGAATTCTTATCTATAGGGTTTTTGCATGTGTCTCTTTGTATAGGTTTTTTTTAGTAATTGCTGTAGTTATTACTTTATACATACATAACTTGTCACAGTCTATTTATGTTGTTTTTATCAGTTCAAGTGAACAAGAAACCTTACCTCTCTGTATGATCCTTTACTCACTCCCATTTAATATATAGTCGTTTTGGAGTTACCCTGGTGGCACAGTGGAAACGAATCCAACTAGGAACCATGAGGTTGTGGGTTTGATCCCCGGCCTCGCTCAGTGGGTTAAGGATCCGGCGTTGCCATGAGCTGTAGTGTAGGTCGCAGACGTGGATTGGATGTGGCATTGCTGTGGTTGTGGTGTAGGCCGGCAGTTGTAGCTCCGATTAGACCCCTAGCCTGGGAACCTCCACATGCTTCAGGTTCAGCCCTAAAAAGACAATAAATAAACAAACAAATAAATAAATAAAATATAGTTGTTTTAAACATTTCCTCCATCTACATTTAGAACTAAGATATTATACACAATTTGTTTGAAGCATCAAACATTATTATAGAAAATTTAAGAACATTAACTCTATTATATTTTAACCATATTTTTGCTTACTGTGTTATTTCTTCCTGATGTTCTAAAGTTCCTCACTTTAGCATTTCCTCTCTGTTTAGAAAACGTCATTTTGCCTTTCTTTTAGGATAGTTCTGATGGCAACAAATTATTTTACTTTTCCTTAATCAGAGAATGTCTTCATTTCTTTTCCATTCCTGAAGGATTTTTTTGTGTGTGTGTGTTTTTTTTAGGGCCGCACCCATGGCATATGAAGGTTCCTAGGCTAGGGGTCAAATTGGAGCTACAGCTGCCAGCCTACACCACAGCCACAGCAACGCAGGATCCGAGATACATCTGCACCCTACACCACAGGTCATGGCAATGGCAGATCCCTGACCCTCTGATCAAGGCTGGGGATCAAACTCACAGCCTCATGAATACTAGTTGGATTTGTTTCTGCTGTGTCATAAGAACTCCCTGAAAGATATTTTTGCTGGGTATAGGATTCTGAATTGACAGGTTATTTTTACTTGCAGCACTTAAATATATTGTGCCATTCCCTTCTGGCCCCTATAGTCTCTGATGAGAAACACCCTAATTCAAATAGTTTTCCCCTCTAGATAAAGTGTTATTTTTATCTGTCTGCTTTCAAGAATTTTTCTTTTAGTTTTCAATAGCATAATTATAATACATCTTAGTATAGCTGAGTTTATCCTGTACTGATCAGGTTCACCCAACTTTTCTTTTTTTTTGGCCACAACCATGGATCCTTAACCTGCTGCATCACATGGAAGGATCTTCCTCAACCAACCTGTTGAATTATAGGTTTATGTCTCTTGAAAAATTTGGAAAGGTTTCCACCACTACTTCTCTTCTAACTTTTTCAGCCTCACCCTCTTTCTCCTCTCTTCCCTGACTCTGATTTCCAAATGTTAGATCTTTTAGTATAGTCCTGAAGCGCTGTTCTTTCTTTTCTTTCTTTCTCTTTATTTCTTTTCTTCCTTCCTCACCCCCCCAACCACTTCTGTCTCCCCCTCTCCCTCTCCCTCTCTTCTGTCTCTCACATTCAGATTCACATTCTACAGTTTTAGATTCTGATTCACTGATTCTTTGCTCTGCCTTTCATTCCAGTGTTGATCCCACTCCCTGAGCTTTTAATTTTGGTTACTGTATTCTTTAGCTATAATATCTCCATTTATAGTTCCCTTTTCCTTGTTGAGGCTTTCTATTTTTTGTTTCAAATATGTTTGTGATTTCTTGTTGAAGCATTTTTATCATGATTACTTTAAAATTTTTAAGATACTTTTAGCATCTCTGACTCTTTTACACTGTGAGTACAATGAGAATTTCAGCAAGATTCTTCACATATGGAGATTCCTTCAGGATATTTGTGATTTTTTTTCTAGCTATCATATGCGCACACAATTTAACAAATTTTTTGCTACATGTCTTTACTGGTCTTTCTAAAACATTCAATTTAGTTAATATAGAAAAATTAACTTATTTTTATAGTTGGATTTTAATAGTTTATGTTCTATTTAAATAAGTAAGGTAATTAAAATTCAAGTAAAATGGACATAAACAGGCTTAGGAACACATAAACTAATTTTTAGTAAGCAGACAACATAACTGGTGGACAAGTTGGAAAGTAGCATATGAGTTACAAGTGTGTATTGTATTGAGGGCATCAGTCCATATGTTTTTCAGAGAAAATAAAGAAATACCTAAATGGAGGTCAATTCAAGGAGTTTATATGTAATTGAAGATCATGATAATTTCACTAACAACCAAATTTACTAAATGTGATTCTCCTTGGGCTTGTTTTAATAAATAAGGATGCACCTTAGTAATTAGCAGGATAAATTTGAAAGCAAACACTGTAGTTAAGCCTTAGACAAAGTAAATTATTTTATGTAGTTTAAAAATATTCTCTACAATCTTGTTTATATTGTTCCATTCATTTGGTAAACAAAATGCTTTCTTTCCAGAAACCAAAAATGACAATCCAATCTATCCTGGTTTCAGCCATTTTGATTCTCTGTGGTGAGATGACCCCTGGCCTTTAGTATATTATAAATTCTGTGGGAATAAGGACTAGGTCTGCCTCACTTATCACAACATTCCCAGTAACTAACATGCTGTCTAATACAAGGTGGGTGATCAAATACTGCTTGAATGCATACATGAATAAAGGAAAGAATGAGTGCTTGCAGAAAATAACTGAAACCCATAAGCAACACTAGAGTGTTTACTCACTCCAGACAAAGGTGGGGGTGATTCAAGGAAGAGTCAGGAGAGGAGCTGAGGCAAAGTAGGCAAGAGAAGTTAAGTATTGTCAGGCCCGGTTTGCCAGCCTTATTTTGGCTTTACATGGCATAGTGTGGACCCAACAGCCTTAATATTCACTCCCTAATACTCCTTAACCGTACTCTCACACAACCTGTCCACATCATTGAAAGTTTCCCAGAACTATTTTCCAGCTATCTCTGTGGTAACTTATACCTCAGCTGAAATAACAAGGAATATATTTATATCACATACTTGGCCCTGGCTTCACACAGTTCATTTTCTTTTGCTTGAATTTCTTCCTTAACCTTTCCACCTCCTTCACGGCAGAGCCAGGACACCACTTATGAAATGGTTTGAAGCAGGCACACTCCATAAGCCTGTTTGAACCAATCAGATTCTCTCTATCAGAAACTGAACTGGAAATACAGAGGGAAAAGATGTTCAGTAAGTAACAGAAGCAGAAGCTTAAAAAAAATATATCAGAGTTCTCTAGTGGTGCCACAGGTTAAGGATCTGGTGTTGTTACTAAAGTGGCTTGGGTGGAAAAACACACACACATACACTTACACACACATACACATACCAGAGGGCTTCTGACTTTCAGCATGCTGGAGTTAGGAGTCCACAAACATTTCCCCCCAAAAGTAATTATCAATATGGACAAAAGAGTAAAAATAAGCAAACAAAAACCAAACCAAACAAGCAAGCCAGCACAAACATTTCATTTCACACTCTGGAATTCTACCAAAGGCATTCAACAACAAAGAAATATTTGTTTATTAAAACTACCAAGCTTCGGGTAAGAAGAGCATGAGTCTATAGCTGCTCACATCCCAATCCCCTTCCCTCAGTTCAGTGCCATGACAACCAGTGGTACCCTGACTGATGCCGTGAGAGGCACACTTGATTTGGAGCATTGTCAATTGAAGAGCTAAACTCATGGGCAAGTAAACATGGAGGACAATCATCTCCATTAATCAGAGGTTTTAGACTTGATTGAAATAAGCAAAAGACTGGTGGATTAGCACGGAATGTATCAAAAATTTCAGAAAATAAGACAGCTGTAAGGGGTTTGATAATTTTCCCACATATCCTGGGTTGACCAGAGGCTGTGGACACACGCAGCAGAAACCAAAAGGGGCCAAAGATCCCCACACATCCTTGGCCAACAGCACCTGTGCAAACATGCAGAGGCGATATTAAGGGTACCAACATATTTGTATCCTAGAAGGAAAGCAGAAAGTTAAAGGGGTATAAAAAATATTAAAAGATATAATAACCAAAATCTTCCTAAATGTAATAAAAATATCAATCTACATATCCCAGAAGCCCAACAAGTCCTAAGTAGGCTCAATACAAAGAGGTCCACAGCTGGATCCAGACAATCAAAACTGTTGAAAGCCTAAGAGGAAATCTTGAAAGCAGCAGGGAAAAACAACTCAACATATAGATGAGAACAACAACATAATTATCAGCTGATTCCTCACGAGAAATAATGAAGGTTAGTAAGCAATGGATGGACATATTCAAAATATAGAAGAAAAGAAAAGATTCAATCAAGAATCCCATATCCAGCTAAAATAATCCTTCAAACATAAAGGTAAAATAAAAATATTCCCAGATAAACAGACTTAGAATATTTGTTACTACTATGCCTATCTTCCAGATATACTAAATGAGGTCCTTTGAGCTAAAAGAAGGTGACCCCAATCGATAACTCAACCTACAAAAAGTAATGAAGAGTGCCAAAAACGATAAATGTATGGGTAAATATAAAAGACTCTGTATATATGTATTTCTCATCTCTTTTCTTAACTACTTTAACAAAACACAAGATTGCAATAATAATTAAAACTCACTATTGTGCAATATATAACACACATATATGTAATATATATATTACATAGATGTCATACATATATAGCAATAATAGCACAAAGCACAGGAGAATGAAAGTAGATAATTAGAACAAAGTGTCTATATTTTACCAGAGTTAAGGTAGTGATATTCTGAAACAGACTGTAAGTTAAAATAAGTTAAATAGACTTAAAATAAATTAAACAGACTGTAAGTTAAAATGCATATTATCCTCTCAAGAGCAACCACTGAGAAAATAACTTGAAGTAATACAGTAAGAAAACAAGAGAAAAACTAAAATATTTATTTTAACTTGAAAATACAATTATCTAACATAAAATAGGGCAGTAAAGGAGGAACAGTAAAACAAAAAAGACCTGAAACAAATAGAAAACTAATAGAAAAATGGCACATGTAAGTTCAGACTTTTCATTAATTACATTAAAAGGGAATAACCATTCAAAAGTCAGAGACTGTCTTTTGACAAAAGCCAAACTGAATAGAAAAGCTAGACCAAGGAGTTCCTGTCGTGGCTCAGCGGAAATGAATATGACTAGGAACCACGAGGTTGCAGGTTTGATCCCTGGCCTTGCTCAAGGGGTTAAGGATCTGGTGTTGCCGTGAGCTGTGGTGTAGGTCGCAGGAGTGGCTTGGATCTGGTGTTGCTGTGGCTGTGGTGTAGGCCGGCAGCTGTAGCTGGGATTTGACCCCTAGCCTGGGAACTTCCATATGCCCCAAGTGTGGCCCTCAAAAAAAAAAGCAAAAAAAGTTAGACCAAACCAAGTATAGTCAATAAGGCCTAGACTCAAAGATATAAAGGACTGAAGTAAAAAAATGGGAAAAGATATTTCAGGCAAGTAGTACTCATAAATAAAAGAACTGGAGTGGCTGTATTGATATTAGACAAAATAGACTTTAAGACAAGAAATATCACTAAAGTGAGGAAATTTTATAAAGCCAAGAGTTAATATATCAGGAAGTAAAAATTATAAATGTATATATACCTAACAAGAGAGCTCCAAAATACGAAAAGCAAAAACTGTTGGAACTGAAAGGAAAAACAGACAATTCAACAATAATTGGAGATTTCAACATTCCACTCTCAATAACTGATAGAACAAGCAGATAGAAAGTCAGAAAGAACATATCAGACTTGACCTAACTGATATTTTATGCAACAATCCACCCAAAGACTGCAGAATAAACAGTCTTTTCAAGGGTATATGGAATATTCTCCAGCATAAACATACGCTGGGCCACAAAACAGTTCTCTATAACTTTTAAAAGCTTGAAACCATATAAATTATATTCCATGACCACAATAAGACTAAATTAGAGATGTGCAACAGAAAGAAATATGGACAAACGCTCCCCCCTCAAAAAAGCAACATCCTAAGAGCAAAAATCAATGAAAAAGAAAGTAGAGAAAAAGTCAATGGAGACAAAAATTGGTTCTTCAAAGAAGTAAATTTGCAAACCCTTAGCTAGATTACTGGAAGGTGAGAGAGAAAATACAAATTACTGAAATCTAGAAAAAAGAAGGTATATCATTGTTGACACTATAAAAATTAAAAGGATTGTAAGAGAAAACATGAACAACTTTATGCCATCGAGTTAGACAACAAAGATAAAATGGAAAAATTCCTAGAAGTATACAAATTACCAAAACTGACTCAAAAAGAATTGAAAATCTGATAAAGTTACGATGAAAACTGAAACTGAAAAAGTAATTTAAACTCTACACAAAGACAAGCCTACACCCAGATAAATTTACTGGAAAATCAAATATTAAATATTTAAAGAAAAAACAGTAGTAATATTTTTTACAAATTCAGGAAATAGTGGAAAACGGAATACTTCCTAACTTATTCTATGAGGTCAGATTTACCCAGAAAGCAAAGCTAAACAAAGATATCACCAAAAAAGAGAAAGAAAAAAGTAAAAGAAAACCGGAGTTCCCATCATGGCAGCAGAAACAAATCTGACTGGGAACCATTAGGTTGAGGGTTCGATCCCTGGCTTTGCTCAGTGGGTTAAGGATGCGGCATTGCTGTGAGCTGTAGCATACGTTGCAGACATGGCTCGGATCTGGGGTTGCTGTGGCTGTGGTGTCGGCTGGTGGCTGCAGCTCCGATTGGACCCCTAGCCTGGGAACCTCCAAGTGCCACAGGTGTGGTCCTAAAACACCCCAAAATAACTAAATAAATAGTTGTTATATATATTTTTAAACGGACTATGGACTTAAATCTAAAACCTGCTTGCTCAGGACTGGGGCTGGAACTAAGTATTGACTGAAAACGATGCAAGCGAATTTAGGGTGTGGGGGATGACAGAAATGTTCTAAAACTGGATTGTGATCATGGTTACACAACTCTATTCTAAGTTTACTAAAAAAAATTGGATTGTTCACTAACAATGGGTGATTTTATGGCATGTAAATTTTACCTCAATAAAGCTGTTCCACAAAAAAAAAAAAAAAAAAAAAACCCTGAACCCATGGATAACAGAAATCTCATGGTAAAGAGTGTGCAAAAGCTGGGGTGAGAATTTCACTTAAAAAATTAAACAAAGAAGGGGAACCAGGGGGTACTGGAGTACAGACTTCTTTTTTTTTTTTTTTTTTTTTTTGACTGCACCTGCAGCATGTAGAAATTCCTGGGCCAGGGATAGAACCCGTGCCATAGCAGCAACTCCAGCTGCTACAGTGACAATGCTAGATCCTTAACCTCTTCTGTTTCCTGATCTCATGGTGGGTTTCAGCTTACGAAAATTCACTGAGCTATATAATACATGTACTCTTCTGTATGTATATTATACCACAATAAAAAAAGAGTTTTTAAAAATGGCATTAGAGGCTGGGAGGGGCCATGAATGAGCCAGTTATGAGTTCCAAAAGCTGAGAAGCTCACCTGTACAGTTGTTCCTCAGGCCCCATAAGATTTCTGTGTCTTTACTGCCATCGTCTTACAATAACTCCCTACTACTAGAGCTAGCCTAAGTGAGTTTCTGTTTCTCACTACGAAGAAACCTCACTAATGCACCCACACATAGCTACCAAAATGTTAGCTCTAAAAGGGCAGGGAATTGTGTACATCACTGAATCTCCAGTGTCTAGGACAATACCTGGTATGAAGCAAGTTTTCAATCCTTTTTTTTTTTTTTTGGTCTTTTTAGGCCACGCCCATGGCATACAGAGGTTCCCAGGCTAGGGGTTGAATTGGAGCTGTAGCCACTGGCCTACGCCATAGCCACAGCAACGTCGGATCCAAGCCGTGTCTGTGACCTACACCACAGCCCATGGCAATGCTGGATCCTTAACCCACTGAGCAGGGCCAGGGATCGAAGCTGCATCCTCATGAATGCTAGTGAGATTTGTTTCCACTGAGCCATGACAGGAACTCCCAATACATATTTCTTGAATAAGTGAAAAAATGAATAACAAAAAAATGGTTGTAGAGGAAGGGAGGTATAGAAGGAGAGATTTGCAAATACAGATATTTTCAACACAGCCTGGACAACCTTTTCACAGGGATATGGACAAAATGCTGTGGGGGGGGGGTAGAGGATGAAATAATGCCTCCTGGGGAATATCAGGAAAATGTGGCAGAGGAGGACACCTGGGAGCTGGGTCTTGAAGGATGAGTAGAAGTTTGCCAGAGAAAGACTATGAGGAAGTGGGACAGACAGAGATAAACAGACAACAGTACATTGTTCTGAAAGAGCCTGGAATTCTTGGGGACTAGAGAAGGTTCATACCCAGAAGTGCAGGGTTCATAGTTGAGGACAGGTGCAAGAAGAGGCCAGAGAGGTGAGCTGGCGCCATTCGGAAAAGGGTCATATATTCACAACCAAGACTTCTGAACTGACTCCTGTGGGAACCATAGCCAAGAGAGAATTTTAAGCAGGGATCAGATTTGCTTTTTAGGGAACTCAAGAAGTTTCTCTGCGTTCACGAGCCATCTGCTCTCTCGGTATCAACACTTCCTTGTGTTTGTGTCTTTCCCTCTTTGTTCTCCTCCTTCTGTCTCTCTCCGTACGTGCTCATGTCTAGGTCTCTCTTCTCTGTATTTCTTTCCATTTGTTTTTTTCTCAAGACACCACCCCTTGGAGTTCCCGTGGTGGCTCAGTGGTTAACGAATCCGACTAAGAACCATGAGGTTGCAGGTTCGATCCCTGGCCTTGCTCAGTGGGTTAAGGATCCGGCGTTGCTGTGAGCTGTGGTGAAGGTTGCATATGCGGCTCGGATCCCGCGTTGCTGTGGCTGTGGCGAAAGCCAGCAGCTACAGCTCCTGTTAGACCCCTAGCCTGGGAACCTCCATATGCCGCGGGTGCAGCCCTAGATAAGGCAAAAAGACAAAAAAAAAAAAAGACACCACCCCTTGAGGAGGTCCCTCAACTGCCTCCATCTTATTTATTCTCCAGACACTGTCAGATTCCATCTTCCAGACTCATTTTCTCTAGGACACCATCCCCACCCAGGCTTAGGTCCCCCACAAACAAGTAACAGGATTTCCTTGGGGACAACTAGCTCCTCAGGGCCTTACCAGTGTATAGACAGGCATCTGGATGAAAGGGAAGCGGGTGAGCCCCCAGGTTCCGAGTATGGGAAACACCACACTCTCCTTCCTCTCAGGCATCCTGATACTGCTCACAGCACAGCTGGCCCAGCTGCTCCCAACCCAGCAGCCACCCAGCCTCAGCCAGGAAAGCCTACTGCCCCGGTGCTCAGACCTCTGACCTTCTGCTCTGCAATGTTTCCTGGCATCTGCCCACCCTCCCCAGGGGCTGGACAACTGGGTCAGGGAGGAACAGCCCCTCCCCCCAGCTGAGCCTGGGACTCCTCCCTGGGACAATTCTCTCCCCTGGGACAAGAGGGTCAAGCTGCTCTTGGAGACATGACCTCAGAGATGTGCAGCAAGGGCTCTGGCCCAATTTATCACCGTGGGGCTATAATTAGGTTTGTTAACGTACAGTCGAGTGTAGTCTTGTTGACTAGGAACTTAATCACGTTACTATTGAGTTCCTGAACGCATTGCTCCGGGTGACTGTTTTACTTGTAGAGTTATAGCCCAGCCCAACGGGAGGAAATTAGCTTTGGACACAAGTTTGGAGGGGGGTTCTTTTTCCTCTTGACTTTGTCCCCCTCTCCCCCCTTCCATGTGAAAATATTTAGCAAACAGTGACAATGATGAAAAACAGTAGGAAACAAAATGTTCTACATTAGTATAAAACATGAAAAATGCAGCAAGGACCCTTAGCGGTACAACATGTGTTATGCTGGCTGGCAGTCCATTAGCTCTGATAGACATTTCACTTACCTAAGTCAAATATAACAGTCTAGTATTCATTAATATAAGAAGGGGCTGTGGAATCAGAGCTACCATCTGGCTGGGCCGACAGAATAATCTACAACTCATGATTAGGTCTAAGGAGTGGGGTTTCACTTTAATCTTTCTCATTGCTCGAAATTTCCATCTGCGCAGTTCGGCACATCATTTTTCTTCAAGACAAATGTGCTGTTTTTCATGTTCCAAAATTAGATCAGAAGAAAACGATTAATCATGTCACGGCCTGGGAAAGGAAACAAAGCTCCGATACTCTGCTCTCCTCTCCCCACCCCACCCGCTCCTCCCCGGCCCGGACGGTTGCAAGTTTCGCTCACCCACCCCACGCCAACCTCTGGGTTTTCGGCACAACTTTTGGGAGACGCCACCGCCAGCCGAGAGGAGGAGGGTGGGACGGAGGGAGAGGGCGCCAGCGGGTCTCGAGGGTTGGGGGCCCTGGGTCCCCAGCTGGGGTGCGCCCCGCGCCCCCACCCCATGCCCCCGAGGGTCACCGCGTGCTGGTCCACGCCACCCGCCCCCGGGAGCCGCCGGGTCCAGGCGCTGGGCGCTGCCGAAGGCCCAGAGTGACCAAAAGGGCTGCGTGCCTCCCTCCCGGGTCCCCTCCCGCGGCCGCCACAGCCCTGTCTGTCAGCCGGCTCGCAAGTCATAACAAATCCCTGGCGCGGAGCTGAAGCTGAGCATTTGCCGGAGCGTCACGGGGATGATGAATGACCCGCAGGCCTTTGAAGTGCTCTGCCAGTTCAGCTGGGTCCGCGGTGCTGACAGAGAAATATACACAACAGCGTAACCAATAATGAGAACATTAAACATTCCTGCGCCGTGACAGGCTGACAGAAAAACCCAGGCTCCCATCAATCATCGCGCAGATAGAACCTTGACAATTGGCCCCTCACTGATACCCGCGGTCACCTTGCCCTCTCCACCGCTCGCCCTCGCCCTCGCCCTCGCGCCGCCTCGCCCTCCTCTTCCTCCCTCCGGTTTTCCTCTTTCTTTCCCTCCCTCTGCCCCCAGCCCTCCGCTCGGCTCCCTCCTGCTTCTCTCCCCTCCCCTTCCCCACTTTCCCTCCCTCGCCGCCTCCTCTCGGGTCCCCTGCCCTCCGGCACTGCCTTCTGAGCCTCTCCGAGGTCAAGTGAGGTCTCAGCCACTTCTATTTTGTTAGGTCGCCCCTGCCAGAAACCAGGAGACACCCGCACGAACCCGGGTGAAAAGTGTGACACCTTCAAGTTTCTCTTTAGCAAGGTGTCGCTTTTAACCAGATGCAAAAATAATCACACCCTCATCCCTGTATATAAAGCTTCACTTGGAAATGTTAAAAGTCTAAAGCAAGGCTCTTGGGGACAGTGAGGCCAACGCGAACCCCCTTCTCCCTCCTCTGGGTGGGCGGGGTCCTCTCTGGGGGCTTGCTGTGTGACCCTGCCAAGGGAACTTTCTCTTTGTGCCAGCCTCTGCCTCTTTCTTTTCAGCTGGGCGTATCTAACGGGATCTGATTTCTGATCTGTCTGAAAGGGAAAAAAACAGAAGAGAAACACAAAGATCTCTTCCTTTTCCTCCAACAGGAAATGAAATCTGCCCAGACAAAGCCTATTGGATGGACCTTCATCCTGATGCCTGAAGAGCTGCCAGGCACCTCTTAGCCATTCTCGGGACCTACAAGGGCTCGCAGCAGAACTTGGTTTGGGCCATGTTTTCCTGAGCTGAGCTTCTATTTCCGCCTTGCCAAGGTGGGGCATCCGCCCACTCCACACAGACAAATGACCCCTGCCAGGCCCATTCCCCACTGGCCAGCAGGGGCTCTTGAGAAGAGCCTTGGGCTCATAGTGAGAAGCCAGGCTCCCAGTCCCACCATGAGCACGTGGCCAACTCCAGAATTTTCTTAGACCTCTATTCCTTCATCCACCACATGGGAGCAGAAGTCCCTACCTCAGGGCTCCTACAGGTCTGTTTACCTTCTCCAGAGGCAAAGACTTATTTTCCTCCTTTTATTCTTAGAGGGCTGTTTTTTTGGTTTTTTTGTTTTGTTTTGTTTTGTTTTTGTTTTCATTCTTGGTTTGGGGGGAGAGAATATATTCCCTGACTTTCCAAAAAAGTCATGAAAAACTCCTTACAACCGCCATACACATGTCCAGAGATGGTGAGCAGCAGAAGGCACGGGTTACTTCATGGGCAGCCAGCGACCAAGGGTGTTATGAGGAGTCTGGTTGGAACCTGGGGAGGGGGCAGAGGTAGGAAGGCCTGGACTTCAGATGCACTTGTATGTTGGTTCAGGTGAGCCAGCTCAGGTGTGAAGAAGAGAACATCTGTTGAGGAAACGTCCACTCCATGCTCTAAGGTATCTTGTCCTTTCTTTTCTGCCCACCTGGAAAGGCCAGCTCTGTTGCCACCACCTGTTCTGCCTGTTCTGCTTACCTGGCTTGCGGTGACCTTGCCCTTCTTAAGGTCCTGTGACCCCTGGTCCAGATAAGCATCTTGCCTGCCCAGCTAGACTTGCCTTCCCAGGGCTGGGAAGACGCCATGCTCTGCTCTTCTCTGGGTCACCAGGAACCAGGATAATGTCTTGTTCCTAAATGCCTACCCCACCCATAGCCTGCTCCTCTAAGGAACTGCTCCTACCAGGCCGGCTCAATGGGAAGGCCTCCCAGCCTTGTCTGTACTATGAAACGCTGCCTTTTGTCACGGCTGATTGTTCCAGTAGTGACTGCCTTGCCCTGCAACCAATCAGATTCTCTTTTCTTTGAAAATCTGAACTCAGCCCCAGGTAGTGCTGAGCTCCTAAGCTCCTAAAACACATGTAGTGTCAGGGGCTGGGGCAGCCATTATGAGGCATGTACATGTTGGTGTGTGTGTGTGGGGGGGTTGATCTTCAAACTGAAGTAAGAGAATGAGGAAGTGGGCAAAAAGAAGCAGATGAGAAATTCCAGGTAGGCCCAGAAGACTGCATAGCTTTGACTCCTGACCTGCCCAGTCCTGTCCCCTGAGACCTGCTGGTACTGCTTCTTGCCCTTGGATGCCAGATGGACAGGTGACCCAGGCCTGGCCGGTCATTCTACCCCATCATTCTGCCTAGAAAGACTGGCCCAGGGACAGGCCTGGGATACCTGTCAGGCCCACCAGAGTCCTTTCGATTTTATATATTGATTCTGAAAGAGAGATGCTCTCCATTCCTTTCGGATTGAGAAGTATAAGGCTAGGACCCCGAAGCTTCCAGCACCAGGGCTGCCACTGCCAGGCAGTGGAGGAAACCAACCGACTGCAGGAGCCAAGGAGGCCATAGCAGTGGGGCCCACTGACGACAAGTCTGCTGGCTTCAGGTCCCTGGGTCTGGTCAAGCCTGAAGCCCACTCTACCCTTGACCTTCACGGCAGGTGGGGCAACATATTTCTTTCTTGTGTAAACTAGGTTTAGTTTTGTTTTTGTCACTTGCAACCCAGAGAGTCCTCATACTGGTGTTCAGGGGATGTGTCGATTCAAGAAGATTCACCTAAAATCAGTAAATGCTTCTACTCCTTTTGTACGTATACATCCATGAATAAGAATCTGCTGAGGCCCAGAACAAGGAGGGCTGCAGTGAGCCTTTTCTGATCTTTTCCTCCCCCACAGTCCTCCCTGTGACCTCAGCCTTCATGCCAAGCAGTCAGCTGGTTCCCAGACAAGGCTCAAACAGCTTGCACTTCTAAGCCTGTCAGGAATGGCACTTCCCTAACACTGTGCTTTGTCCCCACCCCCAAGCTAGAAGGAGACAGGCATGGGGTGAGTGGCAGTTCTCCCAGCATCCAAATGAACCCACTTGGCCTGTGCCCCCTGCAAGCCCAGCAGGAAGCCAGGGATCCAGGTGACCCCTGGTCCACCTTGGACATGACCACGGGGCCCACTCTTCAGACATGCTTTTGATCTCAGAGGTCCACTGGAGACAACGATGGACCACTGGACATTCATCCTCATTCTCATGCTGGTCCGATGAGATTTCTGGACAAAGATAGCATGGGAGAGACCAGGTGCAGCAGTAGTTAAAGTAAAAAAGGATTAGGGGTCTTTAGGTGATGGCAAACTGTAAGTTGAGCCAAACCAGTGTGATGTGACAGTTTAAAAAAAAAAGGGGATGAGTCAAGTTAGGCCAGAGCATCATGTTCAAATGCTGTTTTAAGAATTCTGAGAGAAGTTCCCGTCATGGTGCAGCAGAAACGAATCTGACTAGGAACCACGAGGTTGCGGGTTCGATCCCTGGCCTCGCTCAGTGGGTTAAGATTCCCGTGTTGCCATGAGCTGTGGTGTAGGTCACAGACGTGGCTTGGATCTGGTGTTGCTGTGGCTGTGGCTGTGGCTAGGGCTCTGATTAGACCCCTAGCCTGGGAACCTCCATATGCGGCAGGGGCGACCCTAAAAAGAAAAAAGAAAAAAAAAGGGAATTCTGAAAAACTGTACGACAGGCAAAGGTGATGAGCGGTCAGGAAACCTGGTCATTGAGGAATGAAGGAAAGACCTCAGGATGGGCAAGTAACATCTCTACTAACACTGAGCAGGTTGGCACATGCTAATTCTCCCACACAACAGTAGTAAAAGCCCCAGGCACAGGCCAGGCCCATAATCAGCGCTCAAGAGCATTGGTTTCCTTCTATCTTGTCCAGTCCTCATTCATGAGGGACAGAACCAGAGGCAGTGAATGGACCATATAGGGAGGCAGCTTTTATCATGATCTAAGAACTTTCTGACAGTTCCAACTGTACAGCAATGGGAATAGGCCCCTTTGTAAGGTAGTGATCTCGATCCCCCCGCGGGTATTCAAACAGAGTCTGGATAATTAGCTCCACGGGACGCTACAACAAGAATCCCTAAAGTGATTGTCTCTTGGGCTTTGAGGGCCCTTTACCAATTCAATTTTTGCAGCCTCATTTCCTCCCTCTGTGAAGCGTGGGTGAGGCTTTCTGTTTGCCACTGGAGCCAGTCATGTTCCTAAGTTTATAAGTATGGCAGGTAGACTTTCCAAGTATGTGGCTACTTGTACTTTCAGTGATGGCTGCGACCCCATTTCCCCCGCCCCCCACACACTCTTCCTATGGTATAACCTTGCTTCTCCCTGTGAAGAAGCCAATTCCTTCCTGTTCAATCTGAGCTGGCCTGTGAATGCTTCCATGAATAGTATGTGGCAAAAGGGATACTGCATGAGTTCTCTTTTTTTTTTTTTAGGGCCGCCCCTGCGGCATATGGAGAGTCCCAGGCTAGGGGTCCAATCGGAGTTGTAGCTGCCGGCCTTCGCCATAGCCACAGCAATGCAGGTTCCTTACCCACTGAGCAAGGCCAGGGATCGAACCTGCATCCTCACAGATGCTAGTCAGACTCGTTAACTGCTGAGCCAAGAGGGGAACTCCATTGCATGAGTTCTAAGGCTAGATTAGAAAATGGCATGCAGCTTCTGTTGGCTGTCTGGGGATGTTTGTGCCTAGAATCCAGCAGCCATGCTGTGAGGAAGCCCAAAGCAGTCCGTGCAGAGTTCACAGGGAGGGACCTGTAGAGGCTTCTGACCCACAGCCCTGCCAGGTTCCTGCTGACAGCCCGTAAACCATCAAATGTGAACGGAGACTTTTCCAGATATCCCTCCAGCCTTTGAGTCAGCACAGCTGAGGTCCCAGAGACCACCACCCTCACTGTACCCTGTCCAAATTCCTGACCCACAGAACCTGTGACATAATAAAATGGGATGTGGTGGTTGGTTTTACAGGAATAGGAACCAGAACAGTTGGGGCAAGACGGCCAGGAGGCTCTCAGCAGCCTGTGGGCATGAGACAAGTCCAGGGCTGGGACCCACCACTGGTGATGCAGGGCTTTTTTTGTTTTTTTTCCTTTTTATGGCTGCACCTGCGGCATATGGAAGTTCCCGGGCTAGGGATCAAATTGGAGCTACAACTGCCGGCCTATGCTACAGCCACAGCAATGCCGGATCCAAGCCACATCTGCTACCTACACCACAGCTTGCAGCAATACCAGATTCTTAATCCACTGAGCGAGGCTAGGAGTTGAACCCGCATCCTCACAGACACTATGCTGGGTTCTTAACCCTCTGAGCCCCAATGGGAACTCCTAGTAATGCAGTTTTACTCCCCATTTTTTGTTGTCCCCATCTCCAACAGCACCTTCTCTCCTGCCAGGCTTTATTCCAATTTGAAACCCAGGCCCTGCCCCTAACATACAGTCCTGGTCTTAAAAATCCACACTGGCCCACCAGGTAGCAAAAAGGAACAAGAGTGTGGGAGGTGGAGTTCCCGCAGTGGCTCAGTGGAAACAAATCTGACTAGCATCCATGAGGAAACAGGTTCGATTCCTGGCCTCGCTCACTGGGCTAAGGATCCAGCATTGCTGTGAATTGTGGTGCAGGTCACAGATGCAGCTCAGATCCGCTGTGGCTGTGGTGTAGGCCAGCAGCTGTAGCTCTGATTCGACCCCTAGCCTGGGAACCTCCATATGCCATGGGTGTGTGGGAGTTGTGTCCACAGGAGACCCAGACCACAGGGCCCTCCACCCAGGCCCTCTTTTCACAGCCCTGAGACAGCAAAGTTTAGGAGAAAATACTTTCTGTTTTATGACACTCACTTAGACTTCCACCATGAGTTGAGAATCTGATTGAATTTCCCTCTTTATCCTGACCCCAGTTTCTCCTGGGCAGGTGTTCTATATTATCACAGGTCTCAAGTCACCCCTTTCTTCTGGGCTGTCCCAAAGCCCACCTGCCAGGATTTATGGAGCAGGTTGCAGCTCTGCAGGCCAAGGGGGTCCAGGTGGTGGCATGCCTCACTATGCACAATGTCTGTGACTGACGAGGCGGGGACAGCCCACAATGTGGAAGGTGAGGTTCGGCTCCTACCTGACCCCACTGGGGCCTTGGGCAAGGGGACACAATTTGCTACTAGATTATTCATTGGTGCCACTGTTTGGGAACTGACAGTTCAAGAGGGTCACCATGATGATAGAGAACAGCAGAGTAATGGCCCTAAACGTGGAACGTGCAAGGCCTCTCCTGCAGCCAGGCTCCTCATGTCATCTTGCAGCTCTGAGGCCCCAAGCCCACGCACGCCCCCTCCACTCTCTCTTCGTCTCACCTGCCTGGTCCTGAGCAGGGAGCCCCGCCCAGCCTCAGCTAGAGGCACCCAATTAGAACCTCAGTCAAACTTCTGCAGTAGTCACTACTGGTCCACAAAAAATAAGATTGTCCTGTAGCTCCAAACATGACTGTGGTTCTCTTTAGACAAATCCCCAATGGGCAGCATCATCTGGATCTGGATCTGGGTCTAGCGCCCCCCTCGGCTCTGCCTGCCTGTGTTGCTAGTGCTCAGAGGCTGGGCGGGTCATCTCCACCAGCAACAGAGGCACGTGTCCTTGAAGGCATACATCCCCCCTTCGTCTGGACAACACTTGATCTAACCACACACAGGAGCGGGCCAGGCGCCCAGGCCTGGCCCATCCTAGGACCCCGACAGCTCAGCAGAGTGGTGCGTCCAGAGTTGAGCACATGTCCCAAGCTTGGACATGTGAGTCCTCCCCAGGGATTTTTAAGGAGGCCAAGGATAGACAGTCTTTGTCCCCCGAGGGCTCACTGTGAGGCCTCAGCTTTGGAACCCCTGCCCCTGCTGTGAAGAGAAGCTGGGTAGAGAAGATGACGTCACCTCAGAGAGCAGCAGAACCAGGGCGGGACCGTGAGTCTTGACTTTGTTGGAGGCCCTGGTTCTGTTCATGGCTGCCCTGCTCCAGGCTCAGCGGGTTCAACCTACTCCCAGGAAGCATCAAGTCAAAGGCCCAGAAGGTATCACAAGGCCAGACCCAGGCAGGTATGGATGCGATGATAGGAAACAGGAATGAGAGACTGAGAAAGGAAATGGAAACAAGCCCAGGGCGGGGAGGAGAGGAAAGTGGGCAGGGGGAGCTGGAGAGGAGGCCAGACAGAGGGTCAGGGGAGAGGATGGGAGGGGTGGGGCATGCGTCCAAGCTGCTGGATCACTCTGTCCGCCCCCCTCCCGGGATTAGGGGGTGGGGGCGCTGAAAGCTGGAAAAAGAGAACACCGTGTGCACGTGTTCAGAGACTCTGGGGGCGTCGCCTAGAGCAGGGAGAGGCATGACAGTAAGAACCAGAATCTCCCAGCACCAGGGCTGGGGAGCAGCACCGAGAGGCAGCAGGCAGGGGGCAGCCACCCCAGATGGTCAGCACCAGGCACATTAGGAGAAGACCAGGCACCTGTGAGGGCCAGAGGTCAGCTGTGCAGAAGGGCACGTCCGAACCACGTGGGCAGAGGGCAGAATGGCTCAGGGTGCATGGGCCAGAGAATCCCACGGTCTGTTTGGTGTCCTCCCAGTTGACCTGCCTGCAGAGTCCAGGTCACACCCCTCCAGCCAGAGCCTCCACACCTGAGGAGACTCGAGGACCACAGCTCACTGCCAGTGGCGGGAGCTTGAGGAACACAAAGCAAAGTCTGCACAGTGCCGGGGGCCAGGAGGCTCCAGCAGAGGAGGCCAGCTCCTGGGGATGGGAGGGGGGTTCTGCTCAGCACTGGCCCCCTGATAGGAGCCGTGGCAGATGGGAGGTGGGTGTGGGGCCCGTTTCCCCCCAAGAGAAAGAGACAACGCAAGGAGACATGGCAGCGACACTGAGGAGGTAATGTGCACTTCCTGTGTCCAGTCGGTGCCCAGCGTCCCACGAACATCCTGTTCAGTCCTCACAGCACCCTGTGAACGGGCACTACTGATTACCCTCATTTCACAGAGAAGACCAAGAAGACCAAGGCACAGAAAAACCAAGCAGCTAGTCCAAGGTCACAGAGGTGGGAAGCGGTGGCTTTCCAGCCCTGTTCTATCTAGTTCCAGAACTGGTGAACCAAGAAAGAGGAAGCAGAAGGAATGTCCTCCTCGCCTTATACAGCGACATATAGGGCAAGACGTGTTTTGCACTTAGACCCACAGCCCTAGCCCACTGTATACACATTTAATGGAATCAAATTTGATCTGTGAGCAAAAACTTGTTTAATTTTGTAGCTCTGAGCTCTTGGTGAAAAGTATTTTTTAATACCTAATCCTATGAATATGGCGGCATCTAAGAGGCCCCCTGATGCAAACGACGACAAAGAGCTCAAGTCAGGATCCCTCAGGGGCAAAACCAGGTCTAGAACTCAGGTCCCTAGACTCCCTCTCCAGTGCTTTCTGCAATTCCCTCTGATGGATGCAGAGAAATTGCCAAGAGGTTACCGTGAACCATAGCACCATGTTTCCCCTTTCCATTGGGTCCTCCTCAATGGTAAATGTTTAATAACCATCTCTTCAGGAAGCCAAAAAAAACTTGGCTTGTAGCAACTGCCATTTTCCATGGTGTCAATATTCCTACCATGATCAATTTCAAGGCTCCAACATGATGTCCTAAATGGAGTTAAGAGGACTCAATTGTCTCTCCCAGTCAAGGAAGTATTCCAGAGCAGCTGGTGCTAACTGCAAGGACTATCCAGTCAACCTAAGAGTCTTTTCTCCAATTTAGTTTGAAATCAGTGTGTCCACCATCCATGGAGGCAGAGTGAAAAGGCTGCCAGTGGCAGAAGAGAAAGATCTGTCCATATGGAATTTTGATGCCAAAACGCACCATAGTCTCATATTACCCAGAAACGTAAATGGTTCAGAATGAATTAAGGAAAATAAGCTGTCACGGTTTAGGGACTGGAATCTGGAGCCAGATGGTATGTGTTCAGTCCTACCTAGCTGTGTGACCTTGAACATGTAACTTAACCTATCTGTAGTAGGGGGATGGCACCAGGACCAGTTGCAGAGGGTTGTGAGGATTCAATGAGATGTGTGAACATGAAGCTCTCAGCACAGTGTCTGGCACATAATAAACACTAAATGGATGTTGGCTATGTTGAGAACTCAAGTCAGTTGTTATTACCAAGTCAGTTGTTAAGTTGGGGAAAAAACAAACCATGATCAATACGTAAGGATCGATCACTGGATTAGAAGCTCCACAAGAGCAAGGACCTGGTCCATCATGATCTCTGCTGTATACCCTTAGAGAGAACAGTACCTGAACGTTTACTGAGGAAGCACTCAATAAATATTAATTGCATATTGAGTATGGCATCTAACAGTACCAAATATTTATATTTCTTTAGCTATTGCTTTAATTGCACCCTCTGCTTTAAAATAACCATCAGTAACCTGGCTAATATTTTTTTTTTCTTTTTAGGGCGGCATCTGCGGCATATGGAAGTTCCCAGGCTAGGGACTGAATCAGAGCTGCAGCTGCCAGCCTACACCACAGCCACAGCAATGCGGGATCCGCACCACATCAGCTTGTGCCAATGCCGGATCCTTAACCCACTGAGCCAGGCCAGGGATCAAACCCACATCCTCCTGGGTACTAGCTGGATTCTTAACCAGCTGAACCACCCGTGGGAAGTCCACAACCTGGCTAATATTTATGTTTGGTTTTTCCAACGAGTCATTATATTTTTAAGTCCGTTTGAATGGAAATAAGGGCCTACCTTCCCCTCAGCTAACCGCACCCACGGAAGTCTGTTCATTTGGATTACAATCCAGACAGTTGGCAGACAACTAAATAAAGGCCAAGGGCTCAGACGAAAAACTTTCCAGCATTGCCTTCCACACTCCGGGCCCAGAAGTGACAGACATATAACTAATCCCAGCCTGGGTCTTGCCTCTCAACGCCCACAAAGGATGGCAAGGGGAATGTTCTGGACCTGAGTGGGGGCCTGGGTGGATTCTGTCTTCCACTTCTACTCGGCTCTCTTGCTGTGCTCTCCTCCTTGAGGCACCCCCCCAAGGCTCCCTTCCCCGCCCTCCTGAGCAGACCCCAGCCGCACTCCCCCCCCCCACAGGCCTCTCCTCACCAGTCCTGGCTCTCTCGCAGGCTGGTTTGTTAGGGCATGAAAAATGGCTCCGTAGAATAAAGATGTTTCTCCTCTGATGAGCACATTTGCAGAAGGTATGTCAGAGATCACGGGGCTGGGGTTGGGCAGGCTCTCAAGAAAGTTGTTTTTCTCCCCCCCCACTTCTTTCTCTCCCTCCCACTCCCCCCCACCACCTTCTCCCCTCAGCACCCTCACCCCCCTTTGCTTACTTATTGGAAGAGTAATAAATATTGGGCC
>PVHT021183726.1:10483116-10497426 GCA_004024745.2 Catagonus wagneri
TGGCTTCACAGGTGAATTCTACCAAACATACAAAGAGGAATCCTCCTAAAGCTTTTCCAAATGGTTGAAGAAGAAGGAACACTCCCAAAGACATTCTGTGATGCCAACATCACCTTAATTCCAAAACCAGACAAAGACACCATGAAAAAAGAGAACTATAGGCCAATATCTTTGACGAATATAGATGCAAAAATTCTCAATGAAATTTTAGCCAACCGAATCCAACAGCATATCAAAAAGATCATACACCATGACCAGATGGGATTCATCCCAGGTGCACAAGGATGCTTCAATGTACGCAAATCAGTCAACGTCATACACCACATTAACAAAAGCAAAGTCAAAAACCACATGATCGTCTCAATAGATGCAGAAAAAGCATTTGACAAAGTCCAACATCCATTCATGATCAAAACTCTTGCCAAAGTGGGAATACAGGGAACATTCCTTAACATAATAAAGGCCATATATGAAAAACCCACGGCAAATATAATACTCAATGGAGAAAAGCTGAAAGCCTTCCCACTAAAATCTGGAAGACAAGGATGCCCACTCTCTCCACCGTTATTCAACATAGTATTGGAAGTCCAAGCTACAGCAATCAGACAAACAGAAGAAATAGAAGGCATCCAAATAGGAAGAGAAGAGGTAAAACTGTCACTGTATGCAGATGACATGATACTATATATAGAAAACCCCAAAGACTCAACCCCGAAAGTACTTGAACTGATCAACAAATTCAGCAAAGTAGCAGGATATAAGGTTAACCTTCAGAAATCAATTGTATTTCTCTATATTAACAATTAAATATTAGAAAAAGAATACCAGGAGTTCCCATCGTGGCGCAGTGGTTAACGAATACAACTAAGAACCATGAGGTTGCGGGTTCAATCCCTGCCCTTGCTCAGTGGGTTAACGATCCAGCATTGCCATGAGCTGTGGTGTAGGTTGCAGACGCGGCTTGGATCCTGCGTTGCTATGGCTGTGGTGTAGGCCAGTGGCTACAGCTCCGATTAGACCCCTAGCCTGGGATCCTCCACATGCCACAAGTGCAGCCCCAAAATGACAAAAGGCAAATAAATAAATAAATGTTTAAAAAAAAAAAAAAGAATACCAAAATATTTTACCTTTCAAAATAGCACCCCAAAAAATCAAATACATGGGAATAAACCTGACCGAGGAGGTGAAAGACATATGCAGAGAACTACAAAACATTAATCAAGGAGATCAAAGAAGATACAAAGAAATGGAAAGATATTCCATGCTCATGGGCCGGAAAAATTAATATTGTAAAGATGGCGAGGAGTTCCCGTCATGGCTCAGTGGTTAATGAATCTGACTAGGAACCATGGGGTTGTGGGTTCAATCCCTGGCCTTGCTCAGTGGGTTAACGATACGGTGTTGCCGTGAGCTGTGGTGTAGATCACAGACGCGGCTTGGATCCCACATTGCTGTGGCTCTGGTGTAGGCTGGCGGCTACAGCTCCCATTTAGACCCCTAGCCTGGGAACCTCCATATGCCACAAGTGCGGCCCTAAAAAAGGTAAAAAGACAAAAAATGGTGATACTACCCAAAGCAACCTACAGATTCAATGCAATTCCTATCAAATTACCCATGACATTCTTCACAGAACTAGAACAAACAATCCAAAAATTTATATGGAAAAACAAAAGACCCAGAATCGCCAAAGCAATTCTAAGGAACAAAAACCAAGCAGGAGGCATAACTCTCCCAGACTTCAGGCAATATCACAGGGCCATTTTAATCAAGACAGTGTGGCACTGGTACCAAAACAGATACATGGACCAATGGAACAGAATAGAAAACCCAGAAATAAACCCAGACACCTACAGTCAATTGATCTTTGACAAAGGAGGCAAGAACTTAAAATGGGAAAAAGACAGTCCTTTCAGTAAGCATTGCTGGGAAACCTGGACAGCTGCATGCAAATCAATGAAACTAGAACACACTCTCACGCCATGCACAAAAATAAACTCTAAATGACTTAAAGACTTAAATATAAGAGAAGACACCATTAAACTCCTGGAAGAAAACATTGGCAAGACATTCTCTGACATCATTCTTACAAATGTTTTCTCAGGTCAGTCTCCCAAAGCAACAGAAATAAAAGCAAAGATAAACCAATGGGACCTAATCAAGCTGACAAGCTTTTGCACAGCAAAGGAAACCAAAAAGAAAACTAAAAGACAACTTACAGAATGGGAGAAAACTGTTTCAAATGATGCAACTGACAAGGGCTTAATCCTGAAAATATATAAACAACTTATGCAGCTCAACTGCAAAAAAGCCACCAACCCCATTGAAAAACGGGCAAAGGACCTGAATAGACAGTTCTTCAAAGAAGATATACAGATGGCCAACAAGCACATGAAAAAATGCTCAACATCACTGATGATTAGAGAAATGCAAATCAAAACTACCATGAGATACCACCTCACACCAATCAGAATGGCCATCATCAACAAGTCCACAAACAACAATTGCTGGAGGGGGTGTGGAGAAAGGGGAACCCTCCTGCACTGTTGGTGGGAATGTAAGCTGGTACAACCACTATGGAAAACAGTATGAAGGTACCTTAGAAAACTGTACATAGAACTACCATATGACCTAGCAATCCCACTCTTGGGCATATATCCAGACAAAAATTTCCTTGAGAAAGACACTTGCACACGCATGTTCACCCTAGCACTACTCACAATAGGCAAGACGTGGAAACAACCCAAACGTCCATCGACAGATGACTGGATTAGGAAGATGTGGTATATATACATGATGGAATACTATTCAGCCATAAAAAAGGATAAAATAATGTCATTTGCAGCAACATGGATGGAATTAAAAACCCTCAAACTGGAGTTCCCTTCGTGGCTCAGTGGTTAACGAATCCAACTAAGAACCATGAGGTTGTGGGTTCGATTCCTGGCCTTGCTCAGTGGGTTAAGGACCCGGCGTTGCCGTGAGCTGTGGTGAAGGTTGCAGACGCGGCTCGGATCCCGCGTTGCTGTGGCTGTGGCATAAGGCCGGCGGCTACAGCTCCTGTTAGACCCCTAGCCTGGGAACCTCCATATGCCGCGGGTGCGGCTCCACATAAAGGCAAAAAGACAGAAAAAAAAAAACCCTCATACTGAGTGAAGCAAGTCAGAAGAGAAAGACAGATGCCATATGATATACCTTATAACTAGAATCTAATATACTGCACAAATGAACCTTTCTACAGAAAAGAAAATCACAAACTTGGGGAACAGACTTGTGGTTGCCAGGGGGTGGGGGAGGGGTGGGAGGGTATGGGATTAACTATTGCCTCGGTGATGGAAAAGCAAGGAGATCCAGATGTATATAGCACTGGGAACTATGTCTAATCACATGTGACAAATCCATATATGTACATGTAACCGGGTCACCACGTGGTGCAGTTGGAAAATTTGACAGAAATCTGTAAACCAGCTATAATGGAAAAATTTTTAAATAATAATAATAAAACAAAATTAAAAAAAAAGAAAAGGTGAGTCTAAAATTTATATGGAAATATAAAAGACTTAGAGTAGCCCAAACAGCTTTGAAAAAGAACAAAATTTGAGGTATAACACTATCCTATTTCAAGACATATTACAAAACTCCAGTTATGAAGATATCATGATAATAACATCAAGATAGACAAACGGAACAATGGAACACAAAAAGACCCACACATAAATGGACAATTTTCAACAAAGATGTAAAGGCAGTGTAGTGGAGAAAAGACAGTCTTTTCAACAAATGATGCTGAAACAATTGAATTCACATATATAATAAGTGAAGTTTGATCCTACCTCATTTCATATGCAAAAAAAAATGAATCAAAATAGATCATGACTTACACGCAAAACTAAACTAAAAATTCTAGGTTGCTGTGACCTTGGGTTGAGCAAAATTTTCTTAGATATGACATTGGAAACCTAATACATAAAGAAAAAAATAATAAATTGGACTTTATCAAAGTTAAATTTCTCTACTTTTCTTTTTTCTCTCTTTTTTTAAGGGCCACACCTACAGCATATGGAAGTTCCCAGGCTAGGGGTCAAATCAGAGCTACAGCTGCCAGCCTACACCACAGCCATAGCAACATGGGATCTGAGCCGTGTCTGAGATCTGCACCACAGCTTATGGCAACGCCAGATCCCCAGCCCACTGAGCGAGGCCATGGATTGAGCCCGCCTTCTCACGGATACTAGTTGGATTTGTTTCCACCGAGCCACAACAGGAACTCCTAAATTTCTCTACTTTTCAAAAGACACTGTTAAGAGAATAAACAGACAAGTCACAGATTGGGAGAGGTCTGCTAGAGGTCTAATACCCAGAATATATAGAACTCTTGAAATTCAAAAATAAGAAAACAAACAACTCAATATAAATATAATCAGCAGGAATCCCCATTGTGGCTCAGCAGTAACGAACCTGGCTAGTATCCATGAGGATCCGGGTTCAATCCCTGGCCTCAATCAGGGGGTTAAGGACCTGGCACTGCCATGAGCTGTGCTGCAGGTCGGCAGCCACAGCTCTGATTTGACCCCTAGCCCAGGAATTTCCATATACTGTGGGTACAGCCCTAAAAAGATAAAATAATAATAATAATCAGCAAAAGATTTGAATATTTTCCCAAAGAAGATACACACACACACACAAATGACAAATAATGGTCAATAGGGAAATGGAAATTAAAACCACAATGAGATACCACTACACACTTATTAGAATAAAAAGAATTTTTCAAATTAAAAAGATTTAGCATACCAGGTGTTGGTGAGGATATGAAGGAACCGGAACCCTCAAACACCGCTACTAGGAATGTAAAATGGTACAAACACTTTGGAAAACAGTTTGAGTCTCTTTAGAAAGTTAAATATATACCTAGCATACCCAGACCACTCTCACATATTTGTCCAAGAGAAATCAAAGTATAGCTCCATATAAAGACTTATAAACAATATTTATAGCAGCTTTACTTTTTTTTTTTTTTTTGTCCTTTTATGGCCACACCCACAGCATATGGAGGTTCCCAGGCTAGGGGTCTAACAGGAGCTATAGCCGCCAGCCTACGCCACAGCCACAGCAACGCGGGATCCAAGCCGTGTCTGTAACCTACACCACAGCTCACGGCAACACCGGATCCTTAACCCACTGAGCGAGGCCAGGGATCAAACCCACAACCTCATGGTTCCTAGTCGGATTCGTTTCTGCTGTGCCACGACGGGATCTCCTAGCAGCTTTACTTTTAATAGGCAAAAACCTGAAAAATAGTCAAATGCCCATCAACAAATGAATGAACAATTGCTATGTTAAAAGAACAAAGAACCAAAGAGAAAGATACCTGTGCTCCTAGCAGCATTATTCACAATAGCAAAAAAGGTAGAAGCAATCCAAGTGTCCAATGGTGGATGAATGGATAAACAAAATGTGGTATATGCATGCAATGGAATATTATTCAGTCTTTAAAAAGGAAATAAATTCTGATGCATGCTGCAACATGGATAACCGAGCACATTATGCTAAGTGAAATAAGCCAGTCTCACAGAAGGATAAATGCTGTATGACTCCACTTATATGACGTACCAAAAGCTTTCAAATTCACAGAGACAGAAAGTAGAATGGTAGATACAGGAGCTGGGGAGAGGGGTAAAAGAGTTACTGTTTAATGGGGCCTGAGTTTCAGTTTTGCACAATAAAGACTCCTGTCAATTGGAGTTCCCATCGTGACTCACTGGTTAACAAATCCGACTAGGAATCATGAGGTTGCAGGTTCGATCCCTGGCCTCACTGAGTGGCTTAAGGATCCGGCGTTTCCGTGAGCTGTGGTGTAGGTTGCAGACACGGCTCAGATCCCGCATTGCTGTGGCTGTGGCAAAGGCTCGCAGCTACAGCTCCTGTTAGACCCCTAGCCTGGGAACCTCCATATGCCGTGGGTGCGGCCCTAGAGAAGGCAAAAAGACAAAAAAAAAAAGAAGAAGAATCCTGTCAATGAATGGTGATGATGGTTATAGAACAATGAGACTGTACTTAACATGACTGTACTGAACTATACACTTAAAAATGGCTAAGATGGGGAGTTCCTACTGTGCTGCAATGACATTGGCGGCATTTAGGAGCACTGGGACACAAGTTCGATCCCTGGCCCAGCCCAGTAGGTTAAGGATCCGGCATTGCCGCAGCTGTGGCTTGGGTCATGACTTTGGGGCGGATCTGATCCCTGGCCTGGGAACTCCATATGCTTCGGGGAGGTTGGGGAAAAAAAAAAAAAGGCCAAGATGGTAAATTTTATATTTTACCACCATTAAAATTGTTTAACTTTTTTTTTAAGTGCCAGGAAATAGAAGAGATTACTTACAACTTGAAAGAACTCTAGACAGCTTCTTGGAGGAAGTATCATTTGAGTTAGAGCCAGGGAGGAGAGTAGGCTTAACCCAGAGAACAAGAATTCGTCATCCCAGACAGAGGACGACTCAAGCAAAGGCAAGGAGGCTACAGGGGGCTGTGGGGTGGGAGACAGACAGCCAGAAGGCGGGCACCTGGGGTTGAAGGGAAAAGTAGGTTGGGCGCAGGCCACCGGGGCCTCCCAGCCTCCGTTAGAGAAGAGAGACATTTGTAAACATCAGCGTTGAGTGAGCCAGACCCACAGCACCACGGCTCCATCAAGACGCCCGTTCGGAAGGGAAAGATGTGGGGTCGGCTCTGAACGGTCGTCAGAAAATAAACACGTCCCTGGACAGTCAGGAAACGCTCAGCGAGGCTGTGTCCAGGCGGGGCTGTTTGCTTATTTGTGACTTTCCTGCTTTCCATCACCCTGTCAGTGGCCACGCTGCCCCCATCCTGACCCTGACACCCGGTCAGTCGGCCTGGCCTCAGTCATTGGCTTTCAGAAGAAAACCGGTGCCTGGGAGGGGCAGCAAGGCAGGGGGCGCAGCAGGAGTGCACGCGCAGGGTCAGCTGTGAGTGTGTGTGTCAGGGTGCATTTGCACAAGCTGGTCTGGCAGCACGGTGAGTGGCAGAGCGTGTGAGTGGATACATTTGTCCAAATGTGTGTACGTGGTCTGTGTGTACATGTGAAGGCTCATGCATATCAGAGTGAGTGTGTGTGTGTGTGTGTGTGTGTGTGTGTGTGTGTGTGTGTGTCTCCATGCATGTTCGAAGCATCAGAGTAGATGAGGGCCTCGGAGAAGAAGTGTGGACTCTAGGCCCAGATCTAGTGGATTCAAATCCAACTCAGGCAAGTTTCCTTAGCCTCTTTGTGCCTCAGTTTCTACATCTGATAAATAGGAAAAATAACATTACCTATCTCACAGGGCTGTGCTAAGGACTGAAACTAATTCATGAATAAAAAGTACTTGATGAGGGAATTCCCGCTGTGGCTTGGCAGAAATCAGAATCCTATGGGTATCCATGAGGAGGCAGGTTTGATCCCCGGCCTTGCTCAGTGGGTTGGGGATCCAGCAGTGCCGTGAGCTGTGGTGTAGGTCACAGATGTGGCTCAGATCCCACATTGCTGTGACTGTGGCGTAGGCTGGTAGCCGTAGCTCTGATATGATCCCTAGCCTGGGAACTTCCATATGCCACGGGTGCAGCCCTAAAAAGAAAAAGGAAAAAAAAAGTACTTGATCAAATGATGCCAGTACATAGGAAGTGCCTAGTAAATGCTACCAAGTATTATGCAAACACATACCAGTGTGTGTGCATAAGCATGCACCGCTGGGTGTTGGTGTGCGTTCAGAGTATAACGATATGAGCACCTTTACAGTAAATGGGTGTGGGTGTTCTTGAGGGTGCATGTGCCAGGATTTGGGGAAAAGCAGCCTAACCAGCCAGGTGCTGATGCCCCAGGCACCACTTCCCAGCCTGGCGCCCAGTGCTCATAAGCCTGGGCCCTGCCTCCCGATGGTGGCAAGCAAAGCCTCTGAGCAGCTCCCTCCTCCGCAGCCCCTTCGCTGGGCCGCCTTCTTCCTGCCTTGGGCTGCTCAAGCCTCCTTTGTCTTTCCATTTCCTCAAGCTGCAGGAGCGGGGATATTTTTTCCTATCAAAGGCCACCGGCCCCCCAAAGAAATCAAGCAAGGGTCAGATACAAAATCAACTTAATCTGGGGGCTGTTCTACCTTGAAAAATATCAAAGGAACTCAACTCTTCTGCTTTTTAAATCAAGAAAAATAAGTGGCGCCAATTCATAAAAAAAAAAAATGGCCCTCAACTTCATATTATGTGAAATTGCTTTCTAAGGGGTAAAGCACTTTACAGATGTGAGGAATTCTTCTCTTTTGGAGGCTCAGTGCACCCCACCAGGGCGGGGGGGAGGACCTAGTAAGGGAAGGAAGGCAGACGGAGAAGAAAATTGCGGAGCTGAGAAGGTCATCCCAGATGCAAACTTTGGATCCAGGCTTCAGTGGGGATCTGACCAGAGCTGGGCTGACCACAGCTTTCTGTTCTCGAACTGCCCTAACTCTCAAACCCTTTAGAGGTTAAATTCTAGATGGAAACGGTCAGCTTTGGAACCAGGCTGGCCTGGATTCAAATCCCAGCTCTGCTGTCACCAACAGGGCTGCTACGATAAACACCACGTCCCCGGTATTGTGCGTCCCAGGGACCTACTTACCAGGTGTGTGAGCTGGGCTATAGTGAGATGACAGGTGACCCCAAAAGGCTACGTCTGTGTCCTCTCTGAGCACCTGTGAGTATTCCCTTACCTGGCAAAAGATCTGAATAAGGATCTTGAGAAGAGGAGCTTCTCCAGTACCATCCAGGTGGGCCCCAAATCCAATGACAAGTGTCCTTATAGACAAAGAGGGAGATCTGAGACAGACTCTCAGAGAAGAAGGTGATGTGGAGATGGAAGCTGAGGTTTGAGGGGGGACAGTGACAGTTCTTTCCTCCGGGAATTTTTTTGAGGACTAAATAATGACATGAATGCACAGCCAGCTATGGAACTCGGGGATTCTGTTTTAAGATTTGAGGTGGCACCACCTCTCAGTTTGCCCCAGGGGACACAGAGTGAAAGACACAAGCTCAGCATCACAGTGAGCATTTTGAGTTTGATGTCTGCCTCTGGACCCTCAAAGCCTGATTCTCTGCCATCCTCACCTGACTCCTGGCAACAGTCTAGAGCTGCCTGCTCTAGTTGTCCATCAATATCTATTCTCCCCCTTCTTCCATTCAGGAGCAGCAACTGCTGAGCTGTCAGCTGCACACACAGATCTCCAGCTAGAAACTTCATATCCCAGACTCCCTTGCAACGAAGCGTGACCCTCTAAGTTCTGACCGACGTGATGTGACAGGAAGTGATGTGTGTCCTCAGAAGGATGCAGCTTGCCACCCTCTCCATCCTGAAATCTACAAGGAAGACTGGTGGAGGACCTTTCTCAGCCAGGCAGACGAGGACAACTTCTAGAGACATGCCATGCAACACTACAGTCGCTAGCCACGTGAGGCTGAATTAATTAAAATTAAATAAATTAATTACAATTAAATAAAATAAAACTCAGTTCCTCAGTCACTCTGACCACACTTCAAGTGGTCAGTTGACACGTGGGGCCAGTGGCTACTGTATTGGACAGCGCAGGTAGAGAAAATTTCCATCCTCACCATAAATTCTATTGGACGGTGCTGTCATGGAAGGACATAGAGCAACAAGAGAGAAGGAACCCAGGTCCTTAGTCAACTCTGAAGAGCACAGTCACCTCCAGCCTCCCCTGCTTCAACTGCCTATCACCTTATCTTTTTACAAGAAAGAAATAAATCTCCTACCTTTATCTGTCAATGCAGCCATACTAATATACTAATAAATACTTTTTTTTTTAATCAATCCCTTTTCCATTTAAGCGAAGGGCAGTTTCCGTTACTTGAAACAAAGAATGCTGACCGATACCAAAATAAGTAAAATAAAAAATGTAGAAGGGGGTGGATAATGTGGTCTGGGAGAGCAGCCGTGTACACTGAGACCTTGGCCGCTTGCTCTGTCCACGGCAACGGGACCGGGCTGAGCTTTCTAAGTCATGCAGTCCTGGGCCAAAATGGTGCACACACTGTAAAAAAGGATGCTCCTCCCCACACACACAGCCAGGCTTATTTCCCCACAGGCAAGGGCTGAGGCAGGGAATGGACCAGATGAGCCACAGCATAGCAGCCAGCAAGGGCTCTTCAAAGACCGCTAGAGTGATGTCAGAAGGACTCAGGAGCCAACGGAAGTGCTCCCACTGGACAAAGATGGACAAGTTGGGCATCGATAATAAAACTAACAGCAATGGATTGAAATGCACCAAACATGTATAAATCCATAAGTTCATCATGACACTCAAAGGAAACAAACCAACCAATCCAGGGGGCTGATAGGAAACTAACTTGTTCTTGTGAAGACTGGTAAATAGAAGGACAAATCCAGCTTTATGCTGCCGTTCCTATATGAACTGTACCACTGAAACCAAAGAGTAGATGAGAGAACTTCCTCTCTGCTGACAAATGAAGAAGGAATAATGATAGCTTTTGCAGCCCCTTATGAATCTATGGATCTGGGTGTTGAGTAACACAAAAAGAAAGACAACCAGACACTATGTGTCTCCTGGTGGAATAATATACCACCACCACTGAGGTAGTCTTGCCGAAAACAGAAATTTAAAAAAATGAATCTGATCAAACCTCTAGACCCAACTTCCAGTTTTCCATGAAAATGAGAGTCCAGAGGGGCTTGCTGGATATACCATTGGGAAATTCAGGCTGTGAGAAGCTCATCTGAACAACAACCCCGTTTCTTCACCAAAATCAACTTCAAAGGGAAAAAGAAAAAAAGAAGAGGAACTTATGGTTTAAAAAAAGACTCAGAGGAGTTTCCTCATGGCTCAGCAGGTTAAGGACCTAGTGCTGTCACTACTGTAGCTCTGGTTACAGCTGTAGCACAGGTTTGATTCTTGGCCAGCATACAAAAGTCCCCAGGCCAGGGATCAAATCTGAGCTGCAGCTGTGACCTACACCACTGCTGTGGCAACACCAGATCCTTAACTCACAGCACCAGAAGGGAAATCAAACCCACACTGTGACAGAGACAATGCCAGATCATTAACCCACTGCACCACAGCTGGAACTCCTGTGTGGGCTTATTTAGATTCTGACTCAGACAAACCATTTTTTTTTTAAATACGGTTTTATGGTTTTAATGACTGGATTGAATATTTGATGATCTTAAGGAATTACCATTAATTCTTTTCGGTATAATAATACCATTTTCAGATGCAATCTGAATGTGTGAGGTTTGCTTCAATATAATCTGAAAAGGGCAGAAGTAAATGGGGATATAAATGGAAAAAAAGGGTGATGAACTGGTAACTGTTGAAGGTGGTTGATGCAAACATTATATCATTCTCTTTCTGGATATTTAGAAAATTATGTTCGACATTTTCTTAAAGAATCCTTTGATATCTTTATCTGAAATCTTTATTTGAAATCTTCTAAAAATATATTTTTTAAAAAATAATTTGCTGCACACAAAACCCCACAGCACAAACCAAAACAACCGGACCAAGGCAGATTTTGGTTTCTATTGCCTTTCCGCCACCAGCCAACCCACTGGTCCCAAGCCTTCTCACGATGATTTTATCACAAAGAGCTCAATCGCCTTCCCTGCCACTGGATCTTTTTATTATTGTTTGTTTGTTTTCTTTTTCTTTTTGGCCACACCCAAGGCATGTGGAAGTTCCTGGGCCAGGGATCAAACCTGCGAAACAGCAACCACCCAACCCACAGCAATGACAACACCGGATCCTTAACTTGCTGTGTCACCAGGGAACTCCCATGTTAATGTTCTAATAACTGCTTTATTGAGTTATCAGTGCTTTATTATGATATCACGAGTCACACATTGAAAGTGTTCAACTCAATGGGGTCTGGTAGAGTCACAAAAATGTACAACCATCACCACAGTCAGTTTCAGAACATTCAGAACATTTCACATACACGCTCCAAAAGTTCTTAACACCTTCACATCTTACACAAAAGGAGCTGGAGCCTTGATACTTTCTCTCCCCGAAGATTTCTGCAACATTCATGCCAGTTTTTCCACCACAATACAAATGATACAAGTACCGTGTATTATTTACTCTACACGCACACACACACACACACACACGCAGAGTTAAGTGCCACCTCACTGGCCCCCCCACCACAGAATGACCATCTTCCAAGCCCGGGCTCAGCATGAGAAGAGGCCTGGAGGCATAAAGCTGTGAGCACACACGGTCACAGGAACCCTTAGGTCATTCGGGGGTGAAAGAGGAAGCAGGAGATGGAGAAACCCAGGCTGGGCCGAGGAGGCTGGACCCGAATGGGCCCCTAACACGGCAGGGGCTGCAGGTGCCCCCGCTCAGAAGGACGGGCGCCTCCCGCTCCGCCCTCCTCCAAGGCGGAAAGGCCATCACCGCCCCCTTTCCCGTCCTCCTGCCCCACTCCGGACGCCTGCAAACCACACCAGCCACTGAGCCCGTCCAGTCACCCCTTCCAACGCGGTAGTTTCCTTTACCCGAAGACAAGAGACGTCTCCACCGCGGGCAGACAGGCCGGGAGCCCTTTTTCCTTCCCCGTCCTCCCTTCCCGGAGAATCAATCTTCTTAAACCTTATCCTCCCAGAGACCATCTGGATGAAAACTGCTCGGGAAATTCAGTCGGGTACTAAGCCCAGCGCTCTCATCCGTCTCGCCCTGTCAGAGCCCAGCGCTCCGGCCTTAAAGAATCCTTACAGCCGGGGCCGCCAGAGGCCTCCCAGCCACAGGAGCGAGGCCTGCTTGTGCCCAGAGCCACACCTTCCAGCTCTCTTAGGAGCCGTAAACCACCTTACAGTCGTCTCCGGCCCTCATCCTCCCTCTGGACCCTGTTCCCACTCTGCTGTGCCAGCCAGTCGCAACATCCAGAGCAGGGGTGTGCTACAGCGGGAGGAATTCACAGAGACCCGGGGCTGGGGCCTTTCTTTGCTGTGTGACCTTGGTTCAAGTGACCTGCCCTCTCTGAGTCCCAGTATCCCCATCGGGGAAAGTATGGCTAACAATGACCACCCGAGAGAACTGTGGTAAGGACTCGCTGGGATAATGGACTTTAGAATTACTTTCCTGCTCATTTTTTTTTCTGCTCTGGCCTTCTTGTTGCTCCTCAAACCCTCTAAGCATCCTCCTACCTTAGGACCTTTGCACTTGCCATTCCCTGGAAACTCTTTCCCGGGATATCCACAACCGGGGCTCACTGCCTTCAAGTCTCACCTCAAAATGTTACCATGTCAGAGAGGCCTTCCTGGACCGGACCGTCTAAAACAGAAACTGCCCCCGTCACCCCTCTCCCGCCACCACCCCCTTACTCTCTACCCTTTACCCTGCTTTCATTTTCTGCAAAGCCCTATCCTCCCCACTGGAAAATAAGTGCGGTGAGGGCAGAGACCAGGTCTGTTTTAGTCCCCTGTGTTGGGACAGTGCCAGACATGTAGAAATCACTCAATAAATATTGTGCCAATGGAGGAATAAATGGCTGATTGCATGAACCAGTGCCTGGCCCATCACGGGTGCTCAGAAAATAGGAGTTATTACTGCTACTAATTTGGGGGTGCTGAGAGAGGCATAAAGGGGTCTGGACTGTGGGGAACAGGTAGGGCTAAAAAAGGAGAGCTCAGATGGGACTCAAAGCTACGCGCAGCCTGTCCACAGGCCAGACACCACACACCACACACCATGACATCTGGTCAAGGCAGGGATTTGCGGTCACAAGCTGAGGGCCCCTGGAGCCCCACCCGCTGCAAACCCTGCCTCCAGGGTCCTCTGGGAACTGGGTCAGGGGGAGATAGGGAATTAGGATGGGCCTGGGCCTGAGGATGGACAGACCCTTCCACCCACATTTAGATGGGGTGCCCAGCCAGCCCCAGCAATGTGACGGAGAGGAGGCACTCTGTCCCCACAGGCAGCCGGAGCAGCAGAAGGGACTTGGTCCCTGGGACTGTGGTGGACACTCAGGCCAGGTAAGGAATATAGGCCAGGCCCAGGCAGAGGAACCAGATGACAGGGTCATGAGTCTGTAGCCCCGAACTGTGCCCCTAGGGTCTGGAGTTTCCCAGTTCAGAGCAGGCTGGGCCCAGAGTTATGGAAGAAAGAGCAGATCTGTACGGAAAGCCCAGCTTCCTCCCTTTAACTGTATGACCTCAGAAAGATCACTTCACCTCTCTGAGCCGCAGTGTCCCCATCTGTCAGGTGGAAATGATAATATCCACCTCAAGATGCTCATTAATAACAATAATAGGGAGTTCCCGTC
>PVHT021183726.1:10497526-10546294 GCA_004024745.2 Catagonus wagneri
TAATACTAACAATAATAGTTACCATTTACTAGCGTTTTGCCCTGTGCTAGTGTTACATTTTCTCCTTTCCATCCTTAAAACATCCCTAACTTGAGGTATTTCTATTCCTCCTTCACAGAGGAGGAAACTGAAGTTCAGAGAGGGTAGTGACCGGCCCAAAGCCACACCCTGAGAGACTCAGAGCAAAACTGGACCCAGATCTGCTGGTGGTAAAGCCCTAACCACCGTCTAGAGGCTGCGCTTTAGCCCCCAGCACCCAGCCGGGGACACACAGATTCCCAATCAAGGTGAATTTTCTTCCCCTTCCTTGAGCTTCAGGTCTAGAGCTATGGAGACTGAAAGGACAAGAAGCCAGGTGGCCCTTTGGTTGGGTGGATGCAGCAGCAGCAGCAACGGCCCCCGCCTCACTCCCAGTCAAGCACAAGCAGCCTGGGCTGGCTTCCTGCTCCCAGCAGGTTGTGAGAGACCCCTCCCCAGCAACACCTCCTCCTCAGCCCAGGCAAGCTGGGGTCATCCCAGCAGAGGAAGTTCAGCCGGGTCGGGCCTGCCCCTTTCCCACAGCCCCAGAGTGACCCTCCACTGCCTTTCCACCCACCTCTGGGCCGAGAATCCCCCACGGCCCCTGCCCAGGGCCCATGGGGCTACCCGGCCACTGATGTTGCTCTCTTGACAGGGGACAGCCTAAATCACATATGACCCACACCAATAAATCAGGGAGGGGCGGGGGGGGTGGGGACATTCATAAATCCATATCAAACAGCCTCCAAATTATGACAGATGACACGGCAGTCATAAAATTGCACAAGCAAAACTCACCAAGTCATTAATTTCATGGCCGTAGAAAATAAACAGACACATTTTTCTGCGGCCCTAATAAATTTTTAAAAACTCAAAGAATGGTCCATCTGCTTCGAATAATTTTTAATTTCCTATTCTGTCTCATTCCCATTAGCTATTCCACTGAGATATTTGCTAAATTCTTTCATTTACCTCCTCCCATCTGTATTCAATTACCCTATTCCCAAATAGAGTGAGTTTTTGTTTCTCCTAAGCACGGGACAAAATACCCCCGCCTGTACCTTAAAGCAAATGTTATGTGTGTTTTATTATCTGTTAGACCGTATGAGTCATTCTAACTCGATTGCCTGTGCGGAAAGGCTTGGAGAGCAATCTGATTTTGATGTTTTCTGGCTTGGGTGGAAAACACCTGCCCGATTCTCAAAGCTAATCTATTAACGTGGTAAATGCTGTAGCAGATGTTCCTGAGTGCGCGAGGGGCCGCGCTAGGCTGTGACCGGGCCCAGAGTGTCGGGCACGCAGTGGAGATCAGAGACCAGCAACGCCACTGGGGCCCGAGCTGTCACATTTTCCAGCCGGTCCCCAGGCTCTGTCTGCCTGGTGACTTGCCACTGCCTCCCAGGGCTCTCAGCAGCCACTCAATGAGATGGAAGGACATTCCAAGGTCATCTGGTCCCACCCCTACCAGACCCAGGTCTTTTATAGGAGGGAGACGGAGACCCAGAGAGGAGGTGTTATTGCCTGAAGACACACAGCATACCGGAAAGGGGGAACATCCTTAGAGGCTCTAGTGGGTGCAGGGAGCTGAGACTCATTCTACGGAGATGCGGAGAGGAGGGGAATTCTGTGAGCACCTTTCCCAGCAGTGCCTGCCGCCTGAGAAAACAAGATCACTGAGGGTCTTTTCAGTCCACAAGTCTTTGCGGAGCATCTTTCCTCATCCTGCAGGAGCTGGGCCAGGCCAGCGACAGACGGGGAGACTGGGAAGCGAGCAGAGGGGCCAGAGCTTTGCTCCAGGGTGAGCTGGTTTCAACACAGTGGTACCCGCAAAGGTCCAACAAAGTGGACAGCCAGATCAAGCTGCAGATCTGGGAAGAGCTGGGGGTCTCTGAAGCCTCACAAGGGACAAAACCCAGGTGGCTGCCCACCTCCCTGCAGCCCTCATCATTTTCATGCGTGCTGGTGGCTTCTTACTCTGAGCACCTGCAACACTGCTTGAGCGCCTTCTCTGGCCTGGGATCATGTTCAGTAAACCCTCAGGACAGGCCGGAGGGGCAGGGTTTGACACCCCAGCAGCAGCCGTCACAACGATGGCTGGGGGTTGGGTGTATAAACACCCCAGCTTCCTTCCCTCATGGATGGAACAATTCTAAGACAAGCCTGTTCCCGTGATTCTCTACCAGGTACAATTTTGCCCCCCCAGACACAATTTTGTCCCCCAGGGGACATGTGGCAACATCTGGAGACATTTTGGTTGGATGGTTGCTACCGGCATTTAGTGCATAGAGGCCAAGAAGCTGCTAAACATTCATCAATGCCCAGGACAGCCCCCGACAGACAATAACTATTCAGTCCCAAAATGTCAGTGGTGCAGAAGTTGAGAAACCCTGCTCTCCACCCTCTTGCAGAGCTCTCCAGTGGGACCGCTCCCAGGCACCGCAGCAATAACCTGCTCGTTTAGGCACTCTCCTCACTTCTTTCCCCTGCCTGGGCCCCTTCCCCCCACCCCTTCCGGAACTTCCTGGGACCGCCTCCCACTTCCAGGTCTGCTTCTCGGAGGACCCGGCCTAAAATCATGCCTAGTCACAAGAGTCATGATGACACCCCAGAAGGGTCTTGAAGACTTGAGTTCCCGTTTCAGTCATTTACAGTCCTACCACACACATTCAGTCCCAGTGACACCCACGCTGAGTGTGGCTTCTCAAAGACACATACATGGGGCACGCCAGACCAGCTTGGTTAAGAATGTCCTTTGGTTCTACTCTGATGGACTAGCTGATTGGAGATATGCTGACTTTGCAAAGAGATGTAAGACCTGAATACAGATTCAGTGCCATCCTTGTCAGAATCCCAGCTGACATTTTTTTTTTGTAATAATGCATATTTTAAAGATCTTTTTATTATAGTTGATTTACATTGTTCTGTCCATTTCTGCTGTACAGCAAAGTGACCCGGTCATACATCTATACACATTCTCTTTCTCATATTATTTTTCATCATGTTCCATCACAAGTGATTGGACATAGTTCTCTGTGCTGTACAGCGGGACCTTGTTGCCTATCCTTTTTTTTTTTTCGTCTTTTTAGGCCTGCACCATGGCATATGGAGTTTCCCAGGCTAGAGGGCAAATGGGAGCTGTAGCTGACTGTCTACACCACAGCCACAGCAACACGGGATCCAAGCCGTGTCTTGCAACCCATACCACAGTTTGCAGATCCTTAACCAAAGCCGGATCCTTAACCCACTGAGCGGGACCAGGGATAAAACCCAAGTCCTCATGGATACTAGACAGGTTCGCTACCACTGAGCCATGACAGGAACTCTACCTATCCATTCCTTTTTTTTTTTTTTGTCATTTTAGGGCCGCACTTGCGGCATGTGGAGGTTCCCAGGCTAGGGGTCTAATCAGAGCTGTAGCCGCCGGTCTACATCACAGCCACAGCCATGCAGGATCCGAGCCACGTCTGTGACCTACACCACAGCTCATGGCAATGCCGGATCATTAAATCCACTGAGCAAGGCCAGGGATTGAACCCGCAACCTCATGGTTCCTAGTCAGATTCCTTAGCCGCTGTGCCATGACGGGAACTCCTGCCTATCCATTCTTAATGTAACAGTTTTCATATACTAACCCCAAACTCCCAGTCCAGCTGATCTTTTTGTAGAAAGTGGCAGGCCAATTCTGAAGTTTATATAAAATTACAAGGGACCAGGAATAGCCAAAACAATCTTGAGAAACAAGAACAAAGTAGGACGATTCACACTTCCTGATTTCAAAACTTGATACAAAGCAACAGTAATCAGGATGGTACAGTACTGGCACAAGGAAAAACAGATAGATCAATGAACTAAAATTGAAAGTACAGATATAACCATATATCTATGGTCAACTGACTTTTGACTAGGGTATAAAAGACTATATTTCAATGGAGAAAACATAGTCTTTTCAACAAATGATGCCAGACAACAGGATATCCACATGCAAAAAAACGAAGTTGAACCCTTACCTCACACCATATATGAAAATTAACTCAAAATGGATCTAAGACCTAAGTCTAAGAGCTAAAACTCTCAGAAGAAAACAGAGGGGTAAATCTTCATGATCTTGGATTTGGCAAAGTGTTCTTAGACATGAATAACCCCAAAAGTATGAGCAAAAATGAGAAATATAAATCAAAAAATTGAACTTAAAATTGAAAATTTTGGGGGAGTTCCGTTCATGGCTCAGTGGTTAATGAACCCGACTAGGATCCACAAGGATGCAAGTTCAATCCCTGGCCTTGCTTGGTGGGCTGGGGATCCAGTGTTGCCATGAGCTGTGTTATAGATTGCAGACGTGGCTCAGATGCCACATTGCTGTGGCTGTGGCTGTGGGGTAGGCCAGTGTTTGTGGCGTAGGCCAGTGGCTGTAGCTCCAATTCAACCCCTAGCCTGGGAACTTCCATATGCCACTGGTGTGGCCTTAAAAAGCTAAAAAAAAAAAAAAAAAAAAAAACCTGAAAACTTTTTGGTCCTGTGAGCACCACGAATAAAGTGAAAAGGCCATCCACAAAGAAAGGGAGAAAATATTTTCTTTCTTTTTTTTCCTTTTTTTGGGCCGTACCTGCAGCGTATGGAAGTTCCCAGGCTAGTGGTCTAATTGGAACTACTGCCACCAGCCTACCCCAGAGCCACAGCAACGCCAGATCCGCGCCACGTCTGCAGCTTACACCACAGCTCACAGCAAAGCCGGATCCTTAACCCACTGAGCGAGGCCAGGGATCGAACCCGCAACCTCATGGTTCCTAGTCAGATATGTTTCCACTGCACCACAATGGGAACTCTGAGAAAATATTTTCAAATCATATATAGTAAGGGACTTACATTATTAAGTATCCACGAATTTAGAACAATTTTCTCCTGATTAATTTAAACTTCATACATTGACCCTCTGTATCTCTAATGATGCCTTTTTGCCTTAAAGTCTATTCTGTCTGATAGTAATATAACTATGCCAATTTTCTTTTGGTTTAGTATTTTTCTGATATTTTCCTTACAATTTTTTATCTGTCCTCATGTTTTAGACGTGTCTCATGTAAGCAGCATTTTTTTTTCTTTTTTTTTCCTTTTTTTTCTTTTTTTAGGGCTGCACCCGTGGCATATGGAGGTTCCCAGGCTAGAGGTCTAAATGGAGCTGTAGCCGCCATCCTACACCACAGCCACAGCAATGTGGGATCCAAGCCACGTCTTAGACCTATGCCACAGCAAACGGCAATGCCAGATCCTTGACCCACTGAGCGAGGCCAGGGATGGAACCCTCAACCTCATGGTTCCTGGTCAGATTTCTGCTGTGCCAGGACGGGAACTCCAGCAGCATTTTTCTTTTATTTTCTGTCTTTTTGCATTATCTAGGGCTGCACCCGCGGCATATGGAGGTTCCCAGGCTAGGGGTCTAACAGGAACTGTAGCTACCGGCCTTCGCCACAGCCACAGCAACGCGGGATCCGAGACGCATCTGCAACCTACACCACAGCTCACGGCAACGCCGGATCCTTAACCCACTGAGCAAGGCCAGGGATCGAACCCGCAACCTCATGGTTCTTACTCGGATTCGTTAACCACTGAGCCATGACGGGAACTCCCCAGCATTTTTTTTAAATTGAAGTATAGACTTACAGTGTTGATTTCTACCATACAGCAAAGTGATTCAGTTATATATACATATATATATATAATTTTTAAAATATTCTTTTCCATTATGTTTAATGCAGGACATTGTATATAGTTCCCTGTGCTATACAGTAGGAAGTTCCTGTTTACCCATTCTATATGTAGCAGTTTCATCTGATCCGCTAACCCCAAAATCCCAATCCATCCTCCCGGCTATTCTTTCTTGTTTTTCTTCTCGCTGTGCCTATGGCATGCAGAAGTTTCCAGGCCAGCGATTGAACCCCACCACAGCAGCAACCCAAGCCATAGCAATGACAATGCTGGATCCCTAACAAGTTAGGCCACCAGGGAACTCCCGGGCTATACTTTTTTTTTAATCTAGTCTAATGGTATATGAATTTTAACTGGAGAGTTTGGTCTATTTATACCTATAAAGCTCTAACTATATTCCACTCGTTTCTATTATCTTGTTTTGTTTTTAATTTGTCCTGCTTCCTAAGGATTTTTTTTTTTTTTGTCTTTTGTCATTTTAGGGCCATACCTGTGGCATATGGAGGTTCCCAGGCTAGGGATCTAATCGGAGCTGTAGCTGCCAGCCTACGCCACAGCCACAGCAATGCGGGATCCGAGCCGCGTCTGCAACCTACACCACAGCTCACGGCAACGCCAGATCCTTAACCCACTGAGAGATGCCAGGGATCGAACCTGTAACCTCATGGTTCCTAGTCGGATTCATTAACCACTGAACCACAACAGGAACTCCCTGCTTCCTAAGTATTTATTTTCATTTTCCTTGTTGCATTGTTTTGAATTGAGTTTTTTTATTCATTCCATTCCCCCCCCCACTTCTACTGTATAGAGGATAGGCATTCTATTTCCTATTTTTTATTGGTGACTTAGCGTTTTCAAGTTATCACCTAACTTAACTTAATCTAAAGTTAATCTATATCTTACCCTTCACCTGAACAATGCAAAGTGCTCTGGAAGCTTTAATCCCATTTACTCATGGTTTAGGCTTTTAATTGTCTCCTGTTTAACTCCACAGAACAGACGCTGTTTTGGACAGCATACTCCTTTAGATTTACCCATATTTTTATTACTTTCTCAATTCATCACTGCTTCTCGTATCTGAGACTTTTTTCCTGAGATAATGTTTCTTCTCAGGTTCATCCTTCAGAAACTCCTTGAATGGAGGTCTGTTGCTTATAAATTTTCTCCGTTTTAATGAACAGGCATACCTTTTATCTCTCGTCACTTTACTGCACTTCACAGACACTGTGGTTTGATTTTGTTGTTGTTGTTGTTTTTTACAAATTGAAGGTTTGCAAAAACCCTGCCTCAAGCAAATGCACTGAAGCCATTTTCCCAACAGCATTTGCTGACTTCATTATCTTGGTGCCACATTTTGGTAATTCTCATAATATTTTAAATTTTTTCACTGTTATTATATTGCCTTGGTGATCTGTGATCAGTAATCTTTAATGTTACAGCGACAACTCACTAAAGGTTCAGAAGAGGATTAGCATTTTTAGCAATAAATATATATATATTATTTTTTTGCTTTGCTTTTTAGGACCACACCTGCAGCATACGGAAGTTCCCAGGCTAGGGGTACAATCGGAGCTACAGCTGCTGGCCACAACAATGCGGGATTCAAGCTCCGTCTGCAACCTACACCATAGCTCACAGCCACGCCGGATCCTTTACCCACTGAGCGAAGCCAGGGATCAAACCCGCAACCTCATGGTTCCTAGTTGGGTTCGTTAACCACTAAGCCATGATGGGAGCTCCCTAGCAATAAATATTTTTAAAGTATGCACACTTTTTAACATAATGCTATTGAACACTTAACAGTATAGAATAGTGTAAATAGAACTTTTATATGCACTGGGAAACCAAAAACTGTGTGTGACTTGCCCTACTGCAACATTTGCTTTATCAAAATCATCTGGAACTGAAATCCAAGGTATGCTTATAAGTGAAACTGTCTTTATTTCCACCCTTATTCTTATTTTTTACATGTTTATTGAGATATACTTCACATACTATAAAATTCACCCTTTGGAAGTGTAAAATTCAGTTTTAGTATACTATTTTTTTCCTTTTTTTTTGGGGGGGGCCACATCCATGGCATGTGTAAGTTTCCGAGCCAGGGATCAAACCTGTGCCATAGCAATGACAATACCAGAGTCTTAACCCACTGAGCCACTAGGGAATTCCATTTTTTTTTTTTTAACTTCAGCATACAGTGGCTTAATGTGGGATCTCAGGTTCCAGACCAGGGATTGAACCCAGGCTGCAGTGATGAAAGCACTAAATCTTAAATACTAACTACTAGACCACCAGGGAACTCCCCTTAGTATACTTATAAGGTTTTACAAACATCACCACTATCTAATTCTACAATATTTCACGACTTGGAAAAGAAATCCCATGCCCATTAGCTGTCACTCCACATTCCCCTCCAGCCTCTGGCAGCCACAAATCTATCTTCTCTATGAATGTGCCTATTATGTTTTCTATAAATGAAATCATACAACTTGTGACCTCTGTGTCTGGCTTCTTTTGCTGAGCTTAATGTTTTCAAGGTTCATCCATGTTGTTGCATAGATCAGAACTTCATTGCTTTTTTTTTGTCTTTTTGCCTTTATGTAGAGCCGCACCTGCGGCATATGGAGGTTCCCAGGCTAGGGGTCTAACAGGAGCTGTAGCCGCCGGCCTTTGCCACAGCCACAGCAACGCGGGATCCGAGCCGCATCTGCAAACTACACCACAGCTCACGGCAACGCCAGATCTTTAACCCACTGAGCAAGGCCAGGGATCGAACCCGCAACCTCATGGTTCTTAGTTGGATTCATTAACCACTGAGCCACAAAGGGAACTCCAGAACTTTACTGCTTTTTATAGCAAGTAATATTCTACTGCATGGCTATACCATATTTTCTTTATCTGTCAATAAGTTGATGGACATATGGGTTGTTTCCACTATTATAAATAATGCTGCTGTGAACATCTGTGTACAAGTTTTGTATGGACATATGTTTTCAATTCTCTTTAGCACATATCAAGGATCTGTACTAATTCATTATTATTATTATTATTATTATTATTATTATTATTATTATTATTATTTTGCTATGCCTGTGGCATTCGGAAGTTCTTGAGCCAGGGACAGAATGTGAACCACAGCTACAAGAACACCAGATCCTTAACCAACCACTGTGCCACCGCAGACACCCCTGTACTTACTCTTTTTTTTTTTTTTTTGGTCTTTTTGCCTTTTCTAGGGCTGCACCTGCGACATAAGGAGGTTCCCAGGCTAGCAGTCTAACAGGAGCTGTAGCTGCCGGCCTTCACCACAGCCACAGCAACGCAGTATCCGAGCCGCATATGCAACCTTCACCACAGCTCATGGCAACGCCGGATCCTTAACCCACTGAGCGATGCCAGGGATCGAACCTGCAACCTCATGGTTCCTAGTCGGATTCGTTAACCACTAAGCCACAACAGGAACTCCAACACTCCTATACTTACTCTTAAAATACAAATTATCTTTTAAGAAATTATTTCAGTCTTATTAGGGACTGGGGTATGCAGGCCCTAGTTGGTATGACTTTTTAAAAGTCCTTTAAAGTCATTATTCTTCTGTCATTCATTGTTATTATTCCTACTATTATAACTAATCACCCATTGGTTTAATTTCTTTTAATTACAGAAGTTGTAAACAACAAAAATTTATTTTTCTTCCTTTTTTTTCTTTTAGGGCTGCACCTGCGGCATATGGAGGTTCCTAGGCTAGGGGTTGAATAGGAGCTGTTGCTGCTGGCCTATGCCAGAGCCACAGCAATGCCAGATCCGAGCCACGTTTGCACCCTACACCTCACGGCAACACTGGATCCTTAACCCACTGAGTGAGGCCATGGATGGAACCCACAACCTCATGGTTCCTAGTCGGATTTGTTTCTGCTGCGCCACAACAGGAACTCCTCTTCCTGGTATTTTTAAAATCATTTATCTCTGATATTCAATTTGACTATGATGTATCTGTGTATGGACTTCTTTTTATTTATCCTTTTAGGGATTCACCAGAATTCCTGAATCTGAAGATTTATGTTCTTCTTCATATTTTCATTTTTCCTGGATCTATCTTCCAGTTTACTAATTCCCTCTCCATCTGTGTCTATTCTATTTAACCGTTCCATTGGGTTTTTAATTTCATATGTGATATATTTAAATTCCTAGAACCTATGTTTTGTCCTTTTTCAAAACTGCCTGGTCATGTTTATGATCCCTTGCTTCTTCCTTGTCTTTCTTGTGCCACAGAAGCTCAAGGTATGGCAGTTTAGGCTGCCCAACAAGGCAGAAGTCCTCAGTATGTACAGCAGTTTCAGCAGTCTTTACTTCCCTGAACTGATGTTTACAATTTGTTCCTGGCCTCTCATAATTCTCTTCTTTCTTAGCAACTGTTCCATTAACAGAAGAGAATTTCAAAAATATTTTTTGTAGCATCCTTAGATGTTCGGTAGCTGATATATCTGTAAACCTTTCATCACCATACAGATTTTAAACCGCTTTGTTCTTTTTCCAATATCCACACTTTCAGAGACAAAACATTAAGCACCTACTATGTGCCAAAAACTGTGCTGCAGATTCAGGGGAGAGCAAGAAAGAGCTTATCCCTGCTCTCAGGGTTGCTTACAGTCTATGGAGAAACCAGACCCTTAACCAGGCGACTGTAGCCCACAGTTAATCAGTGACCTGATGGCAGAGGTGTTAATAAACAAGGCCATGCTGAGATATATAGAGGCCAGGAACACTCTAATAATCACATTGATTCTCTTTAAGTAAATATTCAACATTTATTTAAGGGGGAGGAATACCTTACAAAGCAAAACTCAGTTATTTTCCTACATTAGAAGGCATTAGGGAAACTGTCTGTCATTATTCAAGGACATGTTATTACTGGAACATACACCTTTTGTGGGGAGGATCCAGCCCCCACCCCAATCCCAAGCTACTTAGAAAATCAATTATTCCAACCACATACAGTAGCCTCCTGGAGGGATGTTCTGATAAATAACATCTCCACTGATGTTTTAGCTGCTCCCCTAACCACCCCTTAATTCTGATGCTCTGATTAACTACTGCAGCATAACAAACCACTGCAAAACCATGGCCAAACATGATAACTATATATTATGGGTTGGATTATGTCCCCCCAAAAGATATGTAAAAGTCCTAACCCTCGACGCCGGAATGTCATCTTATTTGAGAAACGGGGCCATTGCAGATGCAGTTAGTTGAGATGAGGTACTACTGGAGTTCAAGAGCCCCTAATCAAACGTGACGGTATCCTTTGTAAGGGGGAGATTTGGAAACAAAGACCCGGGGAGAACAGAACACAACGCGAAGTTGCAGGCGGGGGCTGGAGGGAGGGATCTACAAGCCAAGGCATCCTTCTCTTCTCCCTGCCTTTTGCCCTCCTCCTCCTCAGCTTCTGCTTCTCTCTCCCTCTCCTTTCATCCCTCTGTCTATTTCTGTGTCTAAGCTCTTTCTCTCTTTCACTGTAACCTCCCACGGGGGTCGAGGGCTCTTTAGAGGCCAGAATCATCTCCAGAATGATTTCATCTTCCCCTTGAATCTGGTCACACTCATTCAGAAAACCCCATGAAGGAAGGTGCAGTGACTACCTGCCACCTCCCCTCCCCACTCCACCCGGGACCTTTCCCAACTCACCACGCTGAGACCTAGAGTGGGATGGATAAGGAAAGAATGACCAAAGGCCAGAATGGCAAGGGAGGGGGTCTATTCCCAGTGGTCAAAATACACTAGGACACATGCAATGGAGACAGAAATTAAATCCTCATCAATAATCAAAGTTCTGATGTTCCTGTCGTGGCTCGGCAGAAACAAATCTGACTGGTGTCCATGAGGATGCAGCTTCTACCCTGGCCTCACTCAGCAGGTTAAGGATCCAGTGTTGCCACGAGCTGTGGTGTAGGTCGCAGACACGGTTCGGATCTGGCGTGGCTGTGGCTGTGGCATAGGCCAGCGGCTACAGCTCTGATTCAACCCCTGACCTGGGAACATCTATATGCCACGGATGTGGCCCTAAAAAGACAAACAAACAAAACAAAACAAAATAATTAAAGTTCCTCCCCACCTGAAAGTTTCATCCCAGAAGCATGTTTCAATTTGCCAGCTACATGATCTTAGCTATGTCAGTTAACCTCTCTGAGCCAATAATAATAATCCCTACTTTAAAAGGTTGTTATTATAACTCAATGAGATAAAGATTTTATTTGTCCCCCAAGGCAACAGAAATAAAAACAAAAATAAACAAATGTGACTTCATCAAACTATAAGCTTTTGTACAGAAAGGAAATCATAAACAAAACGAAAAGACAATCTACAGAATGCTTTTCAAATGAAGTAACCGGCAAGGGCTTAATTTCCAAAATATACAGAGCTCATATACCTCAATATCAAAAAAACAACTCATTAAAAAAAATTGACAGAAGAACAAAATAGACATTTCGCTAAAGATGACATGCAGAAGGCCAACTGACACATGAAAAAATGGAGTTCCCAATGTGGACCAGTGGGTTAAGCACCCAACCAGTCTCAGTGAGGATGTGGGTTCAGTCCCTGGCCTTGTTCAGTGGGTTAAGAATCCAGGTTTGCCACAAGGTGTAGCATAGGTCGCAGATGCAGCTCAGATACAGTGTCACTGTAGCTGTGGCATAGGCCTGCACCTGTGGCTCTGATTCAACCCCTAGACTGGGAACTTTCATAGGCCACATGTGCAGTTGTAAAAAGAAGGGGAAAAAAAGCTCAACATCACTATTAGAGAAATGTAAATCGAAATTAAAATGAGGTACCACCTCAAGCCAGTCAGAAGAGCCATCATCAATGAATCTATAAAAAAAAAAAAAGCAAATGATGAAGAGGGTGTGGAGAAAAGAGAACCCTCCTACATGTTGGTGGGAACGTAAACTGGTACAACCAGTATGGAGAACAGTATGCAGGTTGCTTCAAAAACTAAATATAAAACTGCCATATGATCCAACAATCCCACTCCTGGGTCTATATCCAAACAAAACTATAATTCAAAAAGATACATGCACCCCTATGTACAAAACAGCACCAATCACAACACTCAAGACATGGAAACAACCTAAACGTCAACAGATGAATGGATACAGAAGATGTGGTACATACATACAATGGAATACTACTCAGCCATAAAAAATGAAATAATGCCATTTACAGAAACAGGATAGAACTAGAGATTCTCATACTAAGTGAAGTAAGTCAGAAAGAGCAAGACACCACATGGTATCACTTACATGTGAATTCTAAAATATGACACAAATGAACCTATCTACAAAATAGAAACAGACTCACAGTGAAGGAGAACAGACTTCTGGTCGCCAATGGGGAGGGGGCTGGGAGAGTGATGGAGTGGGAGGTTGGAGTAAGCTTTTATACAGGGAGGGGATAAACAACAAGACCCTACTGTATAGCTCAGAGAACTATATTCAATGTCCTATGATAAACCATAATGGAAAAGAACATTCCTTTTAAAAAAGTATATATTGAATCACTTTGCTGTACAGCAGAAATGAACACTACATTGTAAATCAACTATACTTCAATTTTTAATTTTTTTTAAATTTTAACAAGGCTGTTGATTTGTTTGGAATGCTTTGCCTGCAAATAACAGGAAAGTCAACCAGGACTTGCTTGAGCAATAAAGATATTTAATTATTTCACGTACTGAGATTCAGAGACAGTTTTCAGGTTTTGTGCAATGACTCAGAAATGCCTTTGAAAACCAGTTTCTTTTTCATAAATAACTTTTTATGTTGATTACATGTTGAAATGATAATGTATCATATATCAAGGTAAACAGAAAAATATAATTTTTTTTGTCTTTTTGCCTTGTTTGGGTCACACCCACGGCATATGGAGGTTCCCAGGCTAGGGGTCTAACAGGAGCTGTAGCTGCCGGCCTTCGCCACAGCCACAGTAACAGTAACACGGGATCCAAGCCGCGTCTACAACCTACACCACAGCTCACGGCAACGCCAGATCCTTAACCCACTGAACAAGGCCAGGGATCGAACCCGCAACCTCATGGTTCTTAGTCGGATTCGTTACCCACTGAGCCACAATGGGAACTCCTTGAAAAATATAATTTAAATGAATTTCACTTGTTTCTTTTTACTTTTTAAATGTGCCTACTAGGAAACACAAAATTATATGAGGCTCACATATATTTCTACTACACAGCACTGTTCAAGAACCTAAGAGCTTTGAGGCATTAGGTTAACTGGGATTAGAACCACTGTATGCTTAAAAGCATTTTCTTGAAATCATTAACAAAAAGCCAGAATCTTGGCAGCCTTCATCACAATTACATGTTCTTACAAGAAATACTTATTAGAATTACACCAGTAATTCTGGACTGTACAAAAGAAAAGCCGAGAGCAACAGAGGTAAAACAGTTGTTCCCTTACACACATTTTAGCAGGTAACTTCAGCTTCAAAAGCCAAAAAGTATGCATCACAGTCCCTAATTAACCAAAGTACTGATCAAATTAACTTGTAAATGCTTTGACCATTCCGTTTCTTTAAGACAGCTCCAAAACTATAACTGCCAACATACAGTTTACCACAGGTATAAAACTTGAAGTTATCATTTAAAAGTAAAACCTTTTGGTACAGAAAACCAGTTTCTTTCTATACTTCTGCTTCACCATCCTTAACTTGTTGTTTACATCCCATGCTATTACCTCATGATTAAAAGATAGCTCCTGCAGCTCCAGACAACACATGCCATATTCCAAAAAAAATTGTGAAGAAGGGAAGAGATATAGTCATAATAAGCACCCCTTCGGGTGATGGACTCAGGTGATCTAAGGAAAAATTCTTGAGAATTCCCGCCCTGCAGCATGATCACCTAATATGAAACTCATTCGCATCTCATGTGCCTTTGCATTTTGAAAAAGCCTTCAGAGAAGAGCCCCCAGTTGTAGGACTCTACGTACCTGCAGGGCTAGGTAGGGGAGGAGAAGGCTTCCTAGAGCCTCAGGTCGTGTCACAGACCTTCAGAGCTGAAAGGGTCCTGAGAAAGGGTACCCCTCCCGCCCTAGCCATATGAACAAAGAAACAGAGGCCCGGGGTAGAGAACTGACTTCCTCACCTTCCCACAGCAGAGCCGGGGCCAAGGACTCCTGGCTCTGAGCCTCTCTTAGCACTCAGGGAGGAGACCTAAGAAAGGAGGGCTCAGACCAGGAAAAGGCAGCCATCTCAGGAGGGTTCCCCAGAAGCAGAGCCGGGGTTGGGGGTTCACATTCAGATGATTTACAGGGACAGGCTCTGAGAAGGGGAATGGGGAGGCGGAAGGGGGAAGGGGTAAAGGCTGAGCCGGAATGCGGTCTCAGCTGGGGTCCAGCCGCAGTCTGGTCCCACCGAGGCTTGCGGAGCCCAAACAGCATCGCAGAGTCCATCCTACCTTGAGGCTTGGGGTGGCCTTTCGCACCACAGCAGCCGGTCATTGGCCACGGTCTGCGCAGGTCGTACAGGGTGGGGCGGCCTTGCAGGGCATGGCCCTTGTTTGGCTGTGGGCTCATCTTCAGAGAAGGGGCAGCTGGGAGCCATCAGCGGCCACCTCCTGCAGCTGGGGGATGGGGGAACCAGCAGGTTAGAAAGAAAACAAGCAGGTCTCCCCCGCCCCAGAGCCCCAAGTCGGCCCCGGCGTTCCCGGCCACAGAACACAGTATGCAGGGGCAGAGGCCTGTCCCTGCCAAGACCTCAGTCTCCTGGTTCCTAAAATGGGTATGCAGAGCCACAGGGTCGCTGGCTTCCTTTCCAGCTCTTCATGCCCAAGCTTCTGTCATTCTACTTTCACCTCGCCCCAAAGTTCCAACCGGGCGGTTCCCCTGCCTCCAGAATCCCCCTCCCCTCCCCCCAAGCAGCTGAAAAGCCAATGAGACCAAAATCGGGTCAGCACTCCATCAGGCCTGAGCCCCACGAGGCGGGTAAAGGCAACAGTTTCTTGGCGTGTGTGCATCTCCAGCCCCAGCCGGCCTGGGGAGTCAGTATTTCTTGAAGTGTAAGTACCGAGACCACACTGGGTTGTCAGTAAATTCATTACCCCATTACCAGACCTGAATTATTCAGCGTCTCAGGAATGTGGCCGAGCAGAGTCGATGCCAGTATTAGAGGGATGGATGGAGTCAGGCCCAAGGCACGGCTGGTGCTGGGGTGATGGATCTGGCCCAGAGAAGCTGGCAGGGCTGGCAGGCATGAGGCTGCCTGGCTCGTAGGACCTGGGCCCTGAGTGTTCCTGGGGCCTAGGAAATTGGCAGGGTGTATCTTTAGAGGCCCACCTGCTTCAAAGGGCCCAGGGATGGAAGATCCAAGATGCACCTCTGCCTGGCTGTGTGACCTCCAGCTGGCGATTCACCTCTCTGAGCTTCAGTCTCTTTATCTGTAAAGCACAGTAATGATGCTGAACATTCTCAGAATCCACTCTCCCTTTTAAGTTTAATGATAGAACTGATTTTTTTCACTGAACATACAACCCCCTGGAATAAAGACGCTTTTGAGGCTGAAGTGTGCTCATGTGACTAAGAGCTGGTCAAAGGGATGGAAGCAGAGTATCCTGAAAGCCAGACTGAAAGTGTGATGGCTCGTGCTCAAGCAGTCATTTTGTTCAAAGAGGAGATGCCATATGATAAGGATGGCAGCACAGCAGAGTAGAAGCCTGAGTCTCTGCTGGCCATGGAGCCTCCTTACCACCTCCAAGTTACATCTATGTAAAACAGAAATCAACTTTTCCCTTGATTAAGTCACTGTTTTTTTGGATTTTTCTGTCTCTCGTAGCCAAATCAACCCTACCTTGCTGAGCAAGTCCAAGGGTGAAATGAGATATTACAGAAAAAGCAGCCACTTTCAATAGGCATTTCCTCTAGGATACTTCAGTAAAGGAGAACTAGAAACCCTGAAACCATAAAATCTGAGCTCAAATCCCAACTCTACCACTTACCAGCTGTGCAAATTTGGGAAAGTTACTTAACCTCTCTGTGCTTTGGCTTTCTCATCTGTAAGATGGTGATAAAAATGGTTCCTTCCCCCGACACATAAGTGAGGAATAAGGGAGTTAATATGAAGTTAGGAGAAGTGACTGGCACATGGTGATTGCTATATAAGTATCAGCAGTTAGTATCTCATCTGTGCACATCTAGGGGCAGTTGCTTTGTAACTCAGGGACCTGGGTCCCTGTGACATCTCCCAAAGCCCCGTCTCAGTCTAGATTTTCCCCTCGAGGTGGCTGTGCTCTGGGGGCAGCAATGCCAGGGGTGTCCTGAGATTCTACCACGACTAGAAGAGCTTTGCCCTGGGGGAGAGGACCCCAATCTGAGCGAATAGGGGTGGGCTGCAGAACCCGGGCTCCAGGTTTGGAGGCCACAAGAGGGACTGCTCTTTGGAATCTGGATGAAGTTCTTAGGAAGAGAAAAAGAGAAACAAAAGTCTGTGATGGGCTCTGTACCCCATATCTCTCTGCTCTGGGCCTCTGGGGAGTGGATTAAATCAGAGGTTACAGCTCATCCACCAGCAGCACTAAGACCAGTATGCAAAAGAGTGAACTTCCTTGGGTTTGAGACAGCAGGGAGTGCTGGGGACTGAGGCGAGGGCATAGGTCCCACGGCAGGGGTGAGGGCAGGCACCACGCAGCACCAAGCCAACCTGTTTGCAGCAAAATGGGCCCACTGCTGTCAAATCTCCTTTCTCAAAAGAAATGCGAGTCAAATCTGCATTCTTTGTCACATTTGCTGATTGTTTAGTGTTGGCTCCAAACAAGCAAAACATAGATCCAGGCAAACAAAATATGTCCCCAGGCCAGCTCAGGGGCTGCCAGAGGTAAACAAGTGCTAAGAGGTGTCCCATTCAATGCAGCCTGAATCCTTGAGTCCCAGGCTCTGTGTCCTGGTGTCTTGGGGGAAATGGGCATAGGCCGAGTGTGAGCTACAAAGAAAGGGGCTCGCCCTTCCCAGGGAGGCACAGGCTCTGAGCTGGACCCGGGGAAGTGAGCCTAACCCCTCAGCTGCCTCCCCACCTGGATTCAGGATGGCAGTGAGGGCGGACAGAGGCAGGAGCAGCCCTGTGACTCCAGGTGACACTTGAGTCCCAGAGCGCCAGGTTCTTCCTCTGAGAAACAGACAGGGGCAGCCTCAGCTCGGGCACAAGGTGGGGGCCCCTGCAGAGGCCCTGCCCTGGGGCGGGTGGGGTCTTGGCACCCAGGACTTTGGAGACGCCCAGGGGGGACCCTGGGATCTGTGTGTAGACTGGACTGCCGATCCCAACCTTTCTCTCCCTGACCCACAATAGGGCTACGTATCCATGCTCTCTGCCAAGCAACCTGGCAGGGCCACCCCACAGCACGGGGAAAATACACACACCTGCCCCCATGCGGAGCTTGGCCAAGTGACTTGCTGGGGCCACTAGAACATCAACAGACTTGACCGAGGCAGAGGCTTTGAAAGCACAGTGTACGGGCACCCGTGCTGCCCACTGGGAAAGAGTGTCCCCAGGTAGCCACTCATCTCAGAACAGTCTGGACCCACAACCCACAGCAGAAGTGGCCCAGCTGACATTGACCCAGCAGAGAAAAAACTGGGTGGCTGTCTCAGAAGCCACTGAGACTCGGGGCTGCTCCACAGCCCTGTTGTAGCAGAAACCTGACCATGAGGCTGGGAGGGCGTGGGCCTCTCTGACCCCGACCCCGGCTGGCAGCACAGAAGCTCCCACCCCATCGAATCATCTACTGTCCCAGAAGTCCCTCCACCTCTGGCCCCCATGCAAATGGAGAAATTCCCGCTACAATGGGGAGACCCCAGGCTTTGGGCCATATAGAACTAAAGCCAGTCCCCATGCCCTGGCTGTGAGACCCCAGCTGAGTCCCATCCTCAGTCTGTAGAGGGTGGGTGATCATGCCCGCCTCACTGGGGGCTGGGGGTTTTGACGAGACACCATGAGTCCGCAGCAGGGTGGGGATGGAGTGCCCGGTACTGGCATTTGGACTTGTCAGGTGATCAAGGGACGAGGCATTTCCTGTGAGAAGACTCACCCCTGAGGAAAGTGGGGCCTTACCTTTGGAGAGCAAGATTTCAAGTTCAGTGTGGAATCTGTCACTCTGGCCTGAAACAAAAGTAAACAGGGTTCTCTCAGCACAATCTCTCAACCACCCCTGGGCACAGGCCACACTACTAGAGTGCCTGTATCAATTAGGATTGCTTGGAGCTTCAAGTAAAAGAATAAACAGCTAAGCACTGCTTAAACACAAAGCGCTTCATTTTCTCACGTAACAAGGAGGCTGGAGGTAAACAGGTGCTGGTGGTGGTTCAATGTGTAGATAATGTCTTCAAGGACAATTCATCATCCTTACTGTTTGGGTTTTTTTTAATCCTTAACCTTGTTGCCTCGTGGCCACAAGATGGCTGCCATGGTTCCAAACATTTCACTTTACACAACCACATTCAAGGTAAGAAAAGGCTAAGGAAGAAGAAGGGATTTCCTGTTATCACAGAAGAAAATGTCCTGAGAAGTACCTCATTTTCCCTGGCATAATATCCCTGGATAATATGAAAAAGGGACAGGGACGGTTGTAAAAGCCTGAGACTGATCACATTCCACCCACAGAGTTCAGTACATTGTTGTCTGAACAATATTGAGCTCCTGTTGGCCATGCAGAAACGGGGCTGGCACTGAGTGCTGGAGATGGGAGGTACCAGGTGGGATTCCTAATTGCAGACCATAGAAGCTGCTTTGTGGCAAACAGCAGATTTCACTTTGCTGCAAATAACAGAATCCACTTTGTGCAAACAGGAAATTCCACTCTGTTGCAAACAGCAGACTCTGGGAGGTCCAGAGAATCAGGCCTGGATGCTCCACAACCAGGAACTAAACAGCTAGAATCCCCACCGAACCACAGCACGGGACTATTCTAGATAAAAGCCCTCTGGGCAAGTGTCCACCACAGCCACCCCGGCAGGATCGGGCACCTCCTTGCTCGCTCGCTTGGTGTCAGAGCATCACTCTCCTTCCAGGCGATGACTCACATGCTGTACTCGCATGCGAGTCCCGGGCAGCGCCTAGGATTGTGGACCCCAGGTCCATGTCTGCAGGGGAGTCTGGGACATGTGTTTGTCCTCTTTGGGGGAAGGAAGGACGCACAACAGGGGCCAGTGTCTCAGGTGGAGAAGGAAGAGCGGCTGGGAAGCTGTCTTTACTCTTCCTCAAAAGGACCCCACAAAGTCTTGACCATGTGACGGCTCCAGAGAGTAAGCTGAGGGGTCCAGGAAAAGCAATGATGCCCCAGAGTGGCCATGAGAGTGGCGCCACAGCCATCTCGTTGGGAAGAAAGGAGCATGAAACACACACCTAAGTCATCCACTGGGGACTCCCAGAGACACCGAAATGCCAAGACCTGAATCGAACCAGAGAAGTCGGGTGACGGGGAAATTGCTGGCACGGGTGGAGGCCTTGCAAGAGAACTCAGCCGACTCCCAGAGGATACAGGAGCTCTGGCCTCAGGCCCAGTGGTGAGATGACAGACTTTTATGTAGAAGCTGAGACAGGGACACGTCTACGTCCTGGCTCTGCCACTTATATGTCAGCTGACATCTGGGAACCTCAGTTTGCACACCTGGAAAATGGGGACAGAGCTAGTTACTTGAGAGGGTGGCTGTGATGAACATTCCCACTGCCCACTCTTTTCGGTTAGCAGCAGGGAACTCGCTGTAGTTAAACAGCCGACATTGCGGTTCGCAAGGAGTGGGACGGGAACCAGGCAATTTTTTTCCTGTTTTGGCCACCCCGCAACATACGGAGTTCCCAGGCCAGGGGTCAGGTCCTAACCATAACCGTGATTAACACCACAGCTGCAACAACACCCGATCCCTAACCCACGGTGCCGGGCCAAGGATCCAACCTGTGTCTCGGCGCTCCAGAGATGCCACCAATCCCATTGAACCACAGCGGGAACTTCATGGCAGGGGTATTTCAAACCTTACAGTCCTTCTGAGAGGCTGGGGCTTACGGCTGCCCACCCTCTCACAATCCCCACCACCAATGTTCCTCCCATGCTCATTGTCCTAGATGGCAACGGGGACTTTGCCGATGGAACTAAAGTCACTAACCAGCTCGCCTTAAAATGGGGAGGTTGTCCTGGGTTAGCTGGGGAGGAGGTCCCCAGGAACCATGTGAGCCCTTAGAAGCAGGGGAGGAAGACCGAGCACTTTGAAGAACCAGAAGTATTTGAGGTTCCTTTGCAGCCTTGCAGGTAGAGGGGCTTCATGAGAAGGAACTAAACCTGGGCAATAACTGGAAAGCTCAGAAAAGGGCCGGGAACCCAGGCAGAGCCACAGCCCCAGACACCTCGCCTTCTGCCTGGTGAGACCCTGGGTAGAGGATCAGCCAGGCCTGGCCATACTCCTGACCTATAGAACCAGAAGATAATAAGCGGTGGTAGGGTTTTTTTTTTCTTTCTTTCTTTTTAAGGCCGCACCTGTGGTATGTAGAAGTTTCCAGGCTAGGGGTCGAATCAGAGCTGCAGCTGCCAGCCTATGCCACAGTCACAGCAACACCACATCCTTAACCCATGGAGCGGGCCCAGGGATCGAACCCACATGGACCTAAGGGCTCGCAGAGCACCCATCCTCTCTGCCCTCAGCTGTATTGGAGCCTTAATGGGGCAGCTGCATTTGGCAAAGGAACAACTGAGAGAAGCAGAAATGATCTCCCCTCCCCACCCCCAGGGGCAGCTGCCCACATCCACGTGGCCCTTTGGGGAGGCCCAGCTCCCACTGCCACCACTGGGGCCACCACCAAGGAAAAGAATCAAAACCTACTTTGTCTTCAGCCCACTGGCCTTCTAGGAAAAGGCTCTGTAACAGATTCAGAGGCAACACTTTGCTCCCTTCATTGTGAGCTGAGACACTGGCGCTGTAATGGAAGAGACAAGAAATGAGTAGAGAACAGGGGGAGGGAGGTGGAAAAATTAAATTTTGCGTGATCAGCAAGGTTTCAAACAATCGCTCGCCAACTGAAGTGGGTGCCACGTCTATAAGTCATTCTGTTTTATAGACCATTAGGATCTCCAGAGAGAACCTGCATGGAGACCACTGCTTTTTGTTGAAATTAAAATGTCAGAGAAAAAGAAATAGAACAAAACAGGGAATCTGCAATTAATTACCAGGCCATAAAAATTCAATAATCAGGAGGCAGAGCAGCCGCGGGCCCAGAGGTATCAGAGCCAGCGTAACAAGAATGGAATACATTAATCTTTTCAAATTAGTTTTTTAATCTGACGGGGATATATGGTGACATGCCTCCCCTCCCCGCTTGCCGCCCACCGCCAGGGGCTGGGGCCTGAAGCCAGGCTCAGGAGGGAGGCTCTGGTGTGAGCTGAGGGTCTGCCCAAACCCAGAGCGCCAGACAAGAGAGAGTGGGTTTGTTGCCCCAGCTGAGCCCAGGTGATAGGGCCCCAGCAAAGGTGCCAGGAAAGCACTTCTTGGGAGTCTGGTTTTCTCTGGGTCGGAAGAGCTTATAGGCATCTCCCTCTCTAGCCAGAGGACTTAAGAAAGCAAAAGCAGGGCCTGGGGAGTAAGCATGAAGGAGTGGTCTCTCTGAGTTTGGTTTGCTCCGCTGTAAAATGGGAATATCGCAGCTTCACAGGGAGGCTGGCTGTATAGTGCCTGGTGCTCAATAAAATGCCCCTTATTGTTACTATTTTTACTGTCCAGACCTGCAGCTCAGGCAGCCAGGTGCCCGAGGCATCGACAGCACGCTATGCAGGGAGCATTTATTTACCACTTGCTGTGTGCTCCGTTCTGGAGGAGAAGAGGACAGCGGCCTCGGTCCTTACCCTGCGGAATGAGACTCATAGTCAGGTCGGGAAACATTTACAGGGCCAAGCAGGATGCAGAGGATCAAAAGGTAAGAGGAAAGGCGCTTCTCTTCCAAGCTGGCCGCTTTCTGGGCAACAAGCAGACGGTAGGAGCTGCGAGGGTTGACCCGGACCCACCCAGCACGCAAACCACGGGCTCCTCCCCCGGATACCTCCCGGGGGCGGTGGGCTGATTGGTTGAAGGATCAGCCCCACCCCTGTGTCTGATAGGAGACCACGCCTTCCGTTCCTGCGTGACCCCCCCCGCCCCGCCCACCCTGGCCCAGGGCTCGCGAAGCTCGGGTCAGTCTCAGCTCGGACTTGAGGCTTAACCAAGTCAGTCCCTCAACAAACGCGGGAACAAGGCTGTCTCTGAGCCCTGGTGAGGCTGAGCCTCGCCTGGGAAGACCCTGGTGGAGCCCAGTGTGGTTGCCCAAGAGCTGGTAGGGCCCTTCGTGTCAGGGGACAGCCGCGGAGCTGTCTCATGGAATTTGACTCCTTTGATAACTACAGCTAAGTGCCGGGCCCTGTATAAATCCTTAACCCGGATTTTCTCATTTCATCCCCTGGGAGATTAGGACCCCATTTTACAGAAGAGGAAATTGTGAAGCTGGGGTTGCTCACCAGTTCCCTGTGTCTCTGAGCCCAGCTTCACTAATACAAGCCAGGAACACCTTCTTTCGCCGCCCCCCCGTACAATTACTGCTTACTGGATGGCAGCCCTGCGGAACAGCGCCTCAAAGGGGCCTCACCTGTCCTCCGATCTCTTTCCTCCCCAAGATTTCTTCCCTCCAAGCTATGATCATCTGGTGCCATTAACAGTAAGACAGTAAGACAATGGTCCCAGTTTTTTTACTTTTTTTTTTTTTTATTTGCGGTACTTAGGGCCGCAATCGAGGCATATGGAGGTTCCCAGGTTAGGGGTCTAATCGGAACTGTAGCCGCTGGCCTGCGCCACAGCCACGCCAGATCGGAGCCGCGTCCGCAACCTTCACGGCAACACCGGATCATTAACCGAGCAAGGCCAGGGATCGAATCCGCAACCTCACGGTTCCTAGTGGGATTCGTTAACCACTGCGCCACGACGGGAACTCGACGGGAACTCACGACAATGGTCTCAGTTTCACACAAAGGAAACAGGCTCAGAGAGACTGATGGGCCCAAGATCTCACACCTAGCTGGCGCCCAAGAGCAGGATTCTAACTAAGGATATCATCTCAGTGCTCCATCAACCAGACCTGACCCGGGTCTCCTGAACCCCACCTCTAGTTATGTCCCCCTAAGACTACACTCCTTCAACCTGACACTCTTGGTGACCTCCTCCGAGAGGCCTCCGGGATTCAGTCCCTCCCAGGGCCCCTTTAATATCTATCCCTTTGTACCTGTTACTATCCTGTTACACCAACGGTCTACTCACCCACCCAATTTGCCCTAAGGGGTTCTCAGCAAAAAATGGTTGAGATGGCACCAAATTTTTCTTTCCTGACTCCGGCCGTTAGACCGCTGGTGACAGAGGGAGAATGAAACCCCTGATGTAGTGCTTCCTCCCCGCCGGGCGCAGTTCCGAACGCGGCCGCCAGATGACGACGGATTCACTCGGGCGGGGCTTGCAGTAAGGCTGTGCTGCCGCCAGATGGTACTCGAGGCCGCGGTTACGAGGTCACTGCCCCGGCAGGGTGGAGCCGACAGGGCCCGCGGGTCCCCGGGCAGTCCCAGTAGCCTCAGCCCAAGTGAACAGGACGCCACCTCCTCCTGCTTGCACCATGCCCCAGCCGGTGCCCCGGCTTTCTGTGCCCGCCGCGCTGGCCTTGGGCTCGGCTGCACTGGGCGCCGCCTTTGCCAGCGGTCTCTTCTTCGGTGAGTAGGTCCAGGCCTTTGGCACCTTCCGCAGAGCCCCTGCGGGCGGGAGGGCACTGGAGCAGAGCCCATGAATCCGTGAGGCTGGCTGCGGCTGCGGGTCAGCCCTGGTGCCCAGGAGCCCCAGGCCCTGATCTCAGCACCCACTCCCCGGCAGGGAGACGGTTCCCTCCTCGGCGATCCCGGCAGGAGAAGCGACTGCTGCCCCCTGAGGACAGCCCCCTGTGGCAGTATCTGCTGAGCCGCTCCCTGCGGGAACACCCGGCGCTGCGGAGTCTGCGGCTGGTCAGCAGGGCCGGGGGGGCGGGAACAGGCGCCCACCTCGGGCCCGGTGGGGCCCACGTGGTTACGTGACCTTGGGCGGGGCAGTGGCCCTCTCTGGGCTTTCCGGCTCCCCAGGCGGTGCTCAGTGGGCGTTCCATAAGGGCCCGCCCCTGGGCCACGCCTGCAACCACCCTCGGGGGGGGGGGGTCTCTGAACCTGGGGCAGAGCTGGGTGACTGGCAGGGCTATGCGACCCTCTCCTCTCCCACGCAGCTGACCTTGGAGCAGCCGCAGGGGGATTCCATGATGACCTGTGAGCAGGCCCAGCTCCTGGCCAACCTGGCACGCCTCATCAAGGCCAAGAAGGCGCTGGACCTGGGTAGGGGGCGCGTTCGGGGTCACTGGGGGCCGGAGTCACCGGGCCATCCGCCTACTCTGGCCTGAACCTGTCGGTGTCCATGTCCCCAGGCACTTTCACAGGCTACTCAGCCCTATCGTTGGCCCTGGCGCTGCCCCCGGACGGGCGCGTGGTGACCTGCGAAGTGGACTCGGGGCCCCCGGAGCTGGGGCGGCCCCTGTGGAGGCAGGTAAGTGTCCCCCATACCAGAGGCCCTCGTCAGGCGCCTGGAACCCCGGCACCCCCCGCTCCGGCTCTGACCCCGCCCCTTCCGCAGGCTGAGGAGGAGCACAAGATCGATCTTTGGGTGAAGCCGGCCCTGGAAACCCTGGGTGAGGAACGGAGTGGCAAGGGCCTTGGCGCCGTTTTCCTAGTGGGTCCGCCGGGCGGGCTGCTTGGGCACGGACAGCCCCCCGTCCCCTAGTACGCGGCCACATGCAGGGTGGCAGGGCCGGCACCCCCGAGGCCGACCCTGAATGGTCACCGCACCTGGGCCGCCCTGCGCACTCAGCATCTGCCTCTCCTTCCCGCAAGACGAGCTCCTGGCCGCGGGCGAGGCCGGCACCTTCGATGTGGCCGTGGTGGACGCGGACAAGGAGAACTGCACCGCCTACTATGAGCGCTGCCTTCAGCTGCTGCGACCTGGGGGCGTCCTAGCTGTACTCAATGTAAGGGACAGCCCCGGAAGACTCTCTCGCTGGGTCTTTTCCTTAGGCTCCTCCCTACGCCCTGCCCCCCATGCCCCAGAACCCTATCGTGCTAACTGCTACCCCCAGGTACTCCGAGGCGGAGTCCTCAGTCCCTGCCTCCTGCTCTGGCACCTCGGGCCCCGCCCCCATGATGCCCCGCCCCTCCACAGGTCTTGTGCCACGGAGAGGTGTTGCAGCCTCAAGCCCAGGACAAAGTGGTCCAGTGTGTGCGAAACCTGAACGAGCGTATCCTGAGAGACGCCCGGGTCCACATCAGCCTCCTCCCCCTGGGCGATGGCCTCACCTTAGCCTTCAAGATATAGGGCTGGCCACTAGCGAGTGGCCTCAAGGGAGGGTCCCTGGGAACCGCACTTTTAAATCTGACAATAAAGTGAGGCCTGGGACGCAAAATTCTGAGCCTAAGTGCTGAGATGGGGTAGGGAAGGAAGGCCCACACTGGCCGCATCTTCAGCAGAAGGGAGCTTTGAGGCCACAGACCTCTACCCCCTCCCTGGCACACCCCTGAGGCTACTGCCTGGCACCGGGGCTGTGGCCAGACCACAGGAGCTTCCAGCTGAATGGACGTAGGGTATAGTTTGACCTGCCCACATGCAGCTGGTCAAAGACCCCAGCTCCTTGAGTTTGCCTGCACTCCGGATCGGAGGGCTTAGAGGCTTGGTAGAAGCCCCTTGTCCTCCCTCCTACATCCCTTTTTTAGAGGGTAAGTCAATGAAGTTCTTGTTCAGCTGGTACTAATGGAGAGACCAATGTGGAATCTGATGGCAGAAAAGGGGCGTTGCACCATATACTTCTGTACATGCCACTGCCCATTTTCACGTAAGTATCAGCATGGCCTCACCTCTGCACTGGAGGCTCTGGTCAACATCACCGGAGATCAGGCCACTTGACTTAAACCTAAGGACCTCAAGAGTGACTGAAGTATATAGATATATCCTGTCCTCCCCCTGAAGTCCTGGTGGAAGGTGAGAGACAGACTGGGATCACTGAACAGTGGTGTGACGTAGACAAGCCAACAAGTAGGAGGCAATTTTTAAAAAGTTCCCCAGAGGAAGATGAAGAGAAAGTTAGGCTTTCCAACACCAACATCTATGAGTTGAGGTGGAGAGAGAGCCAGGTGCTTCACTCCCCTAGTTTAACCTATTTAAACCTCCCCAAAATCCATAGGAAAATCTAAACTCCACAATGATCAGCCTCAGATATAGTGTTCTTTCCATGGCCTCAGCCTAAAATACCATTAGGTGTTTGCCACCATTGGGTTAGGCCTAGGTGGTGGAAGTGAACCTGAAGCCTGACAGAGGCCCTAGGAGCCCACAGCTGGCAACTTTCATAACCTGACAGCTCCCTGGGATATACCTTGCATTTTAGGCAACCTTCATGGACCTAACTGCAAACCTGTCTTTCTCCTATTCATAAAAGCATTAGGAGGAGTTACTATTTTGGAGGAGCAGAAATGAATCTGACTAGTATCCTTCAGGGTACAATCCCTGGCCTCACTCAGTGGGTCGGGGATCTGGCATTGCCCTGAGCTGTGGTGTAGACTGCAGATGCACGGTGCTGTGGCGTAGACCGCCAGTGGTAGCTCCAATTCCGACCCCTGGTCTGGGAACTTCTATATGCCTCCGGTGCAGCCCTAAAGAGACTAAAAAAAAAAAGGCATTAGGATGCACAGGAGTGAACAGGTCCATTTTACTCTTAAGTATCCTGAACACACAAGAGATGCTTTCACACCTAGCTTGCAGACATGTTTTCCTATATTTCTTATCTAGCAATAGGTCCTGCCTGACTCAAATTGGTTTAAATTCCAACTTACTGCCATTAAGTCATGTGTCTTATTCACATGGGCCATTATAGCCAGCCCCTTAGGACAGTGAAATCAGAAAGGGTCTTTGTGCTCCTCATTCCACCTTTGCGTAAAGCTTGTTTGGGTTTCTTATCTCTCATCAGATTCTTAACCTGGAAATTTGCAGCATGTATCACTTTTTGGGTAACAAGACAAACACATTTTCTTTCAAACTTCACACTGTATCACAATTACGAATTTGTTGGAAAAAAAAAAACCCTTCTCTAACCGTTGATTGCATCCTTCTCATTTCCTCACATTAAAATTCCTCTTTCCTATGTTTCCAACCAGAGTCATCTATTAATTTCTATCATTCAGCCAAAGTCCAGATTAAAGTCAGTGGCCACATAGTCTGAAGGCATCGTCTCTGCAAACAAACTTAGGCCCAAGGTTTCCAGTGTCTGGAAAGAAGTGATGACCTCTCACTGCGGCCCATATATTTCCCTCTCACAGACCCTGATTACTGACACTGTCTCCACCTAACTCCACTGCCCTACAGCTAGTCCCATCCCACAGAGCTAGGGCGTGGATCATTTCCCTAGCAACAGCCTGAAGGGTATGGCACGTGTATACAGACTTCAGCATCATCCCTCACCTTCCTTTTTTTCATCACTTACATGCTAATCTTTTCTGGACTTAATGAGCCAATGTAATTTTGCATCAATTTATAAACTAAAGATATTAAATGCATGTATCTTACTGTAGTCTAAAAATCTCATGGAATTACTCTCGGGACACAGGACTTTATCAAGAGCAAAATGCTCACTGGAAAATAAAGATCTAGCTAGATACCAGAAAGATTTGACCCTACCTGACAAGTTTTTAACTCTGCAAATACTTGGAGTCATTCATTATATATACTTATTTTATTCATAATTTATGTTTGGGGATACCAAAAGTAATTCTAATGACGGTTGAATTTAACAAAAAATTTTAACCTCATCTTAAAATATCCACTTATCCATCTCACTCAATGGCAATATTAAATGTTAAAAGGAACATAAAAACAAACATGCACACACCTGCACAGTTTTCATAAAGGTCTATTTCATTATTGGTGGGTAGCGCATTTAACAGTTAAATACATTTAAATAATGTATAGGTGACTGCACGATTGCAGCACTAATAACTAGATAACCAATTCAACTAGAAACCAGCTAACAAGTAACTGTCTAAATATTTAAAATACAGCTCTTGTTTAGATCATCCTTTGTTTTGATCACCTTTTGGGGGGGTGGGGGTGGGGGTGGGGAAGACTGCTGGTCACACTGGAAATATATTAAGGCCAAATCTGATATCCATTCCCAGAAGTTTCTTTTAGCTGGATTAAGCCTCCAACTCCAGGGCAAGCCCAAGTTTGTGGCCTCCAGCATTAATGCTCTTCCCATCTACCAGAGCAGACAGTGTAAGCTTCACACCTGTAAACAAAAGCAGACAACCATCATGTGCCTGAAACCTTCTTAGAGTTTGCAATCTTCCTTTTTAATAATCATGTCACAGCCTGCTTATCACTTCCTCATCCTGTCAGATGACCTACTAGTACCAGCCACCAGAGGGCGCTTGGAAGTATCTGAGATATTAGAATTCAGTTGGCACCATCCTAAGGAAAGCCATCAAGTGACAGAGTATTAAAATGTTAATAATAAAGCTCAGACAGCTCTAGAAAAGACAATAATGTTCAATACATTATCCAGACTAAAGGACAACTATAACTGGATCCCGAAAAGTAAGAACTAAGAGACATTTTGAGAACAAGAGGGGAAATTCAAATAGACTACATATTAGGTATTATTTTAAACTGTTAATCTCCTTAGCTATAAAAACAGTCCTGTAGTAATAATGTAGTTTAAAATGTCTTATTCTCATGACTAAGGCAAATGTGTCCATGGGTCTGCAGAACATATTTAATTCATAAGGATATATGGGGGGGAGAAAAAGACTATACATAGAGACATAAAATAAACATGGTAAACGTCAGTAACTGGGAAGGTATATGGGAGTTCGTGGTACCACTCTTTAAGTTTCAAAACAGTCAAAAAAAACTGGGGGAAAAGTTCTAAGTGCTTTAAAATCTGGCTATTCAAATGATGGTTCAAGAACCAGTCACACTGACGTCACCTAAGAGCTTGTTAGAAAGAACCCTTCTGGAATTCTCTTGTGTCACAGTGGGTTAAGGATACAGTGCTGTCACAGCAGTTTGGGGCCACTGCTGTGGTGCAGGTTCGATCCCTAACCTGTGAACTTCCATACGCCATAGTGCAGCAAAAAAAAAAAAAAAGACATAAGCCCTTACCTAGACCTATGTGATTAAAGTAACATTGCCGAGGTGATTCACGCACACACTGATATCTGAAAAGTACTGCGCTAGAAAACAGCAAGGCTCAAAATACTATGTAAAGGAGTTCCTGTTGTAGTGCAGGGGAAACGAATCCACTATAGTAATCATGAGGTTGTGGGTTCAATCCCTGGCCTTGCTAAGTAGGTTAAGGATCTGGCATTGCCATGAGCTGTGGTGTAGGTCAGAGACAGCTCAGATGCTGCACTGCTGTGGCTGTGGTGCAAGCAGGCAGCTGTAGCTCTGATGTCTCAATCCCTAGCCTGGGAACCTCTATATGCCTTGGGTTCAGCCCTAAAAATCAAAAAAAACTATGTAAAGTAAATGAGACTATAGAGACCAAATAATCAAGGCAATGACTGATCTACGACTGGAGAAATAAAAATTACTACAAGTGAGGAAAGCAAGTAGAGAATGTGTATCAAATAATAATATAATAATATGGAATCACTATTACCCTTCTCGGGGTGATAACAGTATTGTGGTTATACAAGAGAAGATTCTTAATTCTGAGACAAAACATGTTCAAGAACTTAGGGAAATGGCATGATAGCTGCAACTTCCAAACAGCCCACATTAAAAAAAACAAAAGGAATAAGAGTTCCCATTGTGGCTCAGAGTTAACAAACCCAACTAGTATCCATGAGGATTCAGGTTCAATCCCTGGCCCCTTTCAGTGGGTTAAGAAGCCCGTGTTGCTGTGGTTGTGGCACAGGGCCGCAGCTGTAGCTCCGATTCAACCCCTGGCCTGGGAACTTCTATATGCTGCAGTGTGGCCCTAAAAAGCAAAAGATAAAAGAAAAAAAGAAAAAAGAGGAAAGGAATAAAAATTTGTGGCAAAAAGGTAAACGTGTTCACTGTACTCTTCTGTCAATTTTTCTGCACGCTTGAAAAGTTTGCAAAAGAAGAAGCTAAAAAAGGAAAACTAATTTTGAAAACACTATCAGAAAAATCCTACTTTGTCAGGAATACTTACCAGGCCTCAGGGTTTGAGTGTAACCCACTCCAATTAAACTAGAGTTGTTGACTTTTGCCTACAATAAAATGAAAAAGCAAATGTTAAGAAAAATTTTTGAACGGCAAGTCAAAGCCCCTACATGTTTCCCTATCATGCAATTATGAAGCATTCACTTTTTTCACATGTGAGGTAATAAAAAATTAATACTGTATTATGCCAAGCATAATCCAGGTGACATAATTCTTATCCACTAAACTCAAATTGTCAGAACACATAATCCTTCTATCTTTTGGGATGTGTCTACAGACCCCAAATTGTCCACACAGTACAAAATCCTAAGCACACTCATAAAAATTGTCCTTGTTGAGTCTTATCCAGTACAACAAAACCATATCAGAATGTGGCTAAGGAAGTCTACCAGGCTCACTAACTTATGTGACATGACACGAACACCAGCCTCAAAGTATAGCATGTGAAGTTTAAATTGTGACTATTATACACACATTACTACTTTCAGGATCTACCGCAAGAATCAAAACCATGAATGCTGAAAATCTCCAAATGACAAGCACTTTCTCTGAAGAAACAGACTGACTAGAGCTCCTTGACCTCATAGTCTCATGCCTCTGGTTAATATCCCTGCTTCCTGGCTGTATGTAACTAGACTATGCTTGAAACTATGCTTGAGACAAAGTTTCGATGGGGCATCATCCGAACCTTGCCCTCCTGCATAATTCTACTATTTTAGGATTTTAGTCTCAGATCTTCAAGGGCACATCTTACCCAGATCTCCAGGGCCTAGGCTGCCTAGTCAGACAACTCTGCTGGGTAGCATTTTGAGTGCTATGGTAATAAAAAAGCAACAGCGTCCAGGATCAAAACAGATTTGGAAATGATCTGATGTCTACACTCCCTTGTAATGTGCAGATCAAAACAGACCAATCCAGAGAGAGAAATGATACACCTATATAGGCAAAAGTCACCTAAGAGATACTTGTATTCACCTGGCACTAAAGCCAAGTCTTCATGAGCCACCCCTGACATGTGAGTTATTTGCAGTGCAGAAGAAATGCCCCACTAGTAACTATCTTGTGCCCAACAAATTAAGAGCCCTAGACAACTGGATACAAGTTCCTACTATTTTAGAATAGAAGTCGACCACGAAACTAATGGGACATCAAGTAGTGCTTCAGGTAATGCGTGACTGGAGCAATGGCAGCACTACCTAGGCGGGACGCACAAAATACACTGCCAAACTAATCCCCAGAAGTCACTCACTGGCACAAAGGTCCCAAGCTGCCTTCCCATTTTAGACTGTGAGCGCTGCATCTTAAAAATGAATCATTGTTTTGCCAACGGGAAAAGCATTCTGGGTGCTTCTCATTCCCTCTGATTATAGTTTTCCAGTAAAACAAGGGACTAAAACCTAACTTCCTAAATTACCAAAATATATTGTCCTCAGGAATAAAGATCACTTTATGTACCTGAAATAAATCTTATGGAAGGTTAAATTCTCATTCCAGTACATACAGTGCCTGACCTGTGAGCAACTGACACACAGGAACAGATGGTGACCTGCTGCTCTACAGCCTCAGACACTGCACTCCCTCCTATCCCAACTCACTCCGACTGAAGTAAGAAACAGCAGAAAGAGCCTAAGGAGAGCACCGGGGTGGCCACCCAACCCAGCTAACCCCCAACAGAGAGAGAGAGTTCCCAGGATGCAGGACATTCAGTGCTAAACCTGGCACAGTCCCAAGCAAAGCACGATGAGCTACCTGGTCACTTAGATAGGAGGGAAATCAAAAGACATGCAGTCCAGTCCTGGCTCTACCCCCTTTTCCTTCCCTCCCTCGGTGGCCTAAGTCCTTCCTCTCTCCAAGCTTTGGTTTCTTCACCTGCAAAACTGCATGTGTGCGACTGGCCTCTTACATCAAATCTGAAGATATTTCATAAACCATAAAAAGACAAACACAAAGTAACAAAGTACTATTTCTTCCCAACAAGAATGAGAACTGCCCAGAGCCCAAAACCCTGGCTTCCATGGGGCTGGACAGGCTTGGCGCGCAGAGTCATTACCTATACTAACTCAGAAGCCTTTTTTTTTTTTTTAAACAAATTCTTGTGGCCTAGGTATCAAATTTCTAAAACTGTCTCCACAGAGAATGCCACTCCAAGTTCTAATCCCAATTAGAACTGTCTGTCAACTGGGAACTGTACGAATCACAATTCATACTTTGAACAGAATCTAATATACCCAAAGATTAATTCTCACAACCAAAACCCACAGCAGTACTCACAGAAATGGAAGCAGTGGGATCCAACTGATATTTAGCTGCAATGCCAAAGCGAGTGCAGTTGGTTCCTGATGTCCAAGCAAGGTTTACTGAAGTGTCAAGATCTTCACATACTTTCTGATAAATTGATCCTCCAAATTCTGTCCCATCATTGCTGTAAGATATTTAAAATTAGTCAACGTAGACTAGACAGCATAATAACATCTAAGGCACAAGGCTGATATTGCAGCATCACATTTAAACAGAAGCCATTGTAAATCAACTATAATCGAAAAAATAAAAATCTAAAAATGAAAAAAATAGAAACCATTGCTCACGTGGGTCTCTAGCGTGTCACTAAAAACTTTAAACATTTTAAAGATGTTTGTTTTTTGGCCGTGGCAAGCAGCAGGTTAATGTGAGATATCAGTTCCCAGACCAGGGATTGAACCTGGGCCGCAACAGTCCAAGCACCAAGATCTAACCACTAGACCACCAGGGACCTCCCTAAAGTTTTAAAGATTATACGTCTAGTGAAATTTTGAGAAATTCTGGTTTTTCTTGTCTGTTATTTACCAATGCATCATTTTCATAAGGGATAAAAATCTTTTAATACATTTAATTTGGGTTAGGTAAAAAGTATACCTTTTAGGCAATCCTATCAATTGAGCACTTCACACACATCACAATCAAGTTATATGAATGCACTAGTAGAGTCTGGTAATGTCTTAGCCTCTTCTAAAAACCCAAAGCACATCAAGCCTCATGTGAAATAAACATTTACTCTTTTAACACCAAAACTCAGACTAAGGTGTTTTAGTCTAACACGTATACATCCCTGAGAGGCACTCTAGAAATGCCCAAAAATGATCTTTATGTTAAGAGAACTTCTGTGGGTTGTACCGAGAATCACAGGAAATAACATGAGACATCAATATCACTTTAAGGGCCTGGATCATAATATCCCACAAAAGAAATACTCACACATTGGTGTGTAGCTGGAAGTCCCCAGTCCTGTAGCCCACTGCAAAGTTATTCCTTGTCAGCTTTGACTTGGCACTGTCAAAGGTCATCTGGTACCCAGCAAGCCAGCCCTCGTAACCAAAGACAGCAGAACCATGGATTGCAGGTCCAGCAAAATCAAAGTCAACATCACAACCAAGGTTTACACACTCCCTCTTGTAAGAAGACTTGATTTTACCACTTTTCTTTCTGGAAAAAGAACAAATCGACTTAAAGGTGATGACAGTGGGAAAGATAAACATACCTAACCTCTGCACAGAGCGTACAAAACACATTTAAATGATCTACAGTATAACTGAGGAGTACAGGCACATTCCATTGCTTTACTGCAGTTCACTATATTGTGCTTTGCATATACTGTAACTTCCCCCTCACAACCTGAAGGTTTGTGGCAATCCTGCATCCAGCAAACCTACTGGTGTTTTTTCCAACAGCATTTGTTCACTTTTCTGTCTGTCACATTTTGTTAATTCTCACACTATTTCAAACTTTTAAAATTACTTTTTATATCTGTTACAGTTATTTGTGGTCAGTGATCTTTTGATGTTCTACTATGACTCAGTGAAGGCTCATGTGACAGCCAGCATTTTTTTTTTTCTTTTTAAGGCTGCACCTGCAGCATATAGAAGTTCCCAGGCTAGGGGCTGACCTGCTGGCCTATGCCACAGCCACGGATAGAATCCGCATCCTCATGAATACTAGTCAGGTTCTTAACCCACTCAGCCACAAAGGGAACTCTCAATAGCTGGCATTTTCTAGAAACAGTTTTTGGGTTTTTTTTTGGGGGGGGGGGGGCCACACCCATAGCATGTAGAAGTTCCCAGGCCAAGGAACAAACCCATGGCAGAGCAGTGGCAACACTAGATCTTTAACCCACCAAGCTACCAGGGAACTCCAGAAATAAAGTATATTTAAATTAAGGTATGTACCTTTTTTGCCCAACATGTTACTGTATACTTAATAAACAACACTATAATAAAACATAGCTTTTCTATGCACTAGGAAACCAAAAAAACTATGTATTACAATATTCACTTTATCGCGGCGGTCTGGAACCAAACCCACAGTATCCCCAAGTTATGCCTGTAAAAGAGCTGGCAGGATAATCAAATCAAGCTCAATGAACCAACAGACACAGGCACTTGGGACAAAGGAAGTACGACCACCACCACAGGAAGACTGTTTTGCAGAACTGGCCATCAGTCACAAAAACCTATAGCACACATGTCAGTTGCTCAAATTAGTGCCACAATGGTAAAATGCAAATATTTGAAGGCAAGCGAACAACTGTACTCTTCATGCTGCAAAGGCAGAAAAGAGAAATTTGCCACAAGGCAGCTAAGGTTCAATAAGCTATCAAACAGTAAATATGCACCTTTCCTAATACAGAAGAGGAATGCTTTTCAACAATTTAAAGCAGATAAAAACGTCCACGGAGTTCCCATTGTGGCTCAGTGGTAACGAACCCAACTAGTACCCATGAGGATGTGGGTTCAATTCCTGGCCTCGCTCAGTGGGTTAAAGAATCCGGTGTTGCTATGAGCTGTGGTGTAGGCTGAGGCTCGGATCTGGCGCTGCAGTGACTGTGTTGCAGGCTGGCAGCTACAGCTCTGATTCAATCCCTAGTCCGGGAACTTCCAGATGAGGCAGATGCGGCCTTAAAAAAAAAAAAAAGGACAAAAAAAATTTTTTTTAATTAAAAAATAAAGATGTCCATGCTTACCCTGTGTTTGGTGAAAAGGTGGTATCAAATGTCAGTTTCAAACCTTGACAAATCTATTTTGAAAGAAAAAGAATTTGTTTTCAGCTTTATTTCCTTTTCAAAATACGAAAATAAATAATACTAAAGCCCATTTTCAGAATGTTACCTGGTCTTCAATAGCGATTTCTGTTCCCAGAGTGTTATCAGTGTTCCACTTTTCTGTGAAAGTCAGACCATACTCACACCATTTATATTTGGTCTCCAAGGTCCCAGTAACTTTACCAGTGTCTGTATTAGATGAACCAGATGTTGAGAATTCCTAACAAGAAAATAAATAACGCCATGAACTTTCTAGTAAGCCTAAAAGAATCCACTAACTTACATACACAGGCACACAAAAAAAAACCCTACTCAAACAACCTGACTATCCTTTTTCTTCCTAGCTTCCCAAATACCACTACCCTCTACTACCAAACATACAAGAGTGATAAATTAGCCTACAACTTAGAAAGTGCCATCTTATTATTGCTGGTATTTCCAACCAATTGTCAGTGAACAACAAAGTATACAGCTTTTAAGGAAACTTCTGTTAAGGTGATTTCATCTGGCATTCAAAAACCAGTGAGGTGGGAGTTCCCGATGTGGCTCAGCAGGTTAAGAACCCAACTATTATCCATCAGGATGTGGGTTCGATTCCCAGCCTCGCTCAGTGATTTAATGATTTGGTCTTGCCACAAGCTGTGGTGTAGGTCACAGATGTGGCTTGCATCTCATGTGGCTGTGGCTGGCAACCCCAGCTCCAATTCCAATTTGACCCCTAGACCAGGAAATTCCATGTCACCGGTACAGCCATTTAAAAGAAGAAAGAAAAAAAAACCCAGTGAGGGAGAAAAAAGGAACAGGTGTTTCAGTACTGCTTCCAATCTACCTGAATAAAACATTAAGTAGGTCAATATGGCTAACCACAGACCCCTTCAAAACCAGAGTTTATAATAATTGATACAACTTACTATTAAATGGTTCCTGAAAATCCTTAAAGGGAAAGCACCCCATTAAAAGAATCTATGCCATTAAAGTTTTATTTTGTTTTGTTTTGCTTTTTAAGGCTGCACCTGCAGCATATGGAAATTCCCAGGCTAGGGGTCAAATAAAAGCTGCAACTGCCATCCACAGCCACACAGGATCCAAGCCGTGTCTTCAACCTTAACCAAAGCTTGAGTCGACACCAAATCCTTAACGCAAGGCCAGAGATAGAACCTGCATCCTCATGGATACTAGCTGGGTTCTTAACCCATTGAGCCACAACAGGAATTCCCGAAAAAGACTTTTTTAAAAATTATTTGGTAAGCCCAATATTCTGTTTTCCTAAAGAGTCACCAGGTTTTATGCCTTTCTAACCATCTTTCACATTCTTGTTTAAAAAAAACTGTAGGAAAGTCCTCTTCTGGCAGCACATTAAGGATTTGGTGTTGTCACTGCAGTTGCTTGGATCACTGCTGTGGCGCAGGTTTGATCCCTGGCCCAGGAACTTCCACAAGCCATGGGAGCGGTCAAAAAATAAATATTTTTAAAAATCGGGGAAGAGAAATCGTAGGAAATTAACTCTACAACTGGTTGATATCATGCATAATATAAACTACACTCTGTACAACAGATGGCATCAGTAGAAAAATTATCAAATGCAGTCACCAACTGAAGTGCATTATATAATACGTTGGAAGCATATATATATTTATAACTCACCAATCCTGCCCACTAATTGAAAAGGAAGGCATAATATGGAGGGCTTATCTGAAATTTAAAATCTGCTGCAGATAATCCAAAAATCTAATCTTCTAGAGATCAGTATGTTGGGAAGCAACTGAAATCTTCCAAAATAAAATAAAATGCCCTTGGAGTTACCGTCACAGCACAGCACACAGCAGAAATGAATCTGAGTAGGAACCATGAGGATGCAGGATCAATCCCTGGCCTCGTTCAGTGGGTTAGGGATCCAGCGTTGCCGTGAGCTGTGGTGTAGGTCGCAGACTCGGCTTGGATCTGGCATTTCTGTGGTTGTGGCATAGGCCGGCAGCTGCAGCTCTGATTAGACCCCTAGCCTAGGAACCTCCATATGCCGGGGTTGTGGCCCTAAAAAGACAAAAAGAAAAAAAAAATGCCCTCTGAGGATTCTGATTTGACTACTACTGATAGTTACAGGTTTCGGCCACTGGATAGCTAAATTTAAAGATGGCTGGAGTTCCCTTCGTGGCTCAGTGGTTAACGAATCCGACTAAGAACCATGAGGTTGCGGGTTCGATCCGTGGCCTTGCTCAGTGGGTTAAGGATCCGGCGTTGCTGTGAGCTGTGGTGTAGGTTGCAGACACGGCTCGGATCCCGCGTTGCTGTGGCGAAGGCCGGCGGCTACAGCTCCTGTTAGACTCCTAGCCTGGGAACCTCTATATGCCGCGGGTGCGGCTCTACATAAAAGGCAAAAAGACAAAAAACAAACAAACAAACAAAAAAAAAGATGGTTGATCTGGGAGCTCCCACCGTGGCTCAGAGGTAACAAATCAGGCTAGGATCCTTAAGGACATGGGTTTGATCCCTGGCCTCGCTTGGTGGGTTAAGGATGTGGTGTTGCTGTGAGCTGAGGTGTAGGTCATAGACTTGGCTTGGATCTGAGAGTTGCTACAGCTCCAATTAGACCCCTAGCCTGGGAACTTCCATAAGCTTCACATGCAGCCCCAGAAAAGCAAAATATAAAGATGGCTGATCTAAACTAATAAAGAGAACTTCAACTTGAAATTCTGCTATCTGTATCAAAAACTGCATCAACAGGAAAAAAGGCCAATCATCCTCCACTTAGGAAAACGAACGTTTAACTTTCTCTGCAGTGAAACAGATTCGACTCCTTAGATCTTTCAGATGCTTTCATTAACAAAAATTTGAGGTCAAAGCTTGGTACTCAATGCCCATACTAAAAAGAACACTGGATATAAAATTAGGAGTCCTGGGAGTTCTTGTTGTGGTGCAGCAGAAATGAATCTGACTAGGGAACCATGAGGTTCAATCCCTGGCCTCGCTCAGTGGGTTGGGGATCCAGCATTGCCGTGAGCTGTGGTATAGTTCACAGACGTGGCTGGGATCTGGTGTTGCTGTGGCTGTGGTGTAGGCCAACAGCTGTAGCTCTGATTCAGTCCCTAGCCTGGGAATCTCCATATGCTGCACACGAGTGCGGCCCTAAAAAGAAAAAAGAAAAAAGAAAAAAAAAGTCCTGACATCCAGTTCTGGCACTCATTATTAAACGAGGACAGTGAGAAAGATTCTTCTGGGTCTCAGTTGCCTTAACTGTAATAACAAAAGCTATCTCTGGAGAATTAAATTGGACTGACACTTAAAGCTTTGCACATTTTCACTTGCTCTACACAAGAGCAATTCATTATTGAAACACTATAATATATGGAGCATGTTCTTTTAACAGATACTTGAAATGCAGAATGTGTATGAGTAGCTATTTTTAATCCCAGGTGACAGTGATCGATGATTCTCGAGGCCCCATCCACTGCCACCCATCAGTCTGGAGACTGAGCAGGCTTATATATAAGTACATGCCAAGGAGCGCTCAAGACACAATACAAGATCACCCTGTGATCTGGGACAGGAATTGAGCCAGAAGACACCACCAGTGGAGCTTATTTTATACTCTTTTCACACCATCACCAAGACATACAGGCTTCTACATTCTGGCTGGGGTGGCCTGGACATCTCTGCAGCTCAGGTAAGAAAATAGAACCAGGCACTGATGGGACTATTTGGGGCCAGGTACATATCACAAGATGAGTTCCATACTTCTGAATTACATACATTAAATATAAATAATAACACACTACGGGTTCCCAGCATGGCTTAACAGTAATGAACCCGACTAGGATCCATGAGGGCACAGGTTTGAACCCTGGCCTCACTCAGTGGGTTAAGGATCTGGCGTTGTGGTGTAGATTGCAGACATGGCTCGGATCCCACGTGGCTGTTGTGCAGGCCAGAGGCAGTTACAACTCCAATTCAACCCTTAGCCTGGGAACTTCATACGCTGTTAGTGCAGCCCTAAAAAGCAAAAAAAAAAAAAAAAAAAACCCACTGTATCTAATTAAACTTATTTAATTAAACTCCTATACATCCCTCATGTTCTTAAGCCTAATTTCATAAAATTCCTGACCACAAAAAGCCTTTCCTTTCCAATAAAGATTTTGATTTATCAAACACTCTAGTACTAGATATACTGTTCTGACTGTTCCTTAAAGTTTGTACCTCCAAACAGCAAATAAGACTTTTAAACACAAGAACTGAGTCTTCTACTTTTTTAGAAGGCCTTTTGTGATTCAGCAAATATACAGGAAGTGGTTTATAAAAGGTCAATAGGTTAACAGAAGGAACACAAAACAAACACCTGTTACCTTGAGCAAATTAAGTCACTCAACCACACTGAAAACTCAGGCTTCCTTTCAGACCAAAGAAACCAAATGATAGATGTGACCAATATAAAACCCCAGAAATCCAAGTCTAGGCATTAAGAAACTACAAAATAATTAACTTAAATAACTATCAATTATATGCACTAAGGGAGTTAACAATTTAGACCAAGAATTTATCAAAATAACCAGTATGCACACATTACACTCCATCCCCCAAACAATCTCAAAACAAACAAAAAAAGCCTTAGAAGAAAAATATCACACAAAATAAATTTACTTTACTCTGAGGGAGTCAGGCAGAATCAAGACATTCAAATATCAAAATATTTACCTCTTTAAAAATATGGAGTTCCAGAGTTCCCACTGTGGCTCAGCAGGTTAAGAACCTGACATAGTGTCTGTGAGGATGCAGGTCTGATCCCTGGCCTCACTTGGTTGGTTAAGAATCTGGCATTCCACAAGTTGCGGGACAGGTCACAGATGCAGCTTGGATCTGGCACTGCTGCAGCTGCGGGGCAGGCCCACAGCTTCGGCTCCAATTCAACCCCTAGCCAAGGAATTTCCACGTGTAGCAGGAAAAGATATTTAAAAAAAATACTCAAATTCAGAACTGTAAAAACTCACAAAATACAGGTGGAAGTTTCTCCTAGGAGGGGTGTTAGAATATGACCATTGTATAAGTGATTACTACACTCAAATTATGAAGTTGGTTTAAAAAAAAAGGAGCTTCCATTGCAGTGCATCAGAAACAAATCCAACTAGAATCCATGAGGATGCAGGTATGATCCCTGGCCTCGCTCAGTGGGTCAGGGGTCCGGCGTTGCTGCGAGCTGTGATATGCGTCGCAGACACAGCTCGGATCCCTCATTGTTGTGGCTGCGGTGTAGACTGTAGCTCCAATTCAACCCCTAGCCTGGGAAGCTCCATGTGCCGAAGGTAGCACCAAAAAGAAAAAAAAAAAAGTCGGTGAATATTTTTATGCCCAGAACTCTTAAAGCTTTTCAAAGTCATCAAAAGAAGGAGTTGCAAAAAAGTAAAACAGGTTCCCTGCCTTCAAGCTTGCAGTCTTACCAAGTAAACAGAATCCCACATGGCCAGTGTCTTTCCTGAGTACCGTGTACATACAACGTAAGTAATATGGCAAAGGACCACACAAAAACCAGAAATCCTACCCAAAATCAAAATAAATTAAGATAAAATGCCCTTAAAACGAAATCATCTTTTGTCTCAATATAAAATGGGTAGGCATTTCCATGTGGTCCAGTGTTAAGAAATCCGACTAGTATCCATGAGGACACAGGTTCGATCCCTGGCCTTGCTCAGTGGGTTAAGGATCCGGTGTTGCCGTGAGCTGTAGTGTAGGTCACAGATGTGCCTCGGATCTGGTGTTGCTGTGGCTGCGGCCGGCAGCTGTAACTCCCATTCAACCTGTAGTCTGGGAACTTCCATATGCCAAGGGTGCAAGCCTTAAAAAAAAAAAAAATTATATAAAAGCTCAAGAGAATTTATCAAACACCTAACACTCACCACGCCACTGCATGACTTTGTTTTCACATCCAGTTTCACCAACCCAAAACCTTCAGGTAGAGAGCAAAAGAGAACAAAATGATTATTTTGTATAAAAGATGCACACTAACAGCCAACTCTACATTAAAAACAGATTTCTCATACAGTGGGACAAAAATGTGCACTGATACACAATACTTAAATGAAAAATTATACGTAAACAGACAGAAACATCCCTATGAAGCTTTGCCTAATATTTTGGTGTATATTTGGCAAATCCCCCCCCAAAGAACCCAATTTTCAAACAATTTTATCAAAGCATTTATTTAAAAATGCTTTTCAGGGAGTTCCCTTCGTGGCTCAGTGGTTAACGAATCCGACTAAGAACCATGAGGTTGCGGGTTCGATCCCTGGCCTTGCTCAGTGGGTTAAGGATCCGGCGTTGCTGTGAGCTGTGGTGTAGGATGCAGACGCGGCTCGGATCCTGCGCTGCTGTGGCTGTGGCGAAGGCCAGCAGCTACAGCTCCTATTAGCCTGGGAATCTCCATATGCCGCAGGTGCGACTCTACATAACGGCAAAAAGACAAAAAAATAAAAATGCTTTTCAAACCAAAATATCAGATTAGAAAATCACTTCAACTTAAATCTCAGAATAGCCAATAATTTATTATAATACAGGCATTCAGAACATTTATCCCAAAGAGGTACCTCCTTTTGGGATTAATAATCTAAACAACTGGGGAAATAATCTAAAGGACAGGGAGGGTAGGGTGTGGAACAAAATCTTCAAGAAAATCCTAATTTATTTGAAAAAACCCCTAACTCTTTAGGAGTCACCACCATAAAAGCAAAAGAGAAGCATCACAATTCTAGTCAACCATGGCATAAACTATATCTGAAGGAAATGAAAGCACAATTGCTTTCCTTCTTGAAGGTAAATTCCTATTAACTGAAGTTTCAAAAAACCGGATGAAATTGGGATAGAAAAGAATGTGGATTGTTACAGTACTATTTTAACGGAAAAATTTAACTTAAATGTAACTAATAGGAGAATGCAGCAAAATACTTACAATTTAAAAAGTCAATAATTTCCCTAAGCAATCCAAACACACATTTTTTTCAATTCAGATCTAAAATTTTTAAAACAATTCTTACCAAATCCTTTGTTGAAAATATCTCTGGCAGCTTTGCCAAGGTCAGCATATGATGGAGGAATACACATTGCTGGTGGGAAGAAACATTCCAGTGTTAATGTCCCTGTGCTCCCAGTCTGCTCAAGAACTAGATTATGAACAGATTGCTATCTTTAAATCCAAGCAAACCAACTTGTTTTTATTACTACGAGGAGCTACAATAAAACTGCAGTCTACTATGATCCATGAAAGAGATATCAGCACCAAAGACATTTCTATTAAGTGGCCAAAAAACTTGGGAAATTCCTTCTAAAACATACAAAGAATCAAACACATAATATATATATATATATATATGACTATACATACAAATACACCTGCCAAAAGTCACTGGAATGGGCTGATTTAACCAAATGAGATAAAAAACTGAGACAAGTCCCTCACCCCCCTCCCATACATCCTTTAATATCCTCTCTGAGATAAAAACCGATATTCTGGAATGGGAGGAGAAAGCTAATACTTGGGAAACTTAAACACTGGACTTTAAAAAAAAGCTATGTTTCACTCTGGTGTCTACATCAACTAAATATCAAATGGCACTTTAAACGTATCTTTCGCCAATGCTGTGCGGCTTAAGGGCAAGCAAACTGAGCTCGTTACACTAGCTCATTCATTCTACACAGCAGGTCCACGCCCTTAAGAGCACATGTAATGACCTTGTGCTCTCACAAGGGAGGTTACTACTTCCTCTAGGAAAATGACCGATCCAAACCTGCAAAGGCCAAATCCGGTATCAATAACTTTTTGCCTCTGAGTCCATCAAAGACACAACCAAAAGCTGAAGGTGAATGCGGCCACAAACCAACTCCCCTAGCCTAGTCCCTATATCCGAAATCCAGCAACTCAGCCCCTCCTCGGCATAACTAGAGGAGTCAGACGGTGGAAAGACTACCCAAAGGGACAAATTTCCAAGTCCTTGGAGAAATACGGGAAAAAAAGCCCCAGTTTTTCGGTCGACAGGCTTCGACTGCCCAGGCACCGCCGCCCCATCCCGCAAAGAACCCACTCTACTTACGCCGCGGGCAGTTCTGTCCAGAGGACGCCATGGCGAAGCCGTAGGAAGAGGTGATCTGAAGGAGGAACGTAAAGTGTGAACAGCTGGGGTCATAGGGAAATCAAGGGGCCAGAAGGGGGTCTCAGACGGAGGGGAGAGGGGCCGAGGGGCAGCGCGGCCATCTTAGGGAGCCAGGGCCGACCCAGAGTCCGGCTCAGACGTCCTGCTTGGCAGCCCGGGCCTACGCCCCCGAGTCGGAGTGAGGAGGGGCCAGCGGTACCTGGTGGACTCCTGGGGGGAGGGGGAGGCGCCCCTGCCGTTCCGCTCGCAGCTGAAACCGTTCAATTCGTTCAGGGTCGCGCTGCAACTCCCTCGGCTGGAGGGCGAAGTGAAGGAGACACCGTTCCGCCTGCCGCAACCCTGTCCTCCCCCCCACCGACCAGGACCCTGCCGCTGCCCCTGGGGCTGTCCGCTGCGCCTGTCCCCGCAGCGCGGCCTGCTGCCCATGCCAACCTGCTCCGAAACAGCCACGTGTTCCAAGGGCACCCCCGCCCCCGGGATTGGGCACCTCGGTCCCTCGGCGGGGGCCAGAAAGACAGAAGCTGCAGGACCTTAGGTCAGGCAGCGACGAGGACAGCCCCAGAGACGAGGGGGCGGGGAACGGCGGATGCTGCCGGAGGGGACCGCGAGGGCGGGGGGATGGGGCGGAGGCCCCGCGCGCGCTCGTCACGGGCGGGGCGGGGCGTCGGGCGCGTGCTTGAGTGGGACTGCGCGCGACTGGGCGTGATCGCGCTCCCCGAGGTCACGTACATCTCTCCAACTCCCTTTCTCGGCTGTGGCTCACATGCCCTGCAGAGCCAATCCCCGGTATAGGAAGGAGTCAGCTGAGCAACATCACTTCTACCCTGAGCTTGCGTCTCTGGAAGACCGTCTGTCGCTCCTGGCTCAGGGAGAAATGAGTGGGGCATTGGGGCGTGCCTCCAGCCCCTCGCCCACTCCCTCCTTTCGCCCGCTTCCAACCATGGTGTAATCGCCACGCTAGGCAGGACTCGGCCTGAGAGGCTCTCAGGAGCTGCACCTCCCTGAACAAACTTGAGCACGTCTCGAGGTGCCCCGCCTTTCCCTACCCCACCCCACCGCCGCTCACGCCTTAGGGTTCCTCTTCTGCAGCCCTCGTCTGGGTTAGGGGTGGGGCTGCTTGACACACACAAGGAACTGGAGCGGTCTTGGTGAGTCAAGCCTGCTAGAAAATTTAGGAATCATGCTGACCAAGCATTAGAATGCTGCACTCCAGTTCTCTGGGTGTGCGGTAAGTGAAGACGCCAAGGGGAGAAGACAAAAATGAGCGGTCTAATGAGATGGAAACAGGGTCAGTTTAAGCTCCATAATCATCTCGGTGTTCCCATCGTGGCTCAGCGGAAACGAATTCGACTAGGAACCATGAGGTTGCGGGTTCGATCCTTGGCCTCGCTCAGTTGGTTGAGGATCCGGCGTTGCCGTGAGCTGTGGTGTAGGTTGCAGACCCTGCTAGGATCCCCGTGTTGCAGTGGCTGTAGCTCTGATTAGACCCCCCAGCCTGGGAACCTCCACGTGCTGCCACGGGTGCGGCCCTAAAATGACAGAAGACAAAAAAAAAAGGTCCGGAATCAATAGCCAGAATCAGCAATTTATCCCCCGTACCCTAGTTTTGTCTTGTTTTGTTTTAATCTACAAAATAAATTAGATGAATTGGTCTTTAATAACCATTCAACCATAGACCATGACAAAAGCCCTTTTTCTCCCACTCTGGCTTTTTCTTATTTTTCTGCCCACCATGTGGCATGTGGAAGTTCCCAGGCCAGGGATTGAACTAGTGCCACAGTAGTGGCCCAAGCTGCAGTAACAAGGCAGGATTCTTAACCCACTTTGCCACAAGAGAACTGCCTGACTCTGGCTTTGAAAACCACCTCTACTCCAATGCTGCCAAGTTACATCTTTTCCTAAACCAGCAAAAAAAGGATAGCTAGATAGGCTTCCCAGTGCAAACCCGGATGAAAGCCGCAGCCTGGTGGATTTCTCTTTCATGAGAAGACCCAGCCAGCAAGCTTGCCTGGTCATGCTTAGTATTATATTGTAAGGGGTTAGAACAAGGGAAGAGTTTTTGCTCCTAAAAGTTCAGGCACCAGAGTACTGACTAATTCCTTCATTCAAGCTCAGACAAGTTGGTCTGAAATCAGCCTGGTTCCACAGAGAACTGGTCTGCTCTGACTATATTTGATGCTAATGGCAGACTGCCATCCCATCCCAAATGCAGCATAACATACTACCTCCCAGAAAAACCTCATCTCTGATCAGTCATCTCTAGGACTTATTCATATTGTGAACTATCAAACATTTTTAATCCCCAGAAAATCTTACTGTGCTACAGAACACAGCTTTACCCTCTAATAAAAATCCAAGGTATGTACACAGTACCTAATAATGAAAAGAATCGTGGCAATTTATTTCAAAGTGGGATTCAGTAAATATATATGAGTACTTACATATGAAGCCCTTTAAAAATGAGTCAACTCAAAAACAAAACAAAAAACCCAAAACAAAAAGCAAAGCCCTTTAGATCAAAGTATCATTAGTAGCAGCCACCACTTATAGAGCAACTGCCTTGTGTCACCCACAAAGGAAGCAAAATCCATTGAGACACAGCTCCTGTTCCCAAGGCACTTACAGTCAAGTATGTAGAGATGTGTAGAGAAGTCAAGAACTGGAAAGGGGGAGTTCCCATCATGGCTCGGTGGTAACGAACCCAGCTAGTATCCATGAGGACTAGGGTTCCATCCCTGGCTCAGTGGGCTAAGTATCTGGCATTGCCATGAGCTGTGGTGTAGGTCGCAGATGCAGCTCAGATCTGGCGTTCCTGTGGCTATGGTGTGGGCCGGCAGCTGCAGCTCTGATTCGACCCCTAGCCTGGCAACTTCCATATGCCAAGCGTGTGGCCCTAAAAAGACAGGAAAAAAAAAAGCTAGTGAGGGTCTAAGATTTTCCCTATGTGCAAGCTAGCAAGTTCACCTGCCATAGTTTCTTTTTTTTTGTCTTTTTTTTTTTTGGTCTTTTTGCCTTATCTAGGGCCGCACCCACGGCATATGGAGGTTCCCAGGCTAGGGGTCTAACAGGAGCTGTAGCTGCAGGCCTTCACCACAGCCACAGCAACATGGGATCCGAGCTGCGTCTGCAACCTACACCACAGCTTACGGCAACACCAGATCCTTAACCCACTGAGCAAGGCCAGGGATCGAACCCGCAACCTCATGGTTCCTAGTCAGATTCATTAACCACTGAGCCACGACGGGAACTCCTTCCTGCCATAGTTTCATATGTTGATAGATGCTGGCAGAAGACAGGAAAGTTAAAAGTTAGAGACAAAGGATTTTATTACTCGAGGCTCGGCAAGCAGCATAAGCTTCATGTTCAGATTAGTTCCCCTTGGTGTTCCCATCGTGGCACAGAGGAAATGAATCTGACTAGGAACCATGAGGTTGTGGATTCGATCCTGGCCTCGCTCAGTAAGTTAAGGATTTGGCGTTGCCGTGAGCTGTGGTGTAGGTTGCAGACGCAGCTCAGATCTGGCATTGCTGTGGCTATGGCACAAGCTGGCAGCAACAGCTCCGATTAGACCCCTAGCCTGGGAACTTCCATATGCCACGCGTATGGCCCTAAAAAGACAAAAAGACAAAAAAAAAAAAATTAGTTCCCCTTGCCCTCTATGCTTCACAGGGGTGTTGCATAGCACCCTAGACACCCATGTGTCTGGGTCACAGGTGAGGAATCCTAAGCTTAGGAAACATCCTGCCATATAAGGAGCTACAAACCTGCCCAACCTTTGCCCCAAGAGAGACATTATTATACTTGCCAGGAAACAATATCTGCCCTCTGCCTGCTAACCCAGAGGGAGCTAACATCCCTGTCTCCCAAGGCTATTTGCTATGTAGATATTCTTGAAAAGATAGCTTGAGATAAAAGCTGTCACAAGACCTGTAGAAACACCATTGAGAAATGTCCTACAACAAAGGATGGAGAATTCAGGAGTTGTAAGCACCTATTGGCACCACACTGTAAATCAACTATACTTCAATAAAAAATCAGGAGTTCCCATTGTGGCTCAGTGGGTTAAGGATCTGATGTTGTCTCCTGAGGACCTGGGTTTGATCCCTGGCCTCACTCAGTGAGTTAAGGATCTGGCATTGCCACAAGTTGCAGCACAGGTTGCAGTTTGGCTCAGATCTCGTATTGCCATGGCTGTGGCATAGGCCTCAGCAGCAACTCAGAACATCCATATGCCACAGGTGTGGCCACCAAAAAAATTTTTTTTCATTTTTAAATTAAAAAATAAATGTAAATGTATTAAATAAATCTAATAAAAGACTGAGGAGACACTTGCACTAAAGTTTGAAAGTAGGACTTACCAAAATTGAAAGCCAGGGAGTTCCTGTCGTGACTCAGTGGTTAATAAACTCAACTAGTATCCATGAGGACGCAGATTCAATCTCTGGCCTCGCTCAGTGGGTTAAGGATCTGGCGTTGCCGTGGGCTGTGGTGTAGGTCACAGATGCAACTCGGATCCCATGTTGCTGCGGCTGCATAGGCCAGGAGCTACTGCTCC
>PVHT021183726.1:10547294-10562254 GCA_004024745.2 Catagonus wagneri
TTCTTAGTCAGATTCGTTAACCTTTGAGCCATGACGGGAAATCCACCTATATTCTATTTTTAATCTTTAAATTTTTAAAACTTTTATGACCACACCTGTGGCATATGGAAGTTCCCAGGCTGGGGGCTGAGTCAGAGCTGCAGCTGCTGGCTACAGCCACAGCCATAGACATGCCAGATCTGAGCCACATCTGCAACCTATTCCACACCTTGCAGCAATGCTGGATCCTTAACCTGCTGAATGAGGCCGGGGATTGAACCCCCATCCTCATGGACACCATGTCAGGTTCTTAACCTGCTGAGCCACAACAGGAACTCTGAATGGATATATTTTAAAATGCCACAGTCAGTGCTATGGTCACACTATCTACCTTTTTTCTACACAAAAAAATACACTAACTTCCTCCTAAAGCCTCCCCAAACCTCCGCTTTTATAGCATCAGCAAGAGGCTTCTTGGGTGTAGTTCCTTTATGTGTAGCCACTCTAGTACAGTTCCACTTGATCTGAAGACCTATGAACAAGGGACAAGCTACCTACCCCTGCCCCCCACATATACACATCCAACACACACAGGTCAGGCACAAGATAACTGCTAAAGACACCCCTGGTCAAAATGGGGGAAATAGGATGTACAATGGAGTCCACAACAGTTCTGAAATCCAGCCAGGCAAATTTTGAAATTTCCTTTATTAGGACTCAGTCCTACTCCTGACCATGCCAGGTGAGGTCACCTGGGGAGAACCAGCCCTAGATACACACTCCTGTGGTCAGGCCCCAGAAGCAGACTCAGGACTGTTTCAACAAGGAAAATTGAGCTCTTTTGTACCTAGAGTTTGGGCAGATATAGAGGGTGAGCTTGGGCTTGGGTGCACCTGTTCCTTGACCCTGCAGACTCCTCACCCTGTAGGAATAGGCACAATCTGAGAAGGGTTAGAGTGGGGCCCTGTAAAGTCTGAGGCTCAGGGTCGGGGCTCCTCTTGCCCAGGTCTAAGGGCCTAGGGACTGGGAACCTTCATGTGACTGAAACGAACTTTTATTGAGATGAAATGAGAGACAGAACTGTAAGCTGTGGTTACAGTTAGAATGTGGGACTTCAGGATGAAGGTGTAGCAGTGGAACATTCTGGGTGGCGAGTAGCCATGGAAGAGTGGAGTGGAAGTGAAGTGCATTGGAGCTGAAGGTGGTCAAGGATGAAGGTGAGGCTTGGTTTTTGGAGCTCTCTGACGCCCACACATCCAATACACAATGGTGGGACAGGCACAGATTGCTGGCCAGGATACTGAAGTTACCAGGACATAGCTAGGATAAGAGACAGGAAACTGAGTCAGGTGTCAAAGTCCTCAGGGAACACAGGAAGCTGGCTATAAGGATGACTACAGTAGAGGATGGTAGAACTGATGACATGAACCACAAAGGAGGTGATTTTATAGAAGAGTGGAGGAGTATAGAAAGTGAGCATTCTTCCAGTCCCCAGGTCCAGCCCTACGACATGGGAGGGTGTTGGAAAATTAGTAGTCTTCCCTAGGATCCAATATACCAATGGAAAAAGATGGGTTTTTGCTAAGAGAGCAGAGTGAAAGAGTGTTAAGTGGTGAAACTGAGGACTTAGGGTCATTTGTTTACAATGGAACAAGGTTGTAAAGGGCTCTGTGGAATGAGGTGGCAAGCCAGCAGTGGGAGGACACATCAGGAAGAAGGAAGCACAGAGATGAAAACTAAGGAGAGCAGAGATGAATACAGGGACTTAAAAATATTTGGAAGAATTAGAACCCACACCTGGGCGATAACGACCATCCTAGGATTAACTGGGCTCAAAAGTCAAGCCAGGAGAATTCCCTGGTTGCTTGGTGGTTAAGGACTCGGTGTTGTCGCTGCTATGGCTTGGGTCACTGCTATGGCTTGGGTTCGATCCCTGGCTCAGGAACTTTCACATGCCACTGGCACAGCCACAAAAAAAAAAAAAAAAGTCAAGATAGTACCTGTGGGAAATCCCTAAAATTGCAGGTAAAGAACAATGTGTCCAGTTTTGTGCATATAGCATTGGGCTGTCCTTCTTAGGCACACCAAAGCATGAAAACAGCTGATCTAGACTGTCTATCAAATCTCAGCTGTCACTAGGGGAAAAGATGAGCATTCTAAAGCTCTCCAGATCACACACAGTTGTGGACTCTATTCTGATTTAATATTTAGTGTAAGATGTGACAATTAAAGCAGATAGTGGTGTTATAGCTTAATAGTCAGGACACAAAGTAAGTGCAAGTTTCTCGCAATTCCTCTCGACTGATATTCCACTGTAATGATTCTGGGTTGATTATATAATGATGTGAAAGGACTTTTGCTATTTATCATCCAGTCGGCAGCCTGTGGCTTGCTCAGAGTTCCAATTAGAACACTGGTGAAACATTGTTCAGTTCCTTGAAAAGCTCAATTTATGGGAAAGCTTAGTCCAAAGTGACAGGAAAAATAGAGGCTCCTGCTCAAGAAACTTCAGTGGCTCCCAAGTAGGATAAGGTTCCTGATATAAAGAAGACGAACCATGATGCTACTCTGCCTTCCATCCCAGTCATGTTTCCCTCCTGCCGCCTGTACTAATTCAGGTCACATTTTCCCAAATCACAGTGGGTTTTTAATATCACGGCCTTTGCTGCTCATCCCATTTAGAATGCTTTCTTGTTCCCACCGTTTTTTAGCTAAACTCTCTGAAACCTTTTATTTATTTTTATTTGTTTTTTGGCCATGCCCACAGCATGCGGAATGTCCTGGGCCATGGATTGAACCTGTGCCACAGCAGCAACACAAGCCACAACAGAGACCTGAGCCACAGGTCAACGCTGGATCCTTAACCTGCTACCATCAGGGAACTTCCCATACGAATCCTTTTAAAGCCCAACTTGAATGTACTCCTACCGTTTTTTTCTTACCTACCAGTTACATGTTCTCTTTACTCCCTCTGAACTTCTATGGAATTTGTTTCCTTTGGCATAAAGTATTTCATATTTTCCCAATATTTTATTATGAAAATGTTCAAGCATATGAGAAAGTTGAAAGAATCGCGTGGGAACCCTTATATATCCACTACCTAGATTCCACAATTGCCATTTGTCATATTTGCATTATCCCATATCCTTCTATCTATTCATCAGTCCATCTTACCTTTTCGAGGCATTTCAAAGTCAGCTGCGGACATAAGTATACTTCACTCCTAGATACTTCAGTATACATACACTTAACTAGAGTTCAATATTTAAGTAAAATTTACCTATATATCATTTAAAAAAAATACTCTGCTTTCTGCCTTTCCTATCAAACTCTTTAAAGGTGGGAAATATTTCTCTTTTTTTAATTTTTTTTTCGTCTTTTTGCCTTATCTAGAGCCGCACCCGTGGCATATGGAGGTTCCCAGGCTAGGGGTCTAACAGGAGCTATAGCTGCCGGCCTTCACCACAGCCACAGCAACATGGGATCCAAGCCGCATCTGCAACCTACACCACAGCTTACGGCAACACCGGATCCTTAACCCACTGAACAAGGCCAGGGATCGAACCCACAACCTCATGGTTCCTAGTCGGATTCATTAACCACTGAGCCATGACAGGAACTCCTCTCTCTCTCTCTCTCTTTTTTTTTTTTAAATGTCCACATAGGGAAGTTTCTGGGCCAGGGACTGAATCCAAGCTGAATCCTTAACCCACTGAGCAAGGCCAGGGATCAAACCTGCGTCCTCATGGATGCTAGCCAGATTTGTTAACTGCTGAGCCACGATGGGAACTCCTCCAGTCATATTCTTAACGCACTGTGCCACAGCAGGAGCTCTGGGAACCATTTCTTATACTGCTTTATTTCCACCCACCCAACCACCCATCCAATATCTAATAATGATGAAACTAATATGATAAACACAATTAAAATAATCACAGCTAACACATATTAAGCACTTCCTTTTTGCCACACACTGTTCTAAACACTTAATATGTTTTTCCTTTTTTTTTTTTTTTTTTTTTTGGCTTTTTAGGGCCACACCTGCAGCATGTGGAGATTCCCAGGCTAGGAGTCTAATCGGAGCTGTAGCCGCCAGCCTACGCCAGAGCCACAGCAATGCCAGATCTGAGCCGTGTCTGCAACCTACACCACAGCTCATGGCAACGCCGGATCATTAACACACTGAGCAAGGCCAGGGATCGAACCCGCAACCTTATGGTTCCTAGTCAGATTCGTTTCCGCTGCACCATGACGGGAATTCCATTTATTTAATTCTTTAAACAACCCTATGAAACAGGTACTATAAAGATGACTGTTTTACCTATATCTATGCTTATAGATAAGAAACCCAAGCCTTCAGAGGTTAGGTAACTAACCCACTAAAAGCAGACAGTTCTTTAAGTGGTGGAGACAAAATTTAAACACACCTGCAAGTCCAGGGCACATGTTCTTAACCACCATTCACACTGCCTCCCCATTGCCAAAGTCTCACCCCTTGTAGGTGACTAATGTATTTATTAGTGACTAACATATGAACATATTTATGGAATGTTTAAAGAATCCACTTCTTTGCACCAGCTTTGTCATGGCTCATTAGCAGAGATAGCTGCCTTAAAAAACTTTCCCCTGGTCAGTTTGTGACGAAGGCATGAGCCTCCACAATGACGGTAAGTGGAGAAGAGGGCAACTGACTTGACTACAGACTTGTCACTGGGTCACTACTGAGAATGTCTCATGACTCACATCCCACGGCTGCCTGCATCTACTGTGTGGCTGCCCTGTGTCTCTGGGGCTGGTGTGGGAGGTAGTGAAAGGAGGATGAGGGAGAGTTCTGAGGTCTGGGAAAGTCATAAGGGCAGCTTGGCTGGAAGCCGCCTGGATACTCAGCACAGAGGGAAGCTGATGAAGTCAGAGGGACAATGGGCCATTATTTCTGGCTCTAAGAGGTTGCTCAGTTTGATATTGGGTGAGCCAATCCCTCCTACCAATTTTGGTTCTCCAAGACCTTTGATTAGAAATAAAGCAACTGGCATTCCCATCGTGGCGCAGTGGTTAACGAATCCGACTAGGAACTATGAGGTTGTGGGTTCGATCCCTGGCCTTACTCAGTGGGTTAAGGATCTGGTGTTGCCGTGAGCTGTGGTGTAGGTCGCAGACGCGGCTCGGATCCTGCGTTGCTGTGGCTGCGGTGTAGGCCAGTGGCTACAGCTCCGATTAGACCCCTAGCCTGGGAACCTCCACATGCCGTGGGTGTGGCCTTAAAATGACAAAAGGCAAAAAAAAAAAAGGCAACTGGATTTCAAATGATTCACATGTCTGGAGACTGGGGGCAATCACAGGACTGGTTATGGCTGTAAGTAATCAGGGATGAACTTTGAGGGTCTCCCTCTTGCTCCAGTCACAACCCACCAATGCAACTCTGAGTGCATGATTCCCCTCTTCAGAACCCCTCAATAAAGCAACCCAGGTTAAATACCGGTTAAAGCCCTCCACCAGATGGCCTGTACCTAACTTTCTAAGCAAGTACAGAGTTTGGTTGGACGCTGGTTACACAGAGCATTAACAGAATTTACATATATAGAAAGAGTTCTATGATCAAATAGGTTTGAAAAATGTTGTATTAAACCAAGCTTAAACAATTTCTTTCTTTTTTGCTCTTTAATGCTGCACCTGTGGCATATGGAGGTTCCCAGGCTAGGGGTTAAATCAGAGCTACAGCTGCTGGCCTACACCACAGCCACAGCAGCACCAGATCCAAGCCACATCTGTGACCTATGCCAAGGCAGCTTGCAGCAACACCAGACCTTTAACCCACTGAGTGAGGCCAGAGATCGAACCCGCATCCTCATGGATACTAGTCAGATTCTTAAACCCCCGAGCCACACCAGCAATCCCCAAAGTTAACCTTTTCTTTAAGTGGAACTTCACAAAGCCTTGAATCATTGTGCATGATGAGTCTCTTAAAGGAGAATGCACTATGTTCCCAGTTCTTTCAGCAAGGATCTTGAGAGCCTAGTATTCCAAATAGTGTGCTATTTCAAATGTCACTTTCGACATAGCTACCTCTGAAATTGAACCAGCTTTTCTAGAGCTATCATGGCAGCCATGAAAAAGCAATATTCACATCTGCTGCTGTGAGGACAACAGCAGATTTGTTGCTCTGGCTGCTGACCCTCTGGACCCAGTGAAGCTACACAAGCTGCTGCTGATGACCAAGCACGATGTGGGTACTCATCCCTGCAAAATGTGGGACTTCTCTAACAGGCGACTTTGGCTGGAGTATGCCCCTCTGACCTGGCTGAAACTTTCTTAGAACTACAGTGCCAACTGAAATTCTTCCCACTCAATCTTCTTCCTGCATCAAAATATGAAGCTGCTTCTACTTTTTCTTCTTTATCTGTCTCAGGCATATCCCTCAGTAAATCTCTTGCATATTTTTTTTTTCCTTTTTGGCTGCCCTGAGGCATATGGAGTTCCCGGACCAGGGATCAGATCCAAGCCACAGTCGTGACCCAAGCCACTGCTGCGGCAATGCCGGATCCTTAACCCACTGTGCCAGGCTGGGGATCTCACCTATGTCCCAGTGCTCCCAGACACTGACAGTCCTGTTGCACCACAGCAGGAACGCCACCTCTTGCACATTTAATTCCATCTTGGCATCTGCTGCTTAGAGGATGTGAACTAGCATACCTATCTCAAATGTCTTTGTTTTTCCTTCCTTCCTCCCTCCCTCCCTTCCTTATCCCACCTGCAGCATATGGAAGTTCCCAGGCTAGGGATTGAATTGGAGCTGCAGCTGCCAGCCTGCACCACAGCCACAGGAACATTGGATCCAAGTCACATCTTCAACCTACTCCACACCTTGCAGCAACACCAGATCCTTAACCTACTGAGTGAGGCCAGGGATCAAATCTGCATACTCATGGACATTAGTCAGGTTCTTAACCCACTGAGCCACAATGGAAACTCCTCAAATGTGTTTCTAAAGCCTTTCCGATTGAGCTCTTCCTTGGACTCTCACATCACTTTTCTGGTATCTGCTTTTTACAGTCTGTACTAAAAGGCCTCCTGATACAGTAAAGAAGTTCATGGACTCTGGAAGACAGTGGCCCAAGTTTGAATCCCAACTCTGTCACTTACTAGCAATACAACCTTAAGGAATTTCCTCAACAAGCTGTAAAACAGGGAATTATACTACTGTCTTGCAAAGCTTATAAAGATTAAATGAAAACTTAAACATAAGGAGTTCCTTCCATGGCACAGTGGGTTAAGTATCCAAGTGCAGTGGTGTGGGTCGCTGTGGAGGCATAGGTTTGATCCCCGGCCCCAGGACAGTGGATTAAAGGATCTAGCGTTGCTGCAGCTGTGGCGTAGGTTGCAGCTGTGGTTCAGATTCAATACCTGGCCTGAGAACTTTCATATGCTGTGTGTGCAGTCATAAATTTTTTTTTAATAAACACATTTTTAAAAAGAAATAAAAAATATACTTAGAGTACCGAGCATTCAGCAGATACTCGATTGACAGAATGATAATGATGGTTTCGTCATCTGTGTTTTTTTCTACTTTCCCTATCAGATTATCAAGTCTTGAAGATGCACGGTATAATCTTCATCTTTAACTCCTCTGAAGGGCATTATTCATAGTGGAACAAGAAATTTTCCCTGTTAAATTGAGCGGGTAAAAAGGAAGGAAAGTTGCTTGCAGAAGGAAAGGGGCATCTCAGAGAAGAGGGGTGTAAGAGCCTATCAGGAGAGTCAGCCAATGGTTCAAGAAGTGTAAATCTTCAAAATATATAACACACGTATAAAATAGGAAATGTTTACATATGTAATAGTTATGTGTGATATTTAAATATATAAAGGAAGCATGATTTCCAGAGATATATGCCTAAAAGAGGACAAGGAAAACCAAACTTGTGCTCCTAGACCCCTCTGCAGAGGTTGATACTCTAAACCCTGTAAACACAACCTGGAAGAGCTATTTTAGCAGTAAAAGCCTATTACCTAAGCTTAGTGCAAGCAGGAAAAAAAGGAAAGCCGAGGAAGGAAATTACAAAGATTAATAATAACGTGTCAGTGTAAGGACACAATTAGAACATATAGAACCAGGGCTTTCCTGCCTGGTTCAGAGTTCCCTTCTCATTGTTTATGGTGTGAGGCCACGTTGCTTTTAAGATTTTCCCGTGGACTCTGACTTGGTGGAGGAAACCATAGCACAAGAGTGGTGTCCCCCAAACTAAGCTGTTGTGGGTCTGTGCAAGAGGAAACTACTGCAATCCTAGAACTTCTGTCTGTGTGGCCAGCTGTGGCCCCGCATCCGGGGAGGCTCAGGAAAGGACGGAACCTGTCCCAGGAGCCCAACATTGCTCTCTGAGGGGAGGGGATACCTTCACACCTACCTCAACTCTTCCTAAAGCCTCATTAGTTCCTTGAAACCCCAGCTCCAGGATATTTGAGCCAAGAGTAGAAAAATTATAGGTGGAAGAAATGCCTAAGGCCCTGTTTGGGGGGTGGAGCCCAGCACTTAGTGTCCTCTTTGTTCTCTCAGTAGGCAGGTGTGTTCATGTGCAGCAAGGTTTCCTCGCTTCTCTTCTAAAAGGATGACCCTCAACGATCAATCTGCGTTTTTCTTTAAGGTCCTAATGCCCTACAAAAATTCTGTGTGTACAGAGGGCAGGGAGGGACTCATTGGAAGGGGTGCCTGTTAAGAGTAAGGGCTGCTGCTACAGCTTCTTCTTCTTCTTTTTTTTTTTTTTAGGGCTGCACCTGCGGCATATGGAGGTTCCCAGGCTAGGGGTCAAATCGGAGCTACAGCTGCCATTCCTATGCCACAGCCACAGCAACTCAGGATCTGAGCCGCATCTGTGACCTACATCACAGCTCACGGCAACGCCAGATCCCTAACCCACTGAGCAAGGCCAGGGATAGAACCCGCAACCTCATGGCTCCTAGTCGGATTTGTTTCCACTGTGCCATAATGGAAACTCCCTGCTACAGCTTCTTTACAAGCAGAAAGCCACCAAGCTTATGAGGTTCAAATCGAGAAGCCAAATACACCAGCGATGCCTCCATCACCCCCTACAAAACAGCATCAGTTTTCTCCGAGCTTCCAGCAATTTTACGAGACAAGCTACAAAGACACACCATTGGAATGAATCACTCTGTTCTCTGTGGTGCCAAGGACTTCATGTATAGTTAATTCAGATTAATTAGGTCCGCTGACAAGAGTTGGTTTGACTGAGTCATAAAGCATATTAAAAGAAATTCAGTTTTATTACCTTCAGGAATCTAGTGGAACTATGTTAATAAATTGCTCCTCAGGATAGGTCTTAAGGGAAATCTGTTTTAATGAACAGATGAGAATATTTTCTAATCTGATCTGTCAATTGTTTATACAGAAAGGATTACTTGGCCTGTGTTAAAGCTACCTGAAGTGCTTGCCCTTGTTTACATTGCAGGATTTCAGTCGAACACACCATGTATTTATAAATGGTATAAAATAAACTATCCAACTTGTCATTCCTTCAACATTAGCGAAGTCCCAGATAACAGAGCAATGAAATCAAGTGACTGTACTCATCACTCAGAAGGAACACTCTGCTTTTGCCTGGGCTATTCCCTAGTCTTTCAGATTCTGCAACACTCATTCCTTCCCCTCTCCCTTAAATACAAGTGTTTATTAAGCATAGTTAGACACTGTGCTGGAGGCTAATTAAAAATCAATAATCTCCCCATCTAGAAAGGGAGAGAAACATGAACAAGTATTGCAAAGTGCTGTCTGTGCAAGGACTGCGGTGTGGACAGGGTACAGTGGGGTTATGAAGGGATCAGTTCACTCTGAGAGCATCCCGGAAGGCCTCTGAGTTCAGTGGGTTCTTAAAAATGGAGGATGTGTTTGTGTCATAGACAAGGAGGGGAAGGGCAGCACATAAAGAAAGAATGCCCAGTCATGATACAACACGGCATGCTCAGCAAACTGCACATAATATTTCAAGAATGGAAATTACAACAGATGGGCTGTTAGTGAAGGAGGTATCAGGAAGAGGGGTTCTTAAGCAAGGGAAGGCTGGAGAGATCAGCTGCGGCCAGATCGCAGGCTACCACAGACAGGGCCTGAGCAAGTTCTTCCTTCTTTTTATGACATTACAAGTATGAAATGACAGACATATAAATCAAGGGGAGCGTGGGCTGGCTGGCCTCAGTACTGGGTCCATATCACATCTGGAGTATCATGTTTAGGATGTCGGTGACAATCTAGGGGGCATCGATGAAGTGGGAGGCTAAATCTGGACCCTATTACTTCACCTTGGCCACAGGCAGAAATCTAAATTTGTGATTTCTTATTTGTTTATGAAAAAAAATGTTTATGGCCACACCTGCAGCATATGGAAGTTCCTGGGCCAGGGAGGGTCTGAATCCGAGCCATAGCCTCAACGTAGGTCGCAGCTGCAGCAATGCCGGATCTTTAACCCACTGTACCAGGCTGGGGATCCAACCTGCACCTCTGTAGTGACCCGAGCCACTGCAGTCAGATTTTTTTTTTTTTTTTGTCTTTTTGTCTTTTAGGGCCGCACCCGTGGCATATGGAGGTTCCCAGGCTAGGGGTTGAATTGGAGCTACGACGGCCAGCCTACAACACAGCTCATGGCAACACCAGATCCTTAAGCCACTGAGTGAGGCCAGGGATAGAACCCATGTCCTCATGGATGCTAGCGGGGTTCGCTAACTGCTGAGCCACGACACGGGAACTTCTGCAGTCAGATTTTTAACCCACTGATCCACAGCAGGAACTCCTAAATATGTGATGTCTTAATTGAAGAAATTTGAAGGCATATGTGTTTGCCCTTTTAATTCCAGGCAAAGCCAAGTGACAATACACCAGTGACTCATCAGTGAGACTGCACTTACAACATAACAGCCTCAGAGCCAAAACTAGCTTCGTGAAAACAGACTTCAAAACAGCATGAAACTGGGTATTGACCAAGAAGCCTGGAAAAAAACACCCTAACCTCTTAAGTAGAGCCAGACCTTTCAAGACACAGACCAATGGGAAGGGGCTTTACGTAAAATGTTAGGTATAAGGGTTCTCTATTGCTACCGAACAAACCATACTGAAACTTAGTGGAGACTTATGTCTATGACCCTGTGTACTGACCAGACAGTTCTCCTGGTCTCCCTTGGGCTTAATCAGGAAGCTGTATGAACTGGGAGGTAGCCTGGGGAGTGGTCAGCAGGGACATTGGTCAGCTGGGCTTCTCTCTCCTTAAAAGATTTTCCATCCCAGGCTCCTTCATGGTACGGCAGTTTTAGACCAGCATCCCGAGAGGGTGACAGTGGTAGCTTCCTCAGTCACATAAACAATTCCACCACATTTTCTTACTTAAAGCAGCTACAAAGATAGCACCTACAAGGGTGGGGAAATAGACTTTGTGTCTTGATGGATGGAAGAGTGAAGACACTGTACAGAAGATTATGTAGTCTACCACAGAGGACTTGGTGCCACTGCAAAAACACCGGTATGATGCAGGGTGAGTGCAAAAGGGTTGAAAAGCAAAGGAAACCTTCCCTAGGCTCCTGATCATGCAAAGACAAAACACTAGAAAAACTGAATGGCTGAGTGGCAGAGTGGCCAAACTTCTGCAGGCTCAACCAAAGCCTTCAGAGAATGCAATGTAGAGTACAATCTAGCAAAAAAGACTAGACAGGGCAAACAAGGGCCAGCAAGAGAGCCCTGTTATTAAGAGGGCTTATTTCTCAAACATACATCTTGACTCTCCAATAGAACCCACCCTTGGAGTTTCTACTGTGGCACATTGGAAACGAATCCAACTAGTATACATGAGGATGTGAGTTTGATCCCTGGCCTTGCTCAGTGGGTCGGGGATCTGGTGTTGCTGTGAGCTGCAGGGTAGGTTGCAGCCGAGGCTCAGATCCTGCGTTGCTGTGGCTGTGGCATAGGCCAGCAGATGCAGCTCCAATTTGATCCCCTGGGATATTCCATATGCCGCAGGTGCAGCCCTAAGAGGCACACACACACACATAAACCTAGAAGACAGAAGCCATCTCTTATAAGTCAAGACCTATTACAGTATAACATCTGAGGTTATCAGCCATTTCTGTTTTACATAAGTTTCCTAAGAGTAAAGATTATGAGAAGTGAGAGGTGGAGCCCAGAGTGGGAGGCCAAAGGAAGTACCAATTTATTTCTTTAGGGTGATTTTTTTTCTTTCCTTTTTTTCTTTCGGGCCACACCCATGGCATATGGAAGTTCCCATGCTAGGGGTCAAATAGGAGCAGTAGCCACCGGCCTATACCACAGTCATAGCAATGCAGAATCTGAGCTGTGCTTGCGACCTACACCATAGCTCACAGCAAAGCTGGGTCCTTAATCCACTGAACGAGGCCAGGGATCGAAACCCACGTCCTCAAAGATGCTAATCAGGTTCATTTCTGCTGAGCCATGACAGGAACCCCCAATTTTATTTTACCTTAGTTTTGCTTTTTAGGGCCACACTCGTGGTACATGGAGGTTCCCAAGATAGGGCTCGAATCAGAGCTACAGCTTACGGCCTACGCCACAGTTATAACAACTCGGGATCTGAGACTTGTCTGCAACCTACACCACAGCTCATGGCAATGCCGGATCCCTGAACCACTGAGTGAAGCTGGGGATCGAATCTGTATCCTCATGGATACTAGTCAGATTCATTTTCATTGTGCCACAAGGGGAACTCCAGAAACTCCCCAATTTTGAATCTACTCCAAAACATGCTACCCTATGGCTAGGGAAATGAAAATGTAATGCATTTCAGACATGCTGATATTTTCCTTGAAAAGACAATGACTACCTTTACGTATTGAAGCAAAGGAAGGATTAAGCTGTGAAAATGGGAGCTCTTAGTAAACTGACCCCTGAAGCTAGTCCCTAGGGAAGGGGGCTTGTCAAAGGGAAGGCCAAGTGAGGCCATGCTCCCAGTGCCAATGCATGAAGGTGCCAGGCAGTGTGCAGTGTGAGAGAACACAAACACATTACATTGCCCCAGATGCCATTCACTCCCACTCAACTACTACCCAGGAAAAGGCAAACTTTCTCTCCTCTGCTGCCTCGATTAGAAGCCCAATCTTTTATTTTCCCTTTGGGCCCTTCCATGAGAATACAGCTACCCATGCCCATGACCTATCAATTGGGCTGAGGGCATACCTTCACCTCTGCCAAGCCCTGGTCCACCCAAAGGCTTAAGCTAAGAGTCCCCTCAGATGCTGCAACTCAGCTACTTAACCGCTCAGGAAGTCTTGGCTCAGAGTGGCGGGGGTTGTGCTATAGACTAGACTCCTGCCACTCCTGGCTGGAGCCTAACCTCTCTCATTGTATGATGGTGGGAGTTCTACTCTTCAGCTCGGGCCAGTGAGAGCAAACTATTTCAGGGCTAGGTCTCTGTCATTTCAAAGCCAATGCCCTTATCATCATTTCAGATTTTTTCCCCCTAAGTGTCCTCAGTGGTCACTTAGGATTCAGAATATTGTCAATCGCTCTGTGAACTGTGCGTTATCTTTTTCTGAATATGAAAGAAGGGGTCAGGAGATCTATTTCTGGTCACCAGAGAAAAAAAGAGTTCAGAATGGAAAGGGGGAAGGAAAAAACTGTCCCTGTTCACAGATGATGAGACTTGTCTGACTACATAAAAAATTCTAAGGAATCTACAAAAGAACTTCTAGAACGAATACATGAGTTTGGCAAGGTCGCAGGATAAAAGGCCAACATCCAAAAATCAATATTATTATTTCTATACACTAGAAATTGGAAACCAAAATTAAAAGATGAAATGGGATAAAAAGCTAAGCCTGATGCCTACAAGCTTCAGTTTTTACAGTGAATTTTCACAACTTCCTAAGAAGAGGGAGGAGGGAACTAGGCAGCTTTGAGAACACCTGCATACTCACTCTAGCCAGTTGTGAACCCAGGAGAAAGGTTCTTCCTGTGATTCTCATTGCCTCCGGACAGAGAGCTAATTTGACTAGGAGTAATTGCATCACCGGGGAATCTGTTGGAAATGAAAATTCCTCCCATTGATGGACTCAAACTAAGCATGTAAGCTCTAGTGTTGTATTTTAGCAAGCCAGGTGATTCTGATGCGCATACTATACATACTTTGTTCAAAACAGCAACTTCTGTAGTTCATTCTGTGCCTAAGTGACAAAAGCACACAGGCTGCTGGAAGTTTGTAGCACCCTCTGCTGGTGCCCACTGCCTGTGAATTTTTTATTCAAGTGAAGTAAATTTAAGAAAAATCCTGTTTCCTATTGCATCCACAGCTGCCGCATTCCACCGTAGCATTTCTGAGATAATGGTGCATTCTCCTACAACTCTACAGCAGCTTTCATTTCCTTGTGCATCCTTCATTTTTCCAGGCTCCCAATAAAAGGCCCAGAAGGGCTGATGAAACTTTCAGGGATAACAGTCTCCAAGGTCAAACAAGTTGTCCAACCCAGAAAAAGGTCAGTAGATGAGGCCTTTTAGGACTTAGCCCAAGGGCGGTGTCACTTTGGCTACAATGCTGATGTGGGACAGAGTTGTGAGTCACGTCCCTACACAAAACCAAAATCTCTCAACGACTTCCTCCAATACTTGAAGCAAAATCTAGTCTTTTCCAGGACCTTCGAAGCCGGCATGATTAGAGCCCTGGCTACTTCTTTAATTTCATTTCCAATAACCCTTTCCCTTCTCACTGTGAAGCCAAATTTGGCCCCTTGTTAGTAGAACAAGCCAAGCCGGCCCCAGAGGCTAATGCAGTTGCTATTCCCTCTAACCCTAGACATTCACATGGGTCTGTCCTCCCTCCTTTCATTCAGGCCTCTTCACAAACATCACCTCTGCAGGCCTTTTAGTGCTGTCAGGCAGCAAATGTTGTCACTGTCCTTTTATCCGTGTGTGTGTGTGTGTGTGTGTGTGTGTGTGTGTGCGCGCATGCGCTGTATGTGCA
>PVHT021183726.1:10563254-10599804 GCA_004024745.2 Catagonus wagneri
AAAAAAAAAAAAAAAAAGATAGTGCTTTGGCGATTCCCACTGTGGTACAATGGGTTAATGATCCAGCTTGTCTCCTTGGAGGCTCCAGTTCAATCCCCAGACGGACACAATGGATTAAGGATCTGGTGTTGCTGCAGCTGTGGCTTGGGTCGAAATTCTGGTTTGGATTTGATCCCTCACCCGGGAACTTCCATATACCTCCGGTGCAGCTGAAGAAAAAAAAGGAAAGATAGCGCTTTGCTTTTGGCTACCTAAAGAGTCAATTCCCACCAGCCAAAAATCACCAACACAATAAATTTCATTTTTAAATTTTAAAATTGAACTACCTGCAGCAAGAGACACTGAACATCATGAAGAGTGGGGGAATCTCAGTAAGAGATTTCAGGTTTGGATTGTTTGGGATTTGGGCATGCTAGGTGATGTTACAGAGGGCTCAAGAAAACAAGGAAGTGGGGTGCTATGCCAGATTGTTTTCAGAAAGCTAAGGCAACTCAGTATCTTAGTTACTAGTATTCAGTGGGAGAGTCAGATGTATGGTTATTTTTGTGTTACATAGTGTGCAGGCCTGATTACAACATCATGATCATGCAGAGGCCTCATCTGATTTTGATACTCTGCAATATTATGTTCAGTAGGGGAACACCACTGTAACTAAGCTAGTTGGCAGCTGTTAAGAATACCTTTTTTTTTGGAGTTCCTGCCATGACTCAGTGGTTAATGAACCTGACTAGCATCCATGAGGATGCGGGTTTGATAATACCTGGCCTTGCTCAGTGGGTTAAAGGATCTAGCATTGCCCTGAGCTGTGGTGTAGGTTGCAGACACGACTCAGATCCCCTGTTGCTCTGGCTGTGGCGTGAGCCAGTGCCTACAGCTCTGACTGGACCTCTAGCCTGGGAACCTCCATATGCCTCCAGTGTGGCCCTAAAATACAGAGAGAGAGAGAGAGAGAGAGAGAGAGAGAGAGAGAGAGAGAGAGAGAGAGAGAGAGAGAGAGAAGAGAGAGAGAGAGAATTCTTTTTTATGGATTTGTTTATTGTCTAGAAAGTAAGCTTCTTGAGGGCTGGGACTTTATCACTGAAGTACCAGTGCTGAATTAGTGATTGGCATAGAGTAAGTGTTCAATAAATGTTTGATAAATATTCTTTCAAAATGTCTTCCACACTTCAGGTTCTACACGTATATAATGCAGCCCTATATAGGGGACAGGTAAATTTGGGTCCTTGGAATGTCTTATAAGAGATGTCTGAGCCAACAGTAGCTGCTGGTGGGCAGACAGGTATTAACATTTATACTTTATAAAAATTTAGAACAAGGAGAGCAACTGAGTCCTCTGGACTCTCCTTTAGATTAGACAGGACTTAACTTCCATCAGCTGCTCAAGGAAGATAATTATCACAAAAAAATCACTATTTTCCAATGACGAGATGGCCAGGTTAAAGACTATGCTACAAGTAAAATAGAAGAAACACTCAATCTAATAATCATTCTTTTCCCATTCAACATCTCATTGCCACATAGCTTTTTAACAAAATTTATGACATAGTCTGTGATTCAGTTAGTCTTCCAAAAAAGATCTGCATGGTAATAAAGTTGTCTCCATTCTACCAGTCCCTTATTATATTACTATTTATTTATTTATTTTTGCTTTTTAGGGCTGTACCCATGGCATATGGAGGTTCCCAGGCTAGGGGTTGAATATGAGCTGTAGCCACAGGCCTATGCCACAGCCAGAGCAATGTGGGATCTGAGCCTCGTCCGCAACCTACACCACAGCTCACAACACTGGATTGCTAACCCACTGAGCAAGGCTAGGGATCAAAGCTGCATCCTCATGGATACTAGTCAGGTAAGTTTCTGCTGAGCCCCGATGGGAACTCTTATATTACAATTTAAAAATAATTCTGTAGCTTATCTAGAAAGGAAATTAAGATACCATTTCTAAACCTATCAAGTTGGCACAAATAAGAATGTTCAGTAGTACCTTTATTTTGGCAATAGTGCGGATCAACAGGCAAACTCATGCATTGCTAGTGGAAAAATAGGAGATCCGGTTATGGCTCAGCAGAAACAAATCTGACTAGCATCCATGAGGGTGCAGGTTCAATCCCTGGTCTTGCTCAGTGGGTTAAGGATCAGGCGTTGCGGTGAGCTGTGGTGTAGGTCACAGATGTAGCTAGGATCCTGAGTTGCTGTGGCTGTGGTGTAGGCTGGCAGCTACAGCTCCGATTCGACCCCTAGCCTGGGACCCTCCATATGCCACAGGGGTGGCCCTAAAAAACAAAACAAAACAAAATTGGTACAACTTCTATTGATGTCACTCTGACAATATCTAATGAAATTTAAAATTCACAAAGCCTCTGACCCAACAACTTCCCTTTTAGCAATTTATTCCACAGATAAACTTACACACAAGCAAAGTTACATATGTTATTTGAATAGCAAACGTTCTAAATGTCCATCTCTCAAGGAATGGGTAATAAATTATGACATCTGTGCAATGGAGAGAACACTAAGAGGAAAGCAGCCCTTGACACTGGGGAGCTGGCCTGGTACCCACAGCTAGGCCTTACTATTTTCCTGTTGAACATAAAAAATTTCACAGAACACCAGCATCAGATAAGGAGATCTGTGACTGTGACAAATCAAGACTAAAACAAGACCATTTAGTAATGTTATCTGAACACAGATTAAAATATGAGCATTATTACAACCGTAAACACGACCAAACACCCCTCTATCCTGGTTGATATGACTGCTGCTGCTTTACCAATTGTAGTGTTAGCTTTGATTCATTCCTCCTGCCTTATTGTTAAGATTTATTCAAATGTGTAATCATACGAGTTCCTTCTATGGTACAGCAGGTTAAGGATCTGGTGTTATCTCTAGAGTTGTGCAGGTTTGATCCCCAGCCTGGTGCAGTAGATTAAGGATCCAGCATTGCTGCAGCTGTGGCATCGGTCGTAGCTATGGCTTGGATTCGATTCCTGGCCGGGGAACTTCCATATGACCTGAATGCAGCTGAAAAAGAAAAAAAGAACGCAATCACAGAATTGCTCCAGTAACCTGAAACTATCCAATTCACAGAAAATATGTGCCTCCTTAAAACTTTCCCCCCAAACCAATTAACCAAAACCCCAATACTGTAAGTCCTTTCGACCACACTCTAGCTGAGACGTACAGTAATTTCCCAGGGTGGGTATTCTTCCTCACTGCAATGAGCAATAAACTCAACTTATTCAACTAAGATGTGTCCTTAGAGGGGAAGGCATTAGCACATGGTAAGTAAAACAAGTTGGTGCAAAACCATGTATATAGGTGCCTATATGTGAATATGCTACAATTTGTGTAAAATAGTCTAGAAATAAAATTTTACATATATTTGTTTACATATGCATAGATTATCTCTGGAAAAACACACTCATTAAAGATGGCTGTCTTGGAGCTCCCGTCGTGGCTCAGCGGAAACAAATCCAACTAGGAACCATGAGGTTGCGGGTTCAATCCCTGGCCTAGCTCAGCGGGTTAAGGATCCGGTATTGCTGTGAGCTGTGGTGTAGGTCGCAGACCGGCTTGGATCCCATGTTGCTGTGGCTCTGGCGTAGGCCGGTAGCTATAGCTCCTGATTAGACCCCTAGCCTGGGAACCTCCACATGCCACGGGTGCAGCCCTAAAATGACAAAAAGACCAAAAAAAAAAAAAGATGGCTGTCTCCGAATGACAATGAAAAATGCAATCATACAAAATCTATGGGATGTAGCAAAAGCAGTTCTCACAAGGAAGTTCATAGCAATAAAGGCCTTCCACAAAAAAAACAAGAAAAATCTCAAATAAACAACCTAACCTACCACTTAAAAGAATTAGAAAAGTAAGAACAAACAAAATCTAAAGTCAGTGGAAGGAAGGAAATAATAAAGATCAAAGATCATAGAGGAAATAGAGATTTTAAAAACTGGAAAAAGGGAGTTCCCGTTGTGGCTCAGTGGTTAACAAATCCGAATAGGAACCATGAAGTTTCGGGTTTGATCCCTGGCCTTGCTCAGTGGGTTAACAATCTGGCATTGCCGTGAGCTGTGGTGTAGGCTGCAGACGTGGCTCAGATCTGGCGTGGCTGTGGCTGTGGCATAGGCCAGTGACTACAGCCCCGATTAGGCCTCTAGCCTGGTAATCTCCATATGCTGTGGGTGCAGCCCTAGAAAAGGCAAAAAAAAGACAAAAAAAAAAAACTGGAAAAAAAAATCAAGAAACCAAGAGGTTTTTTTTGTTGTTGTTGTTGTTAACCACTGAGCCACGACGGGAACATCAAAGGTTGGTTCTTTGAAAGAGTAAACAAGATTGATAAACCTCTGGCCAGACTTACCAAGAAGAGAGAGAATTCAAACAAAATAAGAAATGAAAAATGGGATATGACAACCAACACTGAAGAAATACCAAAAAACCATTAGGGAATACTATGAACAATTATATGTCAACAAATGTGACAATCTAGAAGAAATGGATAAGTTTTTAGGAACATATAGCCCCCAGAACTGAATCAAGAAGAAATAATTTGAACAGACCCATCATTAGAAGCGAAACAGAATCTTTTTTTTTAGGGCCACACTTGCTACATATGGAGGTTCCCAGGCTAGGGGTCGAATCGGAGCTGCAGCTGCCAGTCTATACCACAGCCATAGCAACATGGGATCTGAGCCATGTCTGTCACTTACACCATATCTCATGGCAATGCCAGATCCTTAGCCCACTGAGCAAGGCCATGGATTGAACCCATGGCTTCATAGATACTAGTCAGGTTCCTTACTGCTGAGCCACAACAACTCCTGAAATAGAATCTTTAACTTAAGATAGAGTCTTTAACTTAATTCTTTGTTTGTAGAATCTCTACAAACAAGTGTCCTGGTCCAGATGGCTTCATGAGCAAATTCTACCAAACATACAAAGGGGAACTTATATTGATCCTTCTCAAATTCTTCCAAAAAAGTGATGAGGGAGGAACACTCCCAACGACATTCTATTAAGCCACTATGACCCTGATACCAAAACCAGACAAAGACACGACCAAAAAAGAAAATTACAGACCAATATCATTAATGAACATAGGTGTAAAAATTCTCAACAAAATATCAGCAAACCAAATCCAACAGCACATTAAAAAGTTCATACATGGAGTTCCCATTGTGGCTCAGTGGTTAACGAATCTGACTAGGAATCATGAGGTTGCGGGTTTGATCCCTGGCCTTGCTCAGTGGGTTAAGGATCCTGCGTTGCCGTGAGCTGTGGTGTAGGCGTTGCTGTGGCTGTGGCATAGGCTGGAGGCTACAGCTCCGATTAGACCCCTAGCCTGGGAGCCTCCACATGCTGCGAATGTGGCCCTAGAAAAGGAAAAAGACCAAAAAAAAAAAAAAAAATCATACACTACAACCAAGTTGGATTCCTCTCTAGTTCACAAGGATGGTTCAATAAATGGAAATCAATCAATGTGATACACCACACAGACAAAAGAAAAAGACAAAACCCACATGATCGCCTCAATAGATTCAGAAAAGGCATTTGAGGAATTCCTTGGTGGTGCAGTAGGTTAAGTATCTGGCTTTGTCACTGCTGTGGCACAGGTTTGATCCCTGGCCTGGAAACTATGCATGCAAAGAAAAAGCATTTGACAAAATTCAGCATCCATTCATGATAAAAACTCTTACCAAAGTGAGTATAGAGGGAAGACATCTCAACATAATAAAACCTATCTATGGCAAACATACAGTCAATATAATACTCAACAGTGAAAAGCTGAAAGCTTTCCTGTTAAAATCTGGAACAAGAAAAGGATGTCTCCTCTCACATCTTCTATTCAACATAGTATTGGAAGTCCTAGCCATAGCAATCAGACAAGAAAAAGAAATGAAAGGTATCTAAATTGGAAGGGAAGAGGTAAAACTCATTATGTGCAGGTGACATACTTTATATAGAAAACGCTAAAGACTCTACAAACTACTAAAACTGATAAATGAATTCAGTAAGGTAGCAGGATATAAGATCAACATACAGAAATCAGTTGCATTTTTTGTTTTGTTTTGTTTTGCTTATTAGGGCCACACTTGCGTCATATGGAGGTTCTCAGGCTAGGGGTTTAATCAGAGCTGTAGCCGCCGGTCTACGCCACAGTCACAGCAAGGCCAGATGTAAGCTGTGTCTGTGACCTACACCACAGCTCAGGGCAACAGCAGATCCCCGGTGCACTGAGCTAAGCCAGGGATCGAACCTGCATCCTCGTGGATACAAGTCAGGTTCGTTTCTGCTGAGCCATGATGGAACTCCAAAATATCAGTTGCATTTCTTGACACTAACAATGAAAAATCAGAAAGGGAATGTAAAAAAGCCTTTCAAAATTGCACTACCAAAAATAAAATACTTAGGAATAAACCTGACCAAGGAGGTTAAAGACTTACATGCTCAGAACTATAAAACATTAATAAAGGAAACTGAAGATGATTTAAATGAATGGAAAGTTATCCCATGCTCTTGGACTGGAAGAATTAATACTGTTAAAATGGCCACACTACCCAAAGCAATGTACACATTTAATATTATCACTACCAAATTGCCCATGACATTTTTCACAGAACTAGAACAAATAATCCTAAAATGTATATGGAACCATAAAAATGCAAGGATTGCCAAAGCAATCCTGAAGAAAAAAAACAAAGCAGGAGGCATAACCTTCTCTACTTTAGACAGTACTACAAAATGGCATGGTATTGGCACAAAAATAGGCATATGGATCAATGGAACAGAATAGAGAGCCCAGAAATGAACCCACATACCTATGATTAATTAATCTTCAGTAAGGGAGGCAAGAATACACAATAGGATAAAGACAGTCTCTTTCAGCAAGTGGTGTCAGGATAGCTGGACAGCTGCATGTAAATCAATGACGTTAGAATACACCCTCTCACCCTACACAATAAACAAACTCAAAATGGTTTAAAGGAGTTCCCTTCGTGACTCAGTGGTTAACAAATCCGACTAAGAACCACGAAGTTGCAGGTTCGATCCCTGGCCTTGCTCAGCGGGTTAAGGATCCGGCGTTGCCGTGAGCTGTGGTGTAGGTTGCAGGTGCAGCTCGGATCCCGCATTGCTATGGCTGTGGTGTAGTTTGCAGGTGCAGCTCGGATCCCGCATTGCTATGGCTGTGGTGAAGGCCGGCAGCTACAGCTCCTGTTAGACCCCTAGCCTGGGAACCTCCATATGCCGCGGGTGCGGCTCTAGATAAAAGGCAAAAAGACAAAAAAAAAAAAAAAAGGTTGCAGGGCCTAATCATTTGCATAAATAAAAATTCATCATATAAAAAATAGACCAGCGACATTAACAATGTGAAGACATTTAAATAAGAGACTGCAACACAACTTTCAAATGTTTTATTTTTAGTGTTTTAAAACATTTTAATACAACAAAGATATAAAATAATATATTAGTTAAATCTGGATTTAATTTAGAATCAAGATATTTACTTATATACAATACTGTGCTTCAAGGTATGGCTACACAGGAACTTTCACATCTTCAAGTAATACTAGTTTCTCTGTAGACTGAGTGACATTTAGATAGAATTCTTAAAACAAAACATGCCCGCTTTAGCTCAAACTAATTTTGCTTCCCCCATTAAGTAACAGTTTCCACTTCATTTCATATCAGAAATACTTCAGTTGTTCTAATAATCCAGATTCTTTGAATAAAAAAATTATTAAAATTAAGCATTTTAAAGATGATAAGATAACACTGCTTTGCTAGTTCAGACAACCCAGTAGTTCAGATTCAAAGAGATCTGAAATAATAATGAACCTCACAGTATTCCTTCTCCTTTCATATCAGGCACAACGCTTCCTTATGCTTAAACATGATATATGCTGACAGAAGTCCTTTGGCTAATTTAGGGTAGAACATATTCTAAAAACCAACTTTCAGAGCTGAATTAAGGCTTACTGATTTCATAGGTGTTTTTATTGAACTTGATGCAAAGTATCAGGCTACATGTTAATTATTTAAAACTGGTGGCATTTGTTGGGGGTGAGGAATAGATGAGAAGCGACCCAAAACTACTTTCACGGTACTTCTAGTCATTTAAAGTCACTCAAAGAAGAAGGAAAAAACCCTCAACCTCTTTCCTTTCTCATTAGTCACCTGAAGCAGTCTGAGTTTTAATGTCACTAACAATTTTCCTCTACACAGGTATGGGGTAATTCAGGCTAAACATTTTACAAATGTAAACGGTCTTAATGCCAAGTAAAGATAGCATTGAAACTGACATGCTTTGCTGGTTTTGAACCTATCTAAATGAAACCAATACTGTTTAAAAAAGCCATGGGACTATTCTAAAAAAAGCTTTCCTGTCTCAAATGCCTGAATACTGTAAAGAACTTACAAATGACTATTATTATAATTACTTTTAGTAAGGGATAACTTCAGTCTACAAGAAGACTATTAAATAATTAAATTTATTAGGTCAGAGAGTTTAAAACAAGAATATGGTTAATGTTCTCAAACATTTTGGAATAAGAATCCTTAAACAAAAGTTTACTATGAAACATGAAATTGCCTTTTACTGAATACAGACAAAGCAAGTTAGTGTTATGAATACGATTTTGAATATATAACACTTTCCAAACAGATATCCCTCAAACACATAGTTTCCTATTAGCTATAAAATAATTTGGCGCCTCTGTTCTCCATTTACAAAACTGTAAGATTTTTGGAATTCTAAGTACCACAGGTATAGCAAAGGGAAGAACACCACTTTCAGTGTCAGTCACTAACATCGATTTCTGCTTGTAAAACAGTCCACACTTATTTAACTGATTGGTTCTATGGCTAAGCTCATCGATTTCTGACTTGGAGATACTACTAAATAGCCCTAGCATATTGAAGTTTTATTTTTACCCTAGCAATTCTGGTCACAGAGAACTATGGAGAATACAGGCATATTGAGAATTCTGCAAGACAGCCAAAAAAGATTTCTCCGAAATTATTTGGTGATAATTAGCAAACTTGCCTTCTTCCGAACCACCTATTCCCTACAAACTTCAATTATCCTTCGTAACACTGACCTTCATGAAATTTAAAAAAAGAAAAAAAATTAAGGTAATGCCACCTCAAGGAAAATGCATCAAGGATTTTCAATATGACCTCCAGCTTGCATACCAAGCAAAAAACCTTCTTGGTTCCTTCTAAACTGAGGTCTCAGTACCTAATGATGAAAGGCTCTTACATGTTTGCAACTGTAGACAAGGTCAAAAGCCATGTTGATAAATGAGGCATGTAGCTTCTCTACCTAGCCACATCTACACCCAAAATGTAAACCTAACTTTATTATGGTTTAGATTTTTTTTTTTCCATTTTTAGGGCTGCACTAGAGGCATATGGAAGTTCCCTGGCTGGGGGCTGAATTGGAGCTGCAGCTGCTGGCCTACACCACAGGCACAGCAATCTGATCCGTGTCTGCGACCTACACCCCACAGCTAACGGCAAGGATAGATCCTTAACCTAGTGAGTAAGGTCAGGGATCAAACCTTCAACCTCATCGATATTAGGTTTGTTTCTGCTAAGCCACAATGGGAACTCCCTAGATTTTTTAACAAGAAATAAAAAATACAAAGACAAAATCTGGAAATTTCTGGACAAAACAAAAAGCAACAAAAATAGTTTTTGTGTGAAAAAAGAAATGGAAAAAAATTTTGTCTCAAAGTTTTCCAAGGAAGAGACTTGGAGATGATTATCTAAACACTGCCATGTAATAGTTATAACAATAAATTATAAATCTAGCTTACCTTTTCCTCAAAACAGATTATGATACATGCAAGGCTGGAAAGTTATTTTAGAATCCTCAATGCAGTCAGCTCAATATCAATAGCTCTGCAAAGTTAGTTGCAATTTTTTTCTATTTTGTTCTAGAATAGAATCCATATGAAGGAAAGAAGACTGATGTTAGGCAGTTAACCGTTAGGTAGCTATTCAACATTCCTTTTTTTTTTTCTTTTTACGGCCACATCTGTGGCATAGGGGAGTTCCTAGGTCAGGGGCTGAACTGGAGCTGCAGCTGCCACCTATCCCACAGCCACAGTAATACCCGATCAAAGCCGCGTCAGTGGCTTATGCTGCAGCTTGTGGCAATGCTGGATCCTTAACCCACTGAATGAGGCCAGGGATCGAACCTGCATCCTCACAAAGATGTCAGGTCCTTAACCCACTGAGCCACGACGGGAACTCCCCTAATCAACATTCTTGAATTAATATTGCCACAGATTTTTTTCAACCATTTTCCCAAAACCCAACACCAGTCCCTCCCTAGCTAAATTCAGTCCTGTTCTGTCATTTGGAAAAAATGAGTTACACATCTTTTGACCACAGGGTCAAACTACTCTAACTGGCATGGGAAACATCCTTCACCCTCCATGATTATGCAATTTCCTTTGATGAACTGTTGGCATTTTCATCCCCAGCATGTAACAGAATCAATGATTTAAGATATTGTAAGATTCTGAAGTATACAATTTAAGAGCATAATAAAACTTGAATTGCCTTGTGCCATTTCTTAAGTGAAAATAAAAAAAAACGTTCAGAGTAGACCCAAATTGGGGTCACTCAACACTAGCTGAAACCTGTTTACATAGTATTTGTTTCTGGCCCAATCCATTCAGGTTCCTCTATAGCTTATACAGTGTAGGAATATGACTCAAAGTGCAAAAATAAAATATTTCGCCCAAGGAGCAAGTTTCTGCTAAGTGACCTAATTTTAGACCTCAATATACCAGCACCTTTTCTAACTCGTTTTAAAATGGAATGTTAAAACTATACAATTAATATTCCAAGTGACTAAGCTCATTAGTTGGGGTTCAAATTTCAATTCCATAACCATCCACTGTCAGAACTACCGTAAAAAAATCATTAAAAGTAAAGTGACAAATGTTATCACAGAGGTCAAATTACTTACTAGTGTTGTAAACAGCAACTAAGTTATATTACTTCCTGACTGCCAAATTAAGACTAAATATAAAGAATGTATGTACATAATTGTATTTTAAAGTAAAAAACAAAACCTTTTCGCATGTGAATATGTCTGAGACTGCGTACTTCTGATGGCCAAGAATGAGAAATTTCAAAAACCAAAAAGTTATATTACACCTGCAACCTGTTACAAAATTTCAGAAAGGGAAAAATTATTCTTTGCATGCATACCTTCCTACTTAAGAACATAACTTTATCTGATAAAACACTCCACTATTTTTCTCATTAAATAACATCATCAAAAAGCATAAAATTGGGCTGTCATCTGTCTTACTAACAGCTATAGCACAAAGTTATTCCAGGAACTTAAATCACTAAAATTAAGCCAATTTTATTTTTATTTATGGATGCAGCCATTTTTCCTTCATGAATACTTACTGATGGTCATACTGAACCTTCAGAACAAAAGAGGAACTGCATTTTTTGTTGCATCTTTGGTGAAAAATGCCAATACTATACTAATACTTTGTCATCTTATGTATGGCCCCTTTAATTCTCTTTTTGTTTCATGCATCCTGGTATATTCACTATACTTTATAAAGATGGTTCAGAAGGCAAAAATTAATTTGTTAGTAAAATGGATCACTTTCCAGAGTTGTATTTAAAAAAAATCCACAGAGATTAGTTCAAAGAACAAGACTGCTTATTTGGTAGGAGTTTTTTCTTTGAAGATAATTTCTTGACTAGAGTCCTACTGGAAAGTAAATAAAAAAAAAAATCTTTCAACCAGCAAATCGTTTAAGCTGATTTAAGTTCAACAGGCAAATACTCAATAGGTAAGAAAGATAAGAGCCTGACTTCAATCACAACATTAAATCTGCCTAAAGTGAATGGGCAGAAAACGTCTATTTAAGCTTTCTGTTCAAACAGACAGGTAAGGACTCTTGATTTTTCTTTCTTGCTTTCTGCATTCACAGCCTTGCTCAAAACAGGAAACTTTACTTTGTCAACATATAGGCCAAAAGCAAGACATCCAGGAACAACCTAGGGGGAAAAGGAAAAGTCATTCACTTTCAACAAGGACTGTATATATAATCACGGATCCATTGGTCTTCATCCAATTAGTCTTTTCATTATTGCTGGTTTTGAAAATGGCCAACAATACTCATTTGGTACTGTACCGTTAACATTGCATTCAAAAAAAGAAAACATGGGAAACCAAATTCTTGCTCTCCTACTCTGCTGATATGCTCTGGTATTGGCTAGCGTATGGTAGTACAAAAAGAGTCTTGTTGTAATATAAAAAGCAATAAACACATCAATGGAATAATGTTCATGCGCAGCCAAAATAAAGAAGATTCCAAAGAGGTTGAGAACCCACGATAAAGTGTGCAAGAAATTCCAGCTTCTTGGTGTATCTGGGAAAAGGACAGAAAGATCATTTTAAAACCACATTTCATCCAATGTTTCTTAGTCACATGTTTCTTAGATCAGTTTGTTTCTCCCACTCTTGATAGAATTTGACATTCTTCCCACAGCCTCCTCTGCATCTAGTCATTTGATATGCAGAGAAGCACTAAAGAGATACTTACATTCAGTGACAAAGAAATTCAGCATAGTTAGGACGACTGTGTGGCCACTGAACATGTAATCTCCACAAGTATGAACGCCAGTTAGAGTCATACCAAAGCCACTCCAAATGGCAAAGGCCCGGTGTAGTTTCTCCCATACACTGCCATATATCTATAAAGAAAGCGAAGCATTAGTGCTTCAAATGCTTGGGCAGTAGAAGCTCCTGCCACTCCCAATGAAATTCAAAGGCTGAATGACTTAGAAATAAGATTTAAACAAAAGCAACCAAACTCCCAGTCTAATTAGTTCCAGACATCAAAAATGGGTGATCAGGGAGTTCCCGTTGTGGCTCAGCAGTTAACGAACTTGACTGGCATTCAAGAGGACACAGGTTTGACCCCTGGCCTCGCTCAGTGGGTTAAGGATCCAGCGCTGCCGTGAGCTGTGGTGTAGGTTGCAGATGCAGCTCTGATCCTGCGTTGCTGTGGCCTTGGTGTAGGCCGGCGGCTGCAGCTCCAATTGGACCCCTAGGCTGGGAACCTCCATATGCCATCTTGAGGCCTTAAAAAGACAAAGACAAAAAAAAAAAATGGGACTGGTGGTCAAAGCTTGGTTGCACTGAGAAATATTTTGGTAAATAAAATTAATACAATTTAAACTTCTGTACTAGGAGTTCCTTTACAATGAAAAGCTCACTACAACAACACAAAAGTATTTCCAAGCTTTAAACCCTACAGTTTTGCCTGGCTGTTCTTGCTAATAATAAATAGGATATGACAGAGACAGTGGCCACTCTCCTTCTTCACTGGTAATGGCATCTTACTTATCTGAAGAGGCACTGAACTCAACCAAAACACCGCACTTCCCAGCCTCCCTGGCAGCTAAGTATGGCTATGTGACTAAGTTCTGTACACTAAGATGTAAGTGGAAGTGTAAAAGACTCCTGGGAAGGCTATTTATAAAGGAAAGAGACACAGCTTGTAGGAAATCTTTTCTACCTTTCCTTGTTTCAGCCTGGAACTCAGACATGATGGTTAAAGCTCTAGCAGCCATGTTGGACCACAAAGTGGCCTTAAGGGTACAAGCCAAATGTTAGGATATGAGAGCAGAAAGACAGAAGAATCATGGATTTTTGATGACGCCATAAAGTTATCACACCTGACCTGGAGTACTTTCTTTCAGATTTCTGTTTTGAGAGAGGATAAATCATTGTTTTTTAAACCACAGTCACCTTGAAGTTCCTATTATTAGCAGCCAAACCTAAACCCACTCCCACACATAAACTTAAGAAAGCAATCCATTTTGAGGAAGAGGTTTGAACAATGTTCACTTTTTTTAAAAGGCATTTAACATAATAACAATATAAAAAGTGCTGCAATTTTATGTGCATTTAGAGTGTGCAGCATGCTATGTGCTCATATGTTATTGCATTTAATTTCCACAAAAATCCTATGAAGTGATTCAATTGTGCAGAGGAGGAAACTGGCTCAGAGAGGTCACAAAGCTAGTAATTAACAAGAGAACATGAACCTGGGTTTCCAATTCCAAAGCCCTATGTCTTAAAGATTCTGCTATGGTGAAAGAAACTTTCTCATTAGAATCACAACTTCGGAGTTCCTGTCATGGCACAGCAGAAACGAATCCGACTGAGCCATGAGGATGTGGGTTGGATCCCTGGCCTCGCTCAGTGGGTTAAGGATCTGGTGTTGCTGTGAGCTGTGGTGTAGGTCGCAGACATGGCTCGGATCCTGCATTGCTGTTGCTGTGGCTGTGGTATAGGCTGGCAGCTGTAGCTCCCATTGGATCCCTAGCCTGGGAACCTCCATATGCTATGGGTGTGGCCCTAAAATGTAAAAAAAAAAAAAAAAAGAATCACAACTTCACTAGAAATCTCCCTGCTGAATATATACCACCTGCCTTTCCCTTTCTGCCTCAGTTGATGGCAGGAGGAGAGAAATTTATTATTAGAGAATAGGAAAGTACTAAAATATACATGGTTTGGCTCTTTCCACGACCTCTAACACAAACAGGGTTAGCGATGTTACTCCCATGAAAGTAAAAAATTAGGCAGTGACAACAGAGACTGCTAGGGAACTGTATCAGCCAAGGAGAGAAAACAAGTGATGCTAGTCAAAGAAAGCAATTATTGCTCAATTACTCAAGTACTCCCATACTTTTCAATCCTTTTTTTTTTTTTAAGGGCTGCACGCGCGGCATACGGAGGTTCCCAGACTAGTGGTTTAATCTAAGCTACAGATGCCGGCCTACGCCACAGCCACAGCAATGCAGGATTCAAGCCACGTCTGGAACCTACACCACAGCTTACGACAACGCCAGATCCTTAACTCAGTGAGCAAGGCCAGGGATCGAACCTGCAATCTCATGGCTCCTAGTGAGATTTGTTTCTGCTGCACCACGACGGGAACTCCATATTTTTTAATCTTAAAATGTCTCAAATATCCTTCCAGAAAAATAATAATTGAAACAAAACACAATATAATGAATTTAGTCACATTGATGAGAAATTTGCTCTAAGTGTTCCTTTCCTTAAGGTGGTTCCATTGCTAGATCTCAAAAACAGACATATTCTAGGTTTTGTCTTCAAACCCACTACTTCTGGGAATGAGATTTCAAGCAATTACTTTATTACAATAAAAGTGTCCTATGGAGTTCAGTGTAAGGGATTTGATTGCTAGTTAACATCACTTTAATTTTCTATTTTTAATGACTGCTGCAAAAAATACAGGTCAATAAGTAGGTTATATTATAATTCAAAGCAATTAACAGTATTTAGGGCAGATCTGAATAGAAATGTCCACATAAAACTAACTGATAATGAAAAACTGTCATTAGAGACAGAAAAAAGGGCTGTCCATATGGTAGAGGGATGGTATCTAATTTATCTTTGCAGCACATGCTGCAGCCCTATGCACATATATTATTCTCTTTAGTGGCTGACCGACAATTAAATCCCTCAGCTATATAGGAAATTCTCTTTTCACTGTAATAAGCTTACATATTTCTTCTTTTTAACCTCTATTATAATCAATTAGCATATTATTTGGGGGAAACTGTTCTATCCTTTCTTTACATCATGCCCAGAAATAAATTCAATACATATGCCAACTAAAGAATGTCATTTGCTACCAGGTTCTATAAGAATTAAGTCATTAGCCACTGTAGTTGCTGACCTTCAACATACCCTGAAAGGATATCAGGATGGAGATGAGGAATGAGGCACTCTGTGCTTGGGGAAAACTGAAAGAAGAGGCTTTCAGAATAGTTAGAATTTTTTTTTTGTTTTAACTTTTTAGGCCGCACTTGCGGCACATGGAGGTTCCCAGGCTAGGAGTTGAATCAGAGCTGTAGCAGCTGGCCTACACCACAGTCACAGCAACACCAGGTCTGAGCCACGTCTGCTCAGACCTACACCACAGCTCAGGGCAACGCCGGAACCTTAACCCACTGAACAAGGCCAGGGATGGAACCCACGTCCTCATGGGTACTAGTCGGATTCGTTACTGCTGAACCACAACGGGAACTTCCAAGATAGATATTTTTAAGAGAAAATTTCATGAACTCTGTTTCTTGCATCTTCCCATACTCAGAAAAGCACCAAAATTATTACCTAAGCCATCTGCTCCTTATGACAGCAGCAACCTTCTATCAAGATGTGTGGCTTCTCCAAAATCACAAAAAACTGGCCATCCTCCTCACTTCTTTGGAGCATTTCCTCAGAGCTATCTGTGAGGCTGTCTCCCAGGCTGTAATCTCAGTAAGTCTCGAAATAAAACTGAAACACAGCTCTCATGTTGTGTATTTTAAGATTTAAATATAAAATATAAGACCATAAAAGTCTCAGATTAATCTTTCATTAAGCAGAATGGCAGTGGCTTCAAAAATTGATAATATGTAGTGCTGGCATAGGATGGGAAAACTGACATGCACATATTGGTAAGTAATGAAAAACTAGTCTTTTCTAGTGCAAATGCGAACACTATGTATTACAGTTTTCAGTGTGTTATGTTCTTTAATTTCATAATTCCACTTCCAGAAATTTTTAAAAAATGATTAAAAAAAGCATTAATGTACAAGGATATTTATGACAGCAATGTTTATAAATAATAAGATTTGAAAATAACCTAAATATACATCACTTGGAGACTAACAGGTACAACGGAACACCCTGTAGCTATTAAAAAGATGATATATAACCATACCTTATAACTATAACTTCACCTAAAAAGTAAACCACATACTATTATTAGATAAAACAAGCTGAAGAACAATGGCCGCAATATAATCTATCTTTTGTTTAAAAAGTGTGTCAGAGTTCCCTGGTGGCTCAGCGGGTTAAGGACCGACACTGTCATTGCTATGGCTCAGGTTTGATCCCTGGACCAGGAACTTCCACATGCCACAGGTGTGGCCAAAAAACACAAATAAATAAAAAACAGAAGTTCCTGCTATGGTTCAGTGGATTAAGAATCTAACTGCAGTGACTCACATTGCTGTGGAGGTGAAAGTTTAATCCCAGCCCATCCAATGCCGTAAAGGATCTGGCATTGTCATAGGTGAGGCATAGGTCACAGCTGCAGCTCTGGTTCAATCCCTGGCTGGAAAACTTCTGTATGCTGCAGGTGTGGCCATAAAAATAAAAAATAAAAAATTAAAATATAAAAAGTATGTATCTTTATGTTTATGTGAATATGGAAGCATGCTTAAAAATCATCCATGTGTGTAGTTCCTGCTGTGGCGCAGTGGGATCAGCGGTCTCTTTGGAGTGCTGAGATGCAGGTTCAATCCCCGGCCCAGCAGAGAGGGTTAAGGATCCACATTGTGGGCAGCTGCAGCTTATGTCACGACTGCAGCTCGGATCTGATCCCTGGCTTGGGAACTCCATATGCCACAGGGCGGCCAAAAAGGGGAAAAAATAAGTCCATATGACTGTGTGTATACATATATATATATATATATATATATATATATATATACACACACAACTGTTAACAGTATTATTTATGGGGTGTAGTGAAAGAAGAGAGAATTTTGTGAGACTTTTCTATTTCTACAAAATTTGAATATTTACAATAAGCTTATATAACTTATTTATTTACTATTTATTTATTTTGTCTTTTGTCCTTTTAGGGCTACACCTGCGGCATATGGAGTTTCCCAGGCTAGGGATCTAATCGGAGCTGTAGCTGCCAGCCTACGCCACAGCCACAGCAACGCCAGATCCGAGCAGCGTCTGCAACCTACACCACAGCTCAGGGCAATGCCAGATCCTCAACCCACTGAGCAAGGCCAGGGATCGAACCTGCAACCTCATGGTTCCTAGTCAGATTCGTTTCCGCTGTGTCACAATGGGAACTTCTTATATAACCTTATAATTAGAAAAAGTATGTATCCTTTTTGGGGAAAAGAAGAAACAAAGCCTTTTTTTTTTTCATCTTTTTAGGGCCACACCTGTGGTATAAACAAGTTCCCAGGCTAGGGGTACAATTGGAGCTGTAGCTGTGGGCCTACAACACAGCCACAGCAACAAAGGATCCAAGCTGCATCTGTGACCTACACCACAGCTCAGGGCAACACCAGATCCAAATCCCACTAAGCGAGGCCAGGGATTGAACCCAAGTCCTCACGGATTTGTTACTGCTAAGCCACAAAGGAAACTCCCCAGAACATCTTTTACCTTAAAACTAAAACATTTCCTTTACACTAAATTTTTTTTTTTAGGGCCACACCTGTGGCATAAGAAAGTTCCAAGACTATGGGTCGAACCTGAGCTGTAGCTGCCTACCTAGACGTGTCTGTGGCCTATACCACCGTTCACAGCGAAACTGGATCCTTAACCCACTGAGTGAGGCTAGGGATTGAACCTTCATCCTCATAGATACTAGTCAGGTTCTTAACCTGCTGAGCCACAATGGGAACTCCCTTTCTACTTTAAATTGTAAATGTCATTAACATTCCTCTTTTCTTACTGATCAATCTCCTTATACCTGGGAAGTTTGGTCACCCCTTCAGCTCAAGGTTATATTTTTAGGAGTTCCCGTCATGGCTCAGTGGTTAACGAATCCAACTAGGAACCATGAGGTTGCGGGTTCGATCCCTGGCCTCACTCAGTGGGTTAAGGAATCGGCGTTGCCATGAGCTGTGGTGAGCTGTGGTGTAGGTCGCAGACGTAGCTCGGATCCCGCATTGCTGTGGCTGTGGCAAAGGCCCGTAGCTACAGCTGTTAGACCCCTAGCCTGGGAACCTCCATATGCCGCAGGTGTGGCCCTAGAAAAGGCAAAAACAAAGACAAAACAAAGGGTTATATTTTTAGTTCTTTTTTTTTTTGTCTTTTGTCATTTTAGGGCCGCACCCACGGCACGTGGAGGTTCCCAGGCTAGGGATCTAACTGGAGCTGTAGCTGCCGGCCTTCACCAAAGTCACAGCAATGCCAGATCCGAGCTGCGTCTGTGACCTATACCACAGCTCACGACAATGCCGGATCGTTAACCCACTGAGCAATGCCAGGGATTGAACCCACAACCTCACGGTTCCTAGTCAGATTCGTTAACCGCTGTGCCATGACAGGAAATCCCATGGTTTTAGTTCTTGATCTTTTTGGATGATAAACCTTCCTTTGTCAGCATTTTGGCTATTTATATTCAGGTGAAGAACTAACATTTAATTTTGTTTTACACTTCACCAACAAAATCAAAATAACAACAAAGGTGTTAGGACATCATCTGAATATTTGGGAACACATAATTAAAAAGCATGGAGGCTTAGAAAAGTAGGCTAACAAATTTTTTTGTCCAGATTTAATGAGTCACAACAGTCAATTCTGTAAATAAAGCACAGTTGATCTTCAGGGTTAAAAAAATTTTTTTCCCCTTTTTTAGCCGTACCCATGGCATATGGAAGTTCCTGGGCCAGTGATCAAATCCAAGTCACAGCTGTGACAATAACGGATCATTAACCCACTGCACCACAGTAGGAACTCCATACATTTTTAGAAATTTTAAAATTCATTACCCTGGTTTTTTGTTCCCATCTGCATAATCTATCCTCTTTCAATTTAACCAGAAGAAAAGATAAGTTTACAAACAAGCTACAAAGAATAAAAAAAAAAATTAGCCATTATTTAAATATATCTTAGAAAGAATAAAGTTTAGTGTAGTGGCTACTATATTTTAAATAAGATACGGTCCAACTACAACACATTTTAAAAAGGAGCGATGAGGACAGTGAAGGGACCAGAGTCATGTCATATGAAGAACTTAAGATGCTGAGGATGGTAGGCAGGAAAAGGAAGAAGATAATCAAAAGCTACTTTTTTTTTCTACAGCACTGAACTAGTATCAATGGATAAAACTAACCGGTAGCTGGATTCCAGCTTAAGATTTTCACCAAATTATTTTTAGAATTTGTTGTAGATACTCAAAATTCTAAAGCACATTTTAATAGTAAAAGCAAAGTCTTAGAGTTCTGCTATCGCAAAGCAGGATTGGAGGCATCTCTGTAGTGCCAGGATGCTGGTTCCATCCCTGGCCCAGCACAGAGGGTTAAAGGATCCACTGTTACCACAACTGTGGTGTAGGTCGCAACTGTGGCTTGGATCTGATCCCTGGCCAGGAACTCGGTATATTGTCAGGTGGGCAAAAAAAGAAAAAAAGAAAAAAGGAAAAACAAAGTCTTAGCCCGAGTTCATACATGTTGCAATCGACACACCAAGAACAAGAAGAAAGAATGATAAAGAAGGTAGTATGCTACCTTTCCAGTACACTGCAGGTGCTGTCCTGGCACGGAGAGGGAGGTCACAAACATGGTAAAGCAGCGAAGCAAGAATACAGTGCCCATCAGACTACAAAGCCTTCGAAGAAGTATTGACCTGTGAACAGAATGGCCAAAAAGGGAGAAAGATCAGAAGAAAATGGACCAAAACATCCTAGGCATCTAATGTTTACTTAAAGGGAGAGCAAGCAGAAAAGCCACGAGATTATTTGAAGAGCACAGAAATCTTAAGGACTATCTAAAGAATAACTACCAACAGAACTTTCTGCAATGATGGAAATGTCCTGTAAAACTGCACTGACCAATAAGCTATCTGCATGTGGCTCTTGAGCACTTGAAGTGTGACTAGTACAACTGAGGAATTGAATTTTATTTCATTTTCACTAAAGCAAATTTAAATAGCTACATGTGGCTAGCACCTCAATGCTGGATAGTGCAGACCTAGAAGCATTTCACTAATAAGAAAATATGGCTAAGAGAAAGTAAGAGTTATGCAAGAGAGAAGTAAGATAGTGCCTAGCCTGATCCTTAGCTTAATGTTAGTTCTATTACTCATATATTGTCATAAATTATTTACTTACTGAGAAGTAAAGTTAAATACATGATTCTAGGGAATTCATTTGCTCATTAACAACACTGTAAATCAGTTAAAAACAATAACTATATAATAAACATTCTCTAATTTGTCTTAAATTTAAGCTATAAAATACTGTAGGGTTTTTTGTCTGTGCCTATGGCAGGTGGAAGTTCCTGGGGCCAGGGATTCATCCTGCACCACAGCAGCGACCCAGCTGCTGCAGAGACAATGCCGGATCCTTAACCCACCAAACCATATGGAATTCTCTAAAATACGTTTGTTTTTTTTTAATACTAAGTTTTACATTAAGTATTTCTCTAACAAAAATCTTGAATTCCATTACGATATCACTCTTTCTGTTAAATTATTTTTTTAATGTCTTAAACCAAAACAGACTCAAGATTCCTTTTTTTTTTTTTTTTTTTTTTTTTTGCTTTTTAGGCCACCCATGGCATATAGAAGTTCCTAGACTAGGGGTTGAATAGGAGTTAGAGCTGCCTGCCTAAGCCATAGTCACAGCAACACCAGATCCAAGCCACATCTTCGACCAACACCACAGCTCACGGCAACGCTGGATCCCTGACGCACTGAGCGAGGCCAGGGATCCAACATGCATCCTTATGGATACTGGTCAGATTCGTTTCTACTGCGTCACAATGGGAACTCCCTCTAAGACTCTTAAGCACAGAGACTTTGTTTTATACATTTTTGAAATGCCCCTCCCATTCTCAAAAAAAAAAAGGTACTGAACACAAGGTTAGGTAACTTTCAAACTTTAGTGAGTACACCTGGAATGGAGCCCAGGAATCTGCATTTTGTCAAGAGCCAGGTGATTCTAATGAAAGAACACACTTTGAGAAACACTTCCTTCGACTAATTTAAAATCAAAACAGGAATTTAGCTGGTCACTGCTCTGCTTTGCTAAACCTACCAGGGTTTCCTACGTAAGGTAAACTCTGCTGTCTTGAAGAGTGAATAAACTCAAATCTGCAGGGTCTCATGAGGCGAAGTTAAACCAGAAAACGGCAGTGATACATGTGTTTTTAAACCACCTGTGGTTTAAACTATCCAGTTATAAATATTGCTGCAAAGTGGGAGAGAATGACATGCAATATGGCCTGAAAGTGTAATAAGAATAGCAACCATTAACCTTCTTTTCACTTTCAAAACAATGAAATAACTACTGTTGAGAACCTAAATCATTACTGTGGTTTACCTCAAGCACTGCCTCATGAAAAGCAAAAAAATCAAAAACTTAAGACAGTGTCCCTATTCCTCTTCAGTGTCCAAAGACAATGAATAGCAAACCCACGATCTTTATAAGCTCTTTATTTTTTTCTTCACTATGCCTTACTTTAAATTGAAGAATAGTTGATTTACAATATTGTATTGGTTTCAGGTACACAGTAGTGATTCAGTTATAATATATATATATTTTTTTCAGATTCCTTTCTTGCAATAACTGATCCCTAGGTTATTACAAGATACTGAATATAGTTCCCTGTGCTATACAGTAAATATCTGTTGTTTATTTATTTTATTTATAGTAGTATCTCTTAATCCCTTCCTCCCCTTCCCCTTTGCTAATCCTAAACTTGTCTTTATGTTCTGAGTCTGTTTCTCTTTTATAAATAAATTCATTTGTATTACTTTTTAGATTCCACACTATGCCTTATTTTTTTACTTAAATAATTCTCCCTCATTAAAGTAGGAAAGGAGCTTCCTCTTATGCTTCTCTCCTCTTTTTAATAAAAAATTCTTCCCTTTACATTTCCTGATGCAAGTGTGGAAGAAACCACTTACCTTATTTAGCATTTCCTATACCATCTGACGTAAACCACATTTGCTAGATGTCTGGGGTGTGCAAAATGACCTCTTTTTTAATGAGCCTCCTCCAAGCAGAGAGTTATTTCTTCCAAACATCTGACCAAAGACTGACCTTAGGTTCTACCCTTTCTATACAAAGTGACATTTCTGATCTGTTTCCAAAGAAAGGTAAGGCTAGACTTAAAGAGTATGAGTGGTTAGCTCAGGGCTGAACATCACCATCTCTAATCTTTTCCTACAAAATTCACTTCGAATATTACTAAAATATGTAGGTATTACTTCAGGCTTTATAAGTTATTTTTTTTCTTCACTATGCCTTACTCTTTTGTTGATCAAAACCCAAACACTTTCCTATATTAATACCCACAATGTCACAATGACTAGAGAAGGAAATTAACAAGGAAACCAACTGCAAAAGGAGACAGGAGGTCTGATGACCTTTCCATAAGACAGTCAAAACACTTTCTGTCTTTTAATAGAATAAGAGAGGTACCTGTGCTTGTGAAGAAGAAGAACCAGGAGCCAAATATAGCACAGAATCATGCCACATACTTCTGTCATGGCAAAGGCCCAAGGAATTCTGGGAACGCTGGAACAGAAAAAATTACATTTTGGACAAGAAGTATATGTATGTAAATGGTGTCACCCGTTTCAATAAGATACTCTTTTAATAATGACCTTGAAATTGTTTTCCTTAACTTTTACTTCTTTTAGAAAATGATATCTAGAGAACCTAGAAGAAAAAACTGTTTCATAAGTACCTAATTTACCAGAACCTCTTTGTTGCCTGTGATTCCCAGTCACGGTTCTCTGTAAAGAAACAACAATCTTCGTCTCCTCCCCATAGCATGGCAGACCTGGATACAGGACTGCCCCCAAAAGGCAATGGGAAAAAGGCTCACTTCTTAAACGATGTGCTCATTTCAGAATCCAATCAGTGCTTGAACTTGACTCTTTTTTTAAAAAGTATATTTGATTTTGTTTTCAATGAAGTAAATACAATTTGTTTTGTTTCATTGCTTTCTCTCTGCCCTCCTTTGTTTTACATTTCTTCTATCTTTTCTTTTTTCTTTTTTTTGGCTGCCCACAGCACAGAGATCAGATCCAAGCTGCAGTTGTCACCCCACAGTTAAGGTAACAACGGATCCTTATAATCTAGTGTGCCAGGCTGGAGAATGAACTTGCATCCTGGTGCTAAAGAGATGCCACCAATCCCGTTGCACCACAGCAGGAACTCCTATCTCTTCCACTGATCTCTCTTTCCTCACCAAATCCACAGCTCAGTTGATTACTCACTAATAAAAGGCATGTCATATTTCTTAATTAAAAAGAAAGAAAAGGGAGGAGAAAAAGAGGAAGAAGGAGAAGGAAGAAGAAAGAAGAGAGGAGATGTAGAAGAGAAGGAAGGGGTGGGAAGGAGGAGATGGAAATACATTAATCCAAGTAGGTCATCCTTAGCAGTGGTAGTTTATAGACAGTTTTTTTTTTGTTTTTGTTTTTTGTCTTTTGTCCTTTCAGGGCCGCAGCGCAGCATATGGAGGTTCCCAAGCTAGGGGTCTAATAAGAGCTGTAGCCACCGGCCTACACCACAGCCACAGCAACGCCAGATCCGAGCCACATCTACAGCCTACACCACAGCTCACGGCAATGCCGGATCCTGAACCTACTAAACAAGGCCAGGGATCAAACCCGCAACTCCGTGGTTCCCAGTCGGATTCGTTTCCGCTGCACTACAACAGGAACACTGGACAGTTTTATTTTTATTCTTTGTAAATTTCCACTAAAAATTTGTATACAATGTTATGTTAAATTTATAACCAAGGAAATAAAGATATTTTAAGAAAGAAAATATGAAATCTCAAAGATATTAATAGGTATATACTCCAAACCTCATTCAGAGTAACTGAAGAGAGTCAGTCATCTTCATTCAGGGACTTATCTTTTAATTATTACCTCAGAAAAAAAGACTCCTCTTATGTATTTTTTTTTCTTTTTCAGATTCCTTTTCCATATAGATTATTACAGAATACTGGGTAGAGTTCCCTGTACTATCCTTTTATGTAATTTTAATCTATTGCTGCCTTATTTATCTGGCATTACTGAGGAAAGGGTTATTTCACATTACAGAAGTTTCCAGATAAAAGAAAGACCTCTTTAAAAATTTAAACTTTAAAAATGAAAGTTAAAAAATATACATGTACATACATGTACACATGTTTATATGTATACATGTGTATACATATTTAAAATAATTTTATGGTATTCATGATAAAAATAAGTTTTCTGTCCCATCCCCAGCCTAAACCTAATTCTTGTTCCCAACAGGCAATTGCTTTCACTCTTGTTTTACTTGGTATTATATCTTTTAGTTATATCTTTCAAATCACACACACACACTCTCTCTCTCTCTTTCCCCCACACTCTCAGTATATTATTTCACAATTTTGTTTAAAATAATTTTTGGCTTTTACTTAATGTAAATTTGTTAAGTATAATTCATTGCTAAGGCAGTGGAGAACAATGATTAAATCCCTTTCTTGTATAACTTCTTATAATTCTCTGGAGCTCATAACTTTTTTGTTTCTTGTATGCCTATCACCAATTCATTTTCAGACTAGTCTATCAATTTCAATTTGTCCTTGGGAGAAATCTCTCCTAGAGCGCCTTCTTCAGACAGGCTGCATTTGCTAGTCCTCTAACATGGTTATTTCTTGGAATAAAACTTAAATCCCCATCTTGGAAATTCCCTTTTTCTATATTGGATCTTATTTGCTGAATCCCATGTCCTCCTCTTTCCTTTCACTTTCCTTTTTTTTTTTTTTTTTGGCTTTTTAGGGCCACACCACGTGGCATAATGGAGGTTCCCAGGCTAGCAGTCAAATCAGAGCTATAGCTGCCGGCCTACACCACAGCCACAGCAACGTGGGACCTAAGCCACATCTGCGACCTACACCGCAGCTCACGGCAACCCCGGATCCTTAACCCACTGAGCAAAGCAAGGGATCAAACCCGCAACCTCGTGGGGACCCGCCGAGCCACTGTAGGAACTCCAGAGGTTTAATTTACAAACAGAAAAAGTCACCATTTTTAGCTATACAATGAGGGTTTTTGTTTGTTTTTTTCTCTTTTTAGGGCCGCACCTGTGGCATATGGAAGTTCCCAGGCTAGAGGATGAATTGGAGCTGCAGCTGCCAGCCTACACCACAGTGACAGCAATGTGGGATGCAAGCCACATCTGTGGACCTACACTACAGCTTATGACAATGCTGGATCCTTAACCCACTGGCCAGGGCCGGGGATGGAACCCGCTTCCTCATGGATACTAGTCAGGTTCGTTACCACTGAGCCACAATGGGAAATCCTATGAGTTTTGACAAACTTATTCAAATGAAAGCTACAGCTACCGCCTTCTACCACAGCCACAGCAATGCTAGATCTGAGCCACATCTGCGACCTAACCCACAGCTTGGGGCAACACTGGATTCTGAACCCACTGAGTGAGGCCAGGGATTGAACCCACGTCCTCATGGATACTACTTGGGTTCTTAACCCATTGAGTCACAACGGAAACTCCTCTATCTGGCTATTTTCACTCAACATAATATATTTCAAATTCATCCATGTTACTGCATTTACAATTCCCTATAATTTCCTTATCCATTCACTAGTTGACAGATATTTTGGGCTATTTCCAGGTTTGAGTGATTATGACAGCATACAGGTCTTTGCATGGACATATGTTTTCATTTCTTCTGGGTAAATACCTAGGAATGAAACTGTTGAGTCTTATGTTAAGTGTATGTTTAACTTCTTAAAAAACTATCAAACTGTTTTCAAAGCAGTTATGCCATTTTGGATTTCTACAAGCAATGAGAGTATCAGTTGTTCTGAATCCTCGTCAGGCCTTATCACTATCAATTTTTTTTTCATTTTAGCAATTTTAGTAAATGTGGGGATAGAAAGTAAATTTTTTTGATACCTATAAATTTTAAATATCCTTGGGTCTAGCTTTATGTCTAATTGGTAGTCTACCTGGACAGAAAATTCTAGGTTAAACATTATTTTCTCTCAGAATGTTAGAGGTGCAGGTCACAGCTGAGGCTCATATTCAATCCCTGGCCCAGAAACTTCCATCAGGTGTGGGTGTGGTCATAAAAGAAATTAAAAAAAATTTTTTTTTGTCTTTTTGCCTTTTATGTGGAGCGTGGCATATGGAGGTTCCCAGGCTAGGGGTCTAACAGGAGCTGTAGCTGCCGGCCTTCGCTACAGCCACAGCAACGCGGGATCCGAGCCGCGTCTGCAACCTACACCACAGCTCACGGCAACGCCAGATCCTTAACCCACTGAGCAAGGCCAGGGATCAAACCCGCAACCTCATGGTTCTTAGTCGGATTCGTTAACCACTGAGCCACGAAGGGAACTGCTAAAAAAATTTTTTTTAATAAAAAAAGAGAAACTTTTAATATTTCCTGTCTATATCTAGTGTTCCGAAAATTTTCATTTCTTGCATTGTGTGTTTAGTGGGCCCTTTCAATCTAGAAACTCATGTTCTTTGGTTCTGGGAAATTTCTTTGCATTGTATCTTAGATAATATCTTCCCCTTTACTTTATCTACGTATTCTTCCTAAGACTTACCCTACTTTTTCCACTGTTGGGCCACCTGGATTGATCTTGCTTTTTCTCCTCTACTTCTTATCTCTGCTTTACATGCTGAGCAATTTCATCAACTCTAGGTTCCAATTATCCTGTTGTATTTTATGATTTGTTTTTTTGGGGGGGGCACGTCCATAGCATGTGGGAGCTCCTGGGCTAGGGAATCAAACCTATGCCACAGCAGCAACCTGAGCTGCTACAATGACAATGCTGGATCCTTAACCTGCTGCACCACAAGGGAACTCCTATCCTGTTGGATTTTAAACTTCTACTTTAAATTATTATTTTTCAAAAGTTTTTCTCTGAATTTTCCTTTCTTAGAGCCCGTTACTAACTCATAGAATGCACTATCTCTTATCTGTGATAACATGGTTATTTTTTAAGTATTCTTCTGCTCCCAATTTTGAGTTTCCCGGTTTGCTTTTTTTCTGTTTGCATCGATCTGTTTTCCTCAATGAAATACTAAAAAAAAAAAAAAAAGCCCCACAAAACAACCAATGTGATGTTCTGTGTGCGTGGAACGAGCCCACTGAGTTGTGGGTCTTGCTGTAGAGAGACAAAACAGAGGTCTGGTTGATGAGACAGAGATAGCTCCCCTACCACAGCATCTACAGTCAGTCTCTCACATGCAGGTTTTCCAAGGAGAGGAATCTGTTCTCCTGCTAGAAGGACTGGGGCTGGCTATGACTGGGGATGGGAAGTTAAGTCTGGCTACTTACAGAAAGGAGTTGAAATTCTTAGTGACATAGATTTACAGTTAATGACCTTGAAAATATGTACCTTTGTTCTCATCTGGGCATGGTGTCCTGAATTCCGAGTCCTTCACATTCAACTACTCTGGAGAAAAAAACCACCTGCCTTCTGTTGCAGTTGAACAGATCTAAAAGCTTTTTAAATTGATTTTCAACCCGTTCTCCCATATTTAGTTCCTATCTGTACCTGGTCTTGAGAGATGCTTGATACTGCCTGTTTAGAGAGTTTTTCTGGAACACTGCAATACAAATAAACTTATCTCTTGGGCACTGCTAATCTCCATTCCCAATCTCACAACTGGCAATTAACTTTCTACTTTCTAAATTTTCATTACTTCCACTGCTTCTGCCTTTATGAGATTATTGGGATCCCCTATCCCCAATTTTTCTTGTCATTTTAGTAAAGTGTTACAATGAGACTGTCAAATGTGTATTCAATAACTCACACTTATTTTGATGCAAAGCCTTTGAAAATACATTATACGCATTATGTCTTTTTTCCTGGATAAAATTTAATGTTCTTTGATAATGCAGAGTCATTACTCTGAACAATGATTATTACCCTGGACATGGTAATGACCTCAGGGACTACTGAGAAATGAAGGGCAGTTAAATCTCAGATTGATGTGGTTTTTCCATTATTTATGTTTGCTTTTTATAGTGCTTCTCGTTCCTCCCTTGCTATTTTGGTTATCAGCTATCCTTCCTCACTTATAAGTGGGCCTGCCTCTCGAAACACCTCTATCTCTTAATTTTTTGTTTATGATGTGCTGAAGCTCCTGGAATTGTGTCAAGTAAGTTTCAGAAGCAGACTCTGAAACAAAGATCACGTGGAAGTGATAAGGAATGTTCCCAAGAGAAAAACATTACACAGGGGGAAAAGGATATCAGGCAGGAAAGGAAGCAAAGCAAGAGTGAGACATCAAGCAAAGCCCTGTGGGAAACTCAGGCAAGGGTAACTTTGGTTCTATCCTGTGGCGAATCTGCGAGACAGCGTAGGTCCACCCCAAAGGCTGTCCCAATTAGGTCAAAGATAAATGAAATATTAATATCCCACCTCATCAATCATTGGTTAAAGGCTGCTAATGGAGGGATGCACATTTCCAAGCATGCCTGGTTCTCTTTTTAAGCAGGCAAAGTATGTTCTAGCAGTTCTCCAACAAAGACATACATTTGGGACTATCAGTATACAAGGAAATGGCAAAGAGATGCAAGGGGACATAGGAGGAATGCTAACAGCCCTTGCCTCCATTCTCCTGTGAGTAAGTTGAGATGCTTTAGAGCATGGAGCTTTGTAGTTGGTGGAACCACAGAATGTTAAGTAAAATATGGTTTCAAATCCCCACTGCAAACTGAAATATATGTCTATACAAAACTTTGTTGGAGTTCACGTCGTGGCTCAGCAGAAACAAATCTGACTAGCATCCACGAGGACGCAGGTTTGATCCCTCGCCTCGCTTGGTGGGTTAAGGATTCAGCGTTGCTGTGGTTGTGGTGTAGGCCGGCAGCTCTAGCTCCAATTCAGCCCCTAGCCTGGGAAACTCCATGTGCCGTGGGGGTGGTCCTAAAAAGACAAAGAAAACAAAACAAAAACCTTTGTTCTTAGTAGCATTATTAATAGTAGCCAAAATTGGACACAACTCAAAATTCATCAATTGATAAATGAATACACTAAATGTAGTATATTCATACAATGAAATAATATTCTGTAACAAAAAGGAAAGAAGTCCTGAAAAGAATCTGAAAAAGAATGTATGTGTGTATATGCATAACTGAACCACTCTGCGTACAGGAGAAATTATCATAACATTGTTAAGTCGACTATACTTCAATAAAACTTTAAAAAATGAAAAAGGAGTTCCTGTCATGGCTCAGAGGAAAACAATCTGACTAGTATCCATGAGGACACAAGTTTGATCCCTGACCTTACTAAGTAGGTTAAGGATCTGGCGTTGTTGTGAGCTGTGGTGTAGGTTGCAGATGTGGCTCAGATCTGGCATTTCTGTGGCTGTGGCACAGGCCAGTAGCTACAGCTCTGATTCAGCCCCTAGCCTGGGAACCTCCATATGCCCTGGGTGTGGCCCTAGAAAGATATAGATAGATAGATAGATAGATAGATAGATAGATAGATAGATAGATATAGATAGATAGAAAGAAAGAAAGAAAGGGAAAGGGAAGGGAAGGGAAGGGAAGGGAAAGGAAAGGAAAGGAAAGGAAAGGAAAAGAAAGGAAAGGAAAAGACGAAATGAACAGTAAAAAAAAAATAAGTAAAAAAAAATAAATAAAAGGGAAGTCCTGATACATAATATTTATATGGATGAATCTTAAAAACACTACGTTAAAGGAAAGAAGCCAGACCCAGAAAAAGTTGACATGTTGTATGACTCCATTTATATGAAATTTCTAGAATAGACAAGTTCATAAAAATAGAAAGTAGACTGTGGTTGCCAGGGTCTAGAGGAAGAAGGAAATTGGGTGTGACTGATAATGGATATGAGTTTGGAGGTGGTGGTGAAAACGTTCTGGAATTAGTGGTACCTGTGGCACAACTTTGTAAATACACTAAAAACCACTGAATTGTACACTAAAATAAAATGCTCGTTGTTCTTCCAGATCATTTCCCCTCTCTTCTCCCATTATGCTTTGTTACAGTCATCTATGGAAACTCAGCATCCATTCTCTGATTTTTTTTTGGGGGGGAGGGTCTTTTTAGGGCACTCCTGCGACATATGGAAGTTCCCAGGCTAGGGGTCCAATCAGGGCTATAGCTGCCGGCCACAGTCACACCAGATCCAAGCCACATCTTCAACCCTGACCACAGCTCACGGCAACTCCAGATCCCTAACCCATCGAGCAAAGCCAGGGGTCAAACCCACACCCTCATGGATGCCAGTCAGATTCGTTTCCACTAGCCACACCAGGAACTCCTGATTTCTTGAGATTTTAGCTTTTGGTTCACTGTCACTCTACCCCAAACTTTTCCTGTTTGATCTGTGTCCTTCTCACTCCTCTCTTTACATCTCTTTCTTTGCCTTTGCCTTTTACTCTGCTTTTACCACTCCCGTGATTATAAACTGGATCTTGTCATTACCAAGATTATTCTTCATAATCTCAAGAATCCTATACTAACACCTCTTGTATTGCCATCTTATTCCTTCAACTCTTCTAACTTCAATAATTCTGAGACCTACAATCCAGTACTGATCTTATAACATTTTTAATGTCCTTTACTTACCTCACATTTGCCTGTCCCTCCTTATCCACTTAAATCCATGGCAGGTCACTATAATCACTACCTTTCCTCTTTTTCCTTCATTGTACTGCCTAACAAAACTTCAACTCCACTTAAACCCAGTTATCTACTTATTCTAAACCTGTTGTGCAGTTGAATGAAGCCAGTAAAAACACAGTGTCAACATGACTGTTAATTGCATGGAGCCCTTTAGTGCTGCTACTACATCACACAAGCTGATTCATTCTCCTAGATGGCTATTTTACACCTCATCATTTTTTTCCTCAAACCTCTAACCATCTCTCTCTTCTAAATCTCTGTTTGCAGAAAAAATAAAAACAATCAGGAGAGCACGTCCTCATGCTCTAGCAATCTTGTCTGTTTTCATATTTTCTAACTTCCCCTCTGTTACGAATGAACAGACCATGTACCTAAGACCAGCCTCTTCCACCCACTAGATCCCACTCCTTTTCATCTACTCAAGGACACGACTCCATCATATACCCTTTTTTCTACTCTAACAGCTCCTCCTTCCTCCTAAACTGGGTCATTCCTATCATCAATACCACAATCATACTATATAATACAGCCCATCCAAAACAAGACCCTAGTAACCCCTTATCCTTTCCTCCTCTCCCAAAAGCTACAACTCCATTTCTTTGCTGCCCTTACAGGAAAACTTATAAGAACTTTCAAGACTTAAAATTTCTCTTTTCCCATTTTCCTCTCTCTCTTATCATTTCTTTGACCATTTTTTTTACTTTGAAAAATTCTTATCATAACAAAAACTGAAAGAATACTTTGTTCTTCGCTTAAATCAATTGTTTATAATAATTAACATTTTTCCATTATTTGCTTTATTTCCCTCTTTCTATATATATATATCTACATACACATACACTTTTGGAGGAGGCTAAACACTTCTCAAAGTAAGTTACAGACACTGACACTTCTACCTTAAACGCTTCAACATGTGTTTCTTAAAAACAAGGATATCCTGTTCACAACACAATACCCTATCACACCCAGCAAACTGTAAGACCAATTTAGTGTTATAATTGTATCATTTTTTAATTTTATTTTTATTTATTTTTTGCTTTTTAGGGCTGCACCTGTGGCATATGGAGGTTCCCAGGCTAGGGGTCTACACCAGCTGCTGGCCTACACCACAGCCACAGTAACGCGGGATCCAAGCTGCATACCACAGCTCACAGCAACACCGGATCCTTAACCCACTGAGTGAGGCCAGGGATCCAACCCACAACCTCATGATTCCTAGTCAGATTCATCTCCGCTGTGCCACGAAGGGAACTCCATAACTATCATTTAATAAGCAATCCATATTCAATTTTTTGTATTTGTCCCTAAAATATCCTTTATAGCAGCATCTTTTTTTCTTGATCTAGGATCCAATGAAAGTTCATGCATTATGCTTGGTTATGGCTCTTCAACTTTCTTAGTAATTCCCTTTAAGAACTTCCCTTCACGTCATCATTTTTTGTTTTGTTTTGTTTTGTATGGGGTCACATTCTTTTCTTAACTCAATATATTTTGATCCGTTACCACCATAATGCTTTTGTATGTCCCAATTGTCCTAATCTGACCAGTGAGAGCCCCTTTCAACCAACTCATATGTTCTTTTGACAGGTTTCCATTAGTTTCCACTTCCTTGCTCTATGGCACAAGAGCTGTTTCAGGCTCATTTTATGCTTATCATGTCCCAGACTTAAAATTAGCCATTTCTCTAAGGAGCCCTGGTCTGTTCCTTTTAAGTAGATTGGTATTTAGAAACCATGATGCTTTGTTACTGAGTTTTCTCTACAAACCATTTCATATCAGTTCATAAAAATCATCCTCATGCTTTTTTTTTTCTTTTCAGGGCCACACCTGAGGCATACGAAAGTTCCCAAGCTAGGGGCTGAATTCAGAGCTGCAGCTGTTGGCCTACGTCACAGCAATGCCAGATCCAAGCTACGTCTGCAACCTACACCACAGCTTGCAGAAACGGTGGATTCTTTAACCCACCGAGCAAGGCCAGGGATCGAATTTGCAACCTCAAGGATACAAGGCAGGTTCTTAATCCGCTGAGCCACAATGTGAACTCCAATCTTCCTCATTCTTTTCTATGATTAAATAGTACTCTACTGAATGGGTATATCATTGTATATTCAACCAATTTCACATGGATACACATTAGATCTTTTCCAATATTTGCAATTTTTACAAATAATGTCACACTGAATAACTCTGTGTTCGTATGCTTTCATATTTGTAGAGATACACATTTAGGTAAATTCCAATAAGTCTCACATTCTCTTTTGAACCTATTACAGTCACCCTCATCTCACTTGACCCCTTGGCCACACCTGACACAGCTAATTATTAATTATTCCTGCCTTCTTAAAATACTTTTTGTTTTTGGAGTTCCCATGTGACTCAGTGGGTTAAAGTTCCAGCCTTGTTACCGCAGTGGCCCAGGATGCTGCTGTCGCACTGGTTTGACCTCTGGTCTAGGACCTTATTCAGGGTGAGGGGGTGACAAAAAAAAAAAATTTTTTTTTGTTTTTAACTTGACTTCCCGAATACTCTTTCTCTCTCTGCCGTGAACTACTCAGTCTTCTTCTTTGCTGGTTTTGCCTTACTTCTCTGACCTCCAAATGTTATACCTGCTCTTGGGCTCAATCTTTAACCTTCTTTTCCGTTCTTGACTCATTCCCTAGGAGACCTTATCTAATATCACAGCTTTACCTATGCTCATAACTCCCAAATTTCAGCCTAGATCTCCCTGAACTGTAACTCATCTATCTTTTTTCTTGACACCTGATTTGGTGTAAAAGATACCTCAAACTTGACATGTCCAAAACCAAACCCTTACTTTTCTCTCCAAGTCAGGTCTTCCCAGTATTCCTACCACTATAAAGGGCAACTCCATCCTTCCAGATGCTCAGGTCAAAAATCTTGGACTAATCCTTGATTTCTCTTACACTGACATGCAAATCTATAAGCATATATTGTTGCTTGTATATAAATTTGATTCTTTCACACCATCTCTACCACTGCTATCCTCATCCAGTCAACCTCATCTTTGTCTAGATGAATTCAATAATTTAACTAACCCTTGCTTTCCTATCCCTACACTCTTCTCAATACAACAAATATTAGAGTGATTTGTTTTTGTTTTTGGGTTTTTTTTTTTGGCTGTACCCCACATCGTGCAGAAGTTCCAGGGCCAGGGATCGAACCTGCACCACAGCTGCAAACTGAGTCACAGCAGTGACAACACTGGATCTTTAACCTACTGCACCACCAAGGAAACTCCTAGAGTGACCTTTTAAAGTGAATTAAGATAATTCTACTCTTCTCCTAAATGCTTTTCACTTAGAATGAAAGCTGAACTCCTTACAACTGTCCACACAATCTGGTACCTACACAATCTGGATTCGTGCCTCCTCATCTCATCTCCAAGTGTACCTTCCCCTTCGCTTGCTGTTCCTCAAACATGCTAAACCCACTACCAAGTCAGCATTTTTGCATCTTTTTCCTCTTCCTAAAGTACTCTTTCCCCAGATAGTCATATGCTTTCTTCATTACTTCCTTAGGGTCTTCTGTTGGAAAAACTGTATAGAATCAGGGAGGAGAAACAGGGATCTAACAGCTTCTTAAACAGTTTTCATTCAGTTCTCCTTTTAGCACCACCCTTTCACCTATAGTCTCCAGAGCTTTGAGAAATGTGAAACATAGATTGTGTTGGTTCTCAGTTTTCCCGACTGGCGCTTTAGAATTAGATTATTTTATGTATGTTAGTTGCCACTCACCCATCTGTTTTCAAACTTACAAAAATATATGGCTGTTTTCTCCTATCTGCCCCTTGTGAGTTTACAACTTAAGACCAATAAACAAACAAAACTTCTTTACTATACTTTTCCTGTTTTTTTTTTTTTTTAAGGTAAAGCTAATTTACAATGTTGTGCCAATTTTTTACTATACTTTTAGTCAGGGCTTGAGAGGGACTAAAATGTGATATATATGTCATTTTGCCATCTTAACATGGACACTTTAATTCATTTCATTAAAAAATATATACATATATAGTGTATGGCCCCTTCAGAAGGGCGCAACATTTTATAAAAAACAAACAAGGCAGCACTACCAACTTTAAAAAGATATTTAAAAATCACAAATATAAAAACTAAGAGTTTTGGAGTTCCTGCTGTGGTGTAATGGCATCTCCACAGTGCCAGGATGCAGGTTTGATTCCTGTCCTGGCACAGGGGGTTAAAGACCCTCTGGTGTTCCCACAGCTGCTGTGTAGGTCACAACTGTGGCTCGGATCTGAGCCCTGGCTCGGGAATGCCATACACCATATGTTGAGGGGCATTTCTTTTTAGAAAAACAAAACACAAAAAAAAAACAAAAAAACTAATAGTTCTGAGTTTTGTTCTAGTCTTACTTTTTATATAATATACTATATTCCTTTTTTTTCTTTTTAGGGCCATACCTCAGGCATATGGAAGTTCTTGGGGTAGGGGTCGAATCAGAGCTGCAGCTGCTAACCTACACCACAGTCACAGTAACTGGGGATCTGATCCCTGTCTGTGACCTACACCACAGCTGAGGGCAACACTGGATCCTTACCTCACTGAGTGGAGTCAGGGATCAAACCTGCATCCTCATGGATACTAGTTGGGTTCTTAACCTGCTGAGCCATGATGGAAACTCACTATATTCTTTTTTATGCATTCAGTAATTATGAAAACATCAATGTTTTTATGAATCAATCAGTCTGCAGTATTTTTTTTTTTTTTGTCTTTTGTCATTTTAGGGCCACACCCATGGCATGTGAAGGTTCCCAGGATAGGGGTCTAATCGGAGCTACAGCTGCCGGTCTATGCCACAGCCACAGCAACGTGGGATCCGAGCCACGTCTGCAACCTTCACCACAGCTCACGGCAATGCCAGATCCTTAACCCACTGAGCAAGCCCAGGGATTGAACCCGAAACCTCATGGTTCCTAGTAGGATTTGTTTCCGCTGAGCCATGACGGGAACTCCCAGTCTGTAGTATTTGGTTTTTTTTTTTTTTTTTTTTTTTTTGTCTTTTTGCCTTTATGTAGAGCCGCACCCGCGGCATATGGAGGTTCCCAGGCTAGGGGTC
>PVHT021183726.1:10608411-10629536 GCA_004024745.2 Catagonus wagneri
AGCCCCACCCATCAGTAAACAGGCTGCCTAAAGACCCCTCAGGCACACAGCCAGCCTCTAATCTCATCCAGAGACAAAGCCCCATCCATCAGAGGGAGAGGAATCAACCCCACCTACCAGTGAGCAGGTATCACTCCCTCCCATCAGGAAGCCTACAGCAAGCCCCCTCCATACCAACTTTAGTCACAGGGGAGGCAAATACAATTCAGTGAAAACTATAAACACGTACACCCCAAAAGCTCAACAAACTCCAAACATAAACACACAAAAAAACATGCCACACCATATCATAATAAAATTATTCAAAACCAGTGACAATGAGAAAATCTTATAAGCAAAAAGAGAAAAATACACGCATTATATACATAGGAACAAAGAATAACAGCAGATTCCTCACTGGAAACAACACAAGCTAGAAGACTGTGACACAGTATCTTTAAAACACTGAAGGAAAGAAATTGTTGACCTGTAATTCTCTAACTCGTAAAATGTCATTCAAAAACGAAGGTAAAATACTTTTTCAGACACAAAAATTGAACAATTTCACTTCTGGCAGACGTGAAGTAACAGAAATGTGAAAAGGAAGCCCTTCAGGCAGAACAAAAATGTCATCTAATGAAATATGAATCTAAACAAAGCACTCGAAGAACACCACAAATGATAACAATATGGGTAAAAACATAAGTAAAATACATGTCAACAATAGCACAAAAGTTGGGAGAAACTGACTACTAAAATAACCCATTTTCAGAAGAGGGGCTATTTCTGAATTCACTCCATGAGGCTAGTTATTACTTTCATACCAAAATCAGACAAAGATATTACAAGAAAATAGGAGTTCCCATCATGGCTCAGTAGTTAACAAATCCGACTAGGAACCATGAGGTTGCAGGTTTGATCCCTGACCTCGCTCAGTGGGTTAAGAATCTGGTGTTGCTGTGAGCTGTGGTGTAGGTCGCAGATGTGGCTTGGATCCAGCACTGCTGTGGCTGTGGTGTAGGCCACAACTCCGATTAGACCCCTGGCCTGGGAACTTACATATGCCGAGGGTGCAACCTTGGAGAAGACAAAGAGACCAAAAAAAAAAAAAAAGATATTACAAGAAAATAGAACTATAGCCTGATAACTCTTAAGAACATAGAAGCAAAAATTTTAAACAAATCTTAGCAAATCAAATCCAACACTATTTTAAGAGGATAATACAATATAACCTAGTAATGTTTATCCCAGGAATGTGAAGTCAGTTTAACACTTGAAAATTAAAATAATTCATCAGCTAAAACAAGGAAACCACCAACTCAAAAGACATACAAAAGGAGTTCCCTTCGTGGTGCAGTGGAAACAAATCTGACTAGGGACCATGAGGTTGTGGGTTTGATCCCTGGCATCACTCAGTGGGTTAATGATCCGGCGTTGCCATGAGCTGTGGTGTAGGTTGTAGACGTAGCTCAGATCTGGTGTTGCTTTGGCTCTGGTGTAGGCCGGCAGCAACAGCTCTGTTTACACCTCTAGCCTGGGAACCTCCATATGCCTCAGGTGAGGCCCTAAAAAAGCCAAAAAAAAAAAAAAAAAAAGACATACAAAAAGCATTTGGCAAAATCTAGTATTTATGATAAATACTCTTAGCAAACTAGGAACAGAGAGAAACTTAATCAAGTTGATAAAGGGTATCTTTAAAAAACCTAGAGTTAATATCATCCTTGATGAAAGAATGAATGTTTTCCCCCTAATATCAAGAACAAGGCAAGACAGTCTGCTCTCACCATTTCTATAAAACATTGGATAATCTAGGCAGCAGAATAAGGCAAGATGAAGAAATAAAAGGCATACCTTTTTTTTGGTCTTTTTGCCTTTTCTAGGGCCGCACTCACGGCATATAGAGGTTCCCAGGCTAGGGGTCTAACAGGAGCTGTAGCTGCTGGCCTTTGCCACAGCCACAGCAATGCGGGATCCAAGCCGCGTCTGCGACCTACACCACAGCTCACGGCAACGCTGGTTCCTTAACCCACTGAGTGAGGCCAGGGATTGAACCCGCAACCTCGTGGTTCCTAGTCGGATTCATTAACCACTGAGCCACCATGGGAACTCCAAAAGGCATACAGTTTTTAGAAAGGAACAAAACTGTACTTGTAGACAATATGATAATCTGTGTAGACAATTCAATGGAATCTACACACACACACACACAAGCTATTAGAACCAATAAATTAGTTTAGCAAGACTGCTGAATACCAACAAACTAAAACCAAATGTATTTCTATATACCAGTAATAAACAATCAAAAATTGAAATTAAAAGCAATGTCATTTACAATAGCATCAATAAACACAAAATACTAAAGGATAAATCTGACCAAACATATGAAAGATCTATATACTAAAAACTATAAAACATTGCTAAAAGAAATTAAAAATCTAAACAGATAATGAGACACGGGTGGGTCAGAAGACCAACTATTTTTAAGAAGTGAAATAATATTCATATTTTATGGCAAGACAAGAAAAATTTAAACATAAAAATACTTCTCTGCCCTTCTGACTCCTCTCTCTCCACTATTATGCACTATGTATCTGCATTATGCATCAGCTGAGCTTCCTCCACTGGCAGAGATACCTGCTCAACCATAAAAAGGAACATGCTCCTAGTACCAACAAGATACCTCCTTAAAAGATAACATTCCCTCTTCATCTTGTAAAAGAGCCATATGACCTTAGATCTGCATTGTGTAAACTGTCAATAATAAGTCATTTATGTACAGCCCTCTGTCTCAAAAAATTTAAATAACTATCCCTTGATTTCTAATGGGTGGAACAGTGCTTGGAGCTTTCTGAGATGCTGTTCCCAGGTTATAATCCTCAGTTTGGCTCAAACAAAAATTTGTCTCTTTCTTCTATCATTTTTTGTCAATGTGTCAATTCATCCCAAATTTGACCTATATATTCAATGCAATCCCAATCAAAATCCCAACAGATGTTTTTGTAGATATTGATAAACTTATTTCAAAAGTTCTATGGAAATGCAAAGAACCCAGAAGAACCAAAACAACCTAGAAAAAGAACAAGATTAGATAGCTAACTTCAAGACTTACCATACATTATTTGTTTTCAAGGGCTGTGTAACCAATTACCATAAACTTAGTGGCCACCAGCATTCAGAGCCTTCTCTTATTCTGAAAATCAGCAGCTTCTCCTGTGTTGATTCCCCCTTGTACTTAGAATCTCTTTCTCCAGAAAAAGGCCAGTCGCTTTTAAAGGGCCAGCTGATTAGATCAAATCCACTGAAGATAATCTCCCTTTCTTAGTCAACCATGTCATATAACATAATCACAGAGTGATAACCAATCATATTTACAGATCCTTCCCATTATACAAAGGTCACTGGACAATTTTTGAATTCCATCATGCTACTCTAATCAATACAAAGTGGTACTGGCATAAAGACAAACAAACCAATGGAACAGAGCAGAAACTCTAGAAACAAACCTTCATATATATGGATATCTGATTTTCTACAAATGTGGAAAGGCAATTCAGTGGAGAAAGGATAGTCTTTTCATCGAATGGTATTAGAACAAATGAAAATTCATATAAAGAAAACTTTAATTCATAACTTGCACCATATATAAAAACTAACTTGAAATGAATCATGGACCTAATGTTTCTAAAACTAGAAAAGTTCTAAAACAAAACACAGGAGAAAATCTTTCTGATCTTGGGTTAGGTAAAGATTTCTTAGACATGACAGCAAAAGCAAAAATACATAAAAGAACAAATTTATAAACTGGACTTAATTTGCCTAGGTAGATGACTGAAGGACTTTTATGGTTTTTCATCTACAAGTTTCTGCACTGTCTGGATCTTTTAAAGTAACATATTTCTATAATAAAAACACCTAAAAGCAATACATACTTGTTGAAGAATATTTAAAATATAATTGTAAAATTACTGCCCCAGAGAACTATTGTTTATGATTTTTTATTTATCCTTCACACATGGTAATTCTGTACCATTTTACTTAACATTATTGCATGAGTCCTGCCTAATGTTATCAAACTACCCTCTGAAAAGGACATTTCACTGTATGATTATGTAAGAAATTATCCATTTCCCCACTGTTGGCAACCATTCATAGTTTTATTACTATTACAAACAGTACTGTAGTGCCTTAGGTTGGATTTCTAAAAGTGTAATAATAAAATTATTATTTTATTATTATTACTATTTTTTTTTAAACTGAGGTGTTATTTAGACACTATAACTCCCAGGTACGTCATTAAAGCTTGATCCATGTCAAAAGGCACTGAATGCAAAGTATAGTACTTGTCCAAAATGTTAACTGGTATGTAAAGAAAACATTCCAATTTAAGATAAAATTTAAAAGTTTATTTTGAAATCTGTGAGCAACTTAAAAATTACTTAGTTATCAAAGGTCAATATTCTATTATCAAGGCACTGAGTGAAAGGTCCAGTTATGGAGAATCTTACCATCAATAGTCAAACTTAATTCTAAGTCATAGATAATATAAAGCAGCTGACTGTTCTATACAAAGTGGAACAAAAGATATCTTTTGGGTGGAGTCACAAGAAATTTCTGAAAACTACTAAAAAATGCAATTTTTAGCACATCAACACTCTCATTTACTAGCAAATTCATTTCTTTTCTCTTCACATTTAGTTCATACTAATTAGAGATTTCAGCAGCCTGAAGCAAAAGAGATCAGTATATTTCCTATGATCCAGACTTAAACAATGAAAACAGCGTATTAACACAAGAACTTTAAACCTGGTATTTAACAGTAGCATAGCTATTCTTTAATCAATGAGCCTTCAGTGCACTGAAAACATTCAAATCTCAAATCTCTTCACAATATAAGTAACTTGGTTATTTTCACCATATAAAAACTGCAAATAGGTTTAACAAACTAAACACAATCAGCCAAGAACAGCACTGCTGATAAACAGTGACTATCAACAAACTCTCCCTATCCTGCCCCACTGAAGTTATTTTGCCCTACCCTATCTCTGTGACTGACCAGCTGCAGGACAATCTAGCCACTACTGAAAATGATGACTTGACTACAAAAAGTATTACCATCTATGAATCACCACTGACTCAGTGTCTGTGACAAATATGGTGAACTGGCACCCAGCGTCCTTTTCAATCTCCCTCTAGTTGTTTTCTGCTACTACAGAGGTTGAAACACCAAAAATTATTCCTCGGCATCCCTTGCAACTAGGGTTCTAAAAGTGAAGTAGGTTCACCCAGCTAGATGATCTGACATGGGATGTGGAAAGCAGAAAGTGAAGGGCCATTTTCCTTAAGTTTTGGCTATCCACAAGAAAGACTATGAAACTGCAGGTTGTGTGTCTGTGTGTGCATGTAATTCTCCACTTTTTAGTCACTAACTTTGTGTCAGGAAGCATCTGTAATTGCGGAGTGGCAGTACTGGCCTGTGTCACAGGTATAATGATGATATGTTCTCCGTGTGTGTGTGTGTGTGTGTGTTAAACTAAATGTACTATTTAAACTATTTTAATTGATTACCACCATCCATTTTAAGAATTCATTATTCCAAATGGAAACTCCATATTCATTAAACAATAACTCCCCATTGTCCCTTCCCCCTAGCCCCTGTCAATCACTATTCTACTTTCTATCTCTGAATTTGACTGTTCTAGATACCTCATGTGAGTGGAATCTTGTATTTGTCTTTTTGTGTCTGGCTTATTTTTCTTAGCATAATGTCTTCAAGGTTCACCCATGCTGTAGCATATGTGAGAACTTCTCTTCTTTAAAGGCTAAATGATATTCGTGTGTGTGTGTGTGTGTGTGTGTGTGTGTGTGTGTGTGTGTAACACATTTGTTTATTCATCCATCAGTAGGCACTTGGGTTGCTTCTAACTTTTGACTATTGTGAATAATGTTGCTGTGAACATGGGTATGCAAATATCTGCTCAAGTCCTGCTTTCACTTCTTTTGAGTATATATCCAGAAGTGGAACTACTGGGTCATCTGGTAACTAATTTTTTCAGGAATTGCCACACCATTTTCAAAGCAGTTGCATTATTTTGCATTCTCACTGACAACACACAAGTTTTCCAATTTTTCCATATCCTTACCAACACTTGTTAACTTTTTGGTTTTTATTTTTAATAGCAGTCATCCTAACAGGTGTGATGTGCTATTTCATTTTGGGTTTGATTTGATTTCCATAATGATTAGTGATGATAAGTACCTTTTCATGTGCTTTCTGGATATTTGTGTATTTTCTTTAGAGAAATGCCTATTCAGGGAGTTCCCATTGTGGTGCAATGTTAACAAACCCGACTAGTATCTGTAAGGTTGCAGGTTCGATCCCTGGTCTTTCTCAGTGGGTAAAGAAGCCAGCATTGCCATGAGCTGTGGTGCAGGTTGCTGATGTGGCTCAGATCTGGCATTGCTGTGGCTGTGGTACAGGCTGGCAGCTGCTGCTCCGATTTGACCCCTGGCCTGGGAACTTGCAATATGCCACAGATGCAGCCATAAAACACACACACACACACACACACCAAAAGGGAGAGAGAGGAAAAAAAATGGCTATTCAAGTCTCTTGCCCATTTTAAAATCAGTTATTACTCATATAGCATATTCTTTTTTTTTGGTCTTTTTTTTTCTTTTAGGGCCAAACCTGCGGCTAGAGGTTTAAACAGAGCTACAGCTGCCGGCTGATGCCACAGCAACGCCAGATATGACCCGCGTCTGCAACCTACACCACAGCTCACAGCAATGCCGGATCCTTAACTCACTGACTGAGGCCAGGGATTGAACCTGTGTCCTCACGGATACTAGTTAGATTCATTTCCACTAAGCCACAATGGGAACTCCCTTAAACAGCATATTCTTAAACTAATAGTTCCATGCTGGCCTTCTAATACCCTAATCCTCTGTTGGCTGTGGCAAAAGTGGACTCCTCTAGCACACTAAGTCAAATCCTGTTCTAGAAATCATTCCTAGCAGCCCAGTCCAGAGCCTAGAGTATTTTGTCTCATAACTGAAATCTGATTGAATATACTAGTATAAGCCCTTCAGTCTTTCAAGTTGTCATCTTTCAAAGCAAGTGAAGTTAAACACTTCGAGCTCTCTCATAAGGTCCACATTCTGGTACAATTCTAGAGAAGGCAAATAGTTGTACGTTGTTTCTTTTAATTACCTAGGAAATTAAACAGGATATGGTTTTATCTATTCTTCTCATTAAATATATAACTCTTGCATTATCTGTGATCTGAATGACACATATTATTACAATAAGCTGCTCAACTATTTTTTCTTTAACCAAGCACACTGTGTCAATGGAAAAAGACTTGTGCCATTAAAATGTGCCATTAAAAAATTAAACAAAACAAAGGCTCTGATTTGGTTGTTACATCTATTAATTAGGTTCAACAGTATCGAGAATAAGAAAGTAGACTAATATCACATTACAAATTAAAGAAATGGGGAGAAAAAGGAAAATAAGAATGTATTTAGTAAATAAAAAAAAAAGTATCTAGCACCTAGAGCAGTAGGAAAGCTTAGAAGGTTTTTATTTGTTAGGTTGTTTTTGTTTTAGTTTTACAGAAGACAGTAGAGATTACTAAGAATATTACTAGGGCCTGTATGATTAGCACATAGGTTCTCAATAAGCATTATTAAATCAATGTGCAAAGAAGTAGCAGCAATCAAAATGAATGAATAACTCAATTCCCCAAGGTCTTTTTTTTTTTTTTTTGGTTTTGTCTTTTGTCATTTTAGGGCCGCACCTGCGGCATGTAGAGGTTCCCAGGTTCCCAGGTTAGGGGTCTAATCGGAGCTACAGCCTGCCTACCTATGCCACAGCCACAGCAACGCAGGATCCGAGCTGTGTCTGCAACCTATACCACAGCTCATGGCAACGCCTGATCCTTAACCCACTGAGCGAGGCCAGGGATTGAACCCGAAACCTCATGGTTCCTAGTCAGATTCGTTTCCGCTACGCCACAATGGTAACTCCTCCAGGCCCTTTTGAATAAAGTCATTAACAAAACAAAACCCTGCCTTAAGATTCAAAAAATTCCTTTCACTTATGAATATTTTAATTATAAAATTTTACTATAAATTCTTCAGGGCTTTATATCAACAAGTTCTACACCAACAAATTTAGAATGTCTAACTCTCAAGACACAAGCTCTAGTCACTAACTTGGTAAATTCACAAAGAATCAGGACCTGGTATTCAGTCTTAAAGGTTCAAAAGTTGACCTTGTTGGTACCCCAGAGCTGATCAAACAAGGAAGACCAAGAGCAAACTCACAAGGTACTCACAGATAAACTAAACTAGAATGCCAATACTAGTCACTTAAGTGTCTAGAATGAATACTCTATCTAGAATGACTGCTCAAATACCTTGTCTCGGGCACACCCTTTTATAATTTGGACATATCTAGGATAGTGACTTAGTAATCAGAATGTTACTTGTAGAGTGAGTAATCAGAGCAAAGAAAAGTAGATGATCTTAAGCAAAATTTAATCCAGACTCTTATGAGACCTAATGTAACATATGCGCCACACGGAGAGTATCTGTCTAGAAAAGGTTGTTCCCATCTTCCAGTCTGTCTTCTGTCTCCTACACAGTGCAGGATGTAAAGAACCAATTCTCTCTGACTCCTCCTTTGCCTATGCTCTAAGGAAACTATATATACAAAGGCTTTCAACCCAGGCTACACATTAAAATAATCTGAAAATTTATTCTATTATTATTATTATTTTGCTTTTTAGGGCTACACCTGAAACATATGGAGGTTCCCTGGCTAGGGGTCTAATCGGAGCTACAGCTGCCACCCTATGCCACAGCCACAGCAACGGGGGATCTGTGCTGCATCTGCAACCTACACCACAGCTCAAGGCCCCACCAGATCCTTAACCCACTGAGCAAGGCCAGTGATCGAACCAGCAACCTCATGGTTCCCATTCGGATTCGTTTCTGCTGCGCCACGATGGGAAATCCTAATCTGAAATTTTAAAATGTGCCTGTACCAATGCCCATGCATAACACCATTTTGATTCAGTCAGAATTTCTCAGGGAATAGGAGCTTTACTCTATATATTTTTAAGAGATCTACCAAGAGTTTCAAAGCACGTATTATTAGATCACCCAACCTAATTCTTGTTGATCTACTTCTAGCTTTAATTTAATCTTTGAGATGACTTTGCACACATCTTAATTCATCTATTAAACGCAGATTTTATGTTGAGCTGTTGTCTCTCCCATCTTATAATTTATATGATATAAATGAATATAGTTAAACATATACACAGAAGGAAAAGAAATATCACACTCTAGGGTTGACTGCTGATATATAACATTAAAAATAATAGTCTGTGTATAATACCAAAATCCAATATACAGAAAACAGAGAATTTTTATTATAATCAAATGTATTCATAATTTATACACTTCTGATAATTATAAGAATAAAAAACAATGGATTTTCAAAATATAAGAATTGTAAGAATCTATAATAAATATTTTTTAAAATCTTGGGTAGGATTTAATAGCTTTATTTTCAACCTGTCCTTTAGATCCAAGGAAAAGCAGCATGATATGGTGGAAACCAATGAATCAGTTGCTTTCCAACTGATTTTAACTTCAACATCCCTATGAGCTCTTTAGGTGATTTAAAAATAATCTAAACTTCTTAGCACCTCAGTACCCTTATCTATAAAATGAGGAAGCAAAGAAAGTGTTAACAGAAAAACTAGCATTTATCTGCTATAGGTGAGACACTGTATAGGGCGATTTCACATGTGACTTCATTTGTCTTCATTCTCTTCCTCCTCTTTCTTGTTTCCTCCTCCATCATGTCTATCATCATCAACATCATCATAATTCCTGCTTCGTCTTTGCCTAGTCGCTTTGGGGGCTCTGTCTGCCTGGACTTCTTTTATATTTTCCACTTCTTGAGACCTCCAAGTTCTCTTCAAAGTAACAGATTATGAGATAAATAAAAAACAGCAACAACAACAGCAGATGCCGTATTTACTGAGTGCTCAGGTACTATTCTAAGCATTTATCTGTAAACCTGTAAATATTATTTAATTCTCACAACAGTTTTATCAGTTAGATATTACTGCTCTCTCTCCTTTACAGATGAGACAGCAAAGACAGAAAATTTAAGTGACCAAGGTCCTACAGGAAACTGACAAGATTCAAATTCAGGATTCAAACACTTCAAAACATTTGCTTTATACGTATACGCACACGTTGCTAAATCATTCAATAGAGAAGACATTAAGATATTTATCATCAGAGTTCCCGTCGTGGCGCAGTGGTTAAAGAATCAGACTAGGAACCATAAGGTTGCGGGTTTGATCCCTGGCCTTGCTCAGTGGGTTAAGGATCTGGCGTTGCCATGAGCTGTGGTGTAGGTTGCAGATGAGGCTCGGATCCCACGTTGCTGTGGCTGTGGTGTAGGCTGGTGGCTACAGCTTCGATTAGACCCCTAGCCTGGGAACCTCCATATGCCGTGGGTGCAGCCCTAGAAAAGGCAAAGAGACAAAAAAAAAAAAAAAAGATATTTATCATCAATACTTCAGCATGCATCTTCTAATAATAACTTCCTATACAAGTATAATACTCATTACCACACCTAAGAAAATTAACTGAAATGTCACCCAAATGTCCCAAGACTGTTATTTTTGTCTGTTTTTCTTCTAAATTAATCAGGATTCAATTTAGGTTCATGTACTGCAACGGTTCATCTCTTTTCTTCTGTCTCTTTTAGTTTAGAACACTGCCCCATCTTTTGGGGGACAGAGGGAGAGGGTTTGAGTTCAGGCAAGTTCTTTTATAGATTGACCTACATTCTAGATTTGCCTATTTCACTATTTTCTCTTCTTTTTGTTTTGTTTTGGCCAAGCCCACAGCATGTTGAAGTTTCTGGACCAGGGATGGAACCCACACCATAGTAGCAACCCAACTGCTGCAGTGACAAGACTGGATCCTTAACCCGCTGAGCCACAAGAGAACTCCGTTATTTCCTCTAGTCTTAATTATGATACTACGATGTCAGAGGTTAAGACCGCTAAAATTAGCACATATCTCTAACAATAATAAGGATTCATTTAACTATTCAGATGGCACTAGGGATGTTTCTTAACCATTAACCTTTACCTACTATATGCCTAAGGCTGTATAAACAAACTATTTTCTAGTATCCCTAAGACTTGCCTTTTTTTACACTGGATGACAAATTTAAATCTGAATATGTCAGATAAGACTAGTAATTTTAACTTTAAAGAAGTACAAAAGAGGATAAAACAAATAGCTTAAGAATAAGAAAGGTGCACTTAAAACAAGAACCAGATGATCACCTAGAGGTGATTTCTAGTATAGAAAAGAATCATGGAGGAGGAGTTCCCGTTGTAGCTCAGTGGGTTAAGAATCCAACTGGTATCTATGAGGAAAAGGGCTCAATCCTTAACCTCGTTCAGTGAGTTAAGGATCTGGTGCTGCTGAGAGTTGTGGTGTAGGTGGCAGATGAGACTCAGATCTGGCGTTTGTGTGGCTGTAGTATAGGCCAACAGCTGCATCTCTGATTTGACCCCTGGGCTGGGAACTTCCATATGCTGCAGATATGGCCCTAAAAAAAAAGAACTATGGAGGAAAGTAGAGCTTTTTAATTATAAAAGTGTCATTTTTGTTAAAAGATCCTTTTGCAGATAAAAATAACACATTTTTCTCAGTGTCTGTCTAGAAATCTATGCTATTCAGGTACCAAAACGAGGTAAATGCACATACTGAAAGCAATACAAATAGCTAGATAAAAAGCAAATCTTTTCATTTCAGGCTTGTGACTACTAATTTCCCTTAAACTTTGTAACCACCATCGGGTCACCAGCCCAGTATCTCTGTATACACACCCAAACAATAACTCTCTTCTTCCCCCCAATGGTAACCATAAATCCCTATTTGTGATAACCCTTTGTTTTTCTTTATAGTTTTATTATATAAGCATGATCTTAAACAATATAGCTTCATCTGCTCTTGCATTTTATATGAATGGAATCACATCATATGTATCCTTTGTCTTATACAAGAACAGACTTCAGAATTTACCTGCAATTAGAAAAAAAATCTAAACCAGATTACTCTTGGAAAAAGTTTAGAGTACTATTAAATTGATTAAAACAGACTTAAGATTCAAAATAATATAGGAAATGTTAAGAAGTCATTTTAATTTGTCCATGAAGACAAAACAAAGATTTATCACCTAGAAAGAGTTAACTGCACAACAGGAAAGCATAATCAACCAGAACTAATAAAGTTTGTTACTATATCCTTCAAATGAATATAAAGTACACACTGTTCCTTAGTGTGAACTAGTTCATCTTTTCTGAGCTAAAAAGTCCCAGGAGGACTTTTTATTTAACTTCCATATGATGGACACAATGAGGTATGGTATGGGAATCCACTGATCAATGGGATGGGAACACAGTGGGCAAGACGTTCAGGTACAAGATATGTGATGTCTGCAGTGTTGTTCCTTAAAAAGAATATACAGTTGATCCTCAAACAACACAGGGGTTATCCCCCGCCCCCCACTGAAAATCCACATATAACCTATAGTTAGCTCTCCATACAGGCAGTTCCTTCATACCCATGATTCTGCATCCAGGGATTGGACCAACTGTAGATTGTGTAGTACTGCAGTATTTACTACTGAAAAAATCCACAAATAAGTGGTTCTGCACAATTCAAATCCATGTTGTTCAAGAGTCAACAGTATATGCCAACTCTCACACTGTAATTCCAAACTGTTTAGTGCATTTTAAGGAAATAACAACAGGTAATAATTAGATTAACATTTAAGGTAGTTATAAAGTGCCAGCATGATCTGTTTTACTTACACGCTAAAATAATCCTCTAAACAACTGTATAAATAGGTATTATTATCTTGCTCATTTTACAGATAACTGAAACATATGGGTTAAGTAACTTGTCCAAGATAAACTTGTACTGGTAATTAGGACAAATGAGTTTTAAACCTTGACAATCTCATCTCAAAGTTCATGTTCTTATGCAGTAAACTACACCACTTCACTTGAGTTGAGGGAGCTTGTACTTCCATAAGGTTTGAATCTCATAAATATTAAACATTTTCTAGTTATCAATAGAAAAACTGATCAAAGGTTTTCAGTTACATTAAAGATTACAGTAATGAGGGAGTTCCTGGCATGGCACAGTGATAGCAAACCTGACTAGTATCCATGAGGATGCGGTTCGATCCCTGGCCTTGTTCAGTGGGTTAAGGACCCGGCATTGCCATGAGCTGTGGTCTAAGCCACAGATGCAGCTCAGATCCGGAGTTGCTGTGGCTGTGGTATAGGCTGGTGGCTACAGCCCCGACTGGACCCTTAACCTGGGAACTTCCATATGCCACAGGTGAGGGCCTAAAAAAGCAAAAGATTACAGTCACGAGACTGCCTAATGGTGAAGGCTTTTTGAATCACAAGTTTTACCCTGCTCAGACTCAAACATTACTGTCTGCTGTACAGAGATGTCAGATAGTAAGGCACTGGGGATACACAGTCTTAAGATGCCCTCTTGTTACATGTGTTCACCTATTAGTCATTGCGCACATACTATGTGAAGGCACACCAGTTAATGGCATTTACTCAGATAAATATTAAGCAGAGCCTGCCCACAATGGTTTTATAGTCTAGAAAGGGATATTAAAGAAAATTATTTTTAAATAGGTAAAATAAATTACAGTTGCTAGTTCTTTACATATATTAGCTTTCTTAAACTTCGAAGCAATACTAATAAAGTGGTTGGTTATATAATTTGTTTAAAAGTTGGCAAGTTAAGAGAGTTGGAAACAGAGGTTATTTCCAGTTGTTAAGATCAGAAAAGAGTTCTTGGAAGTGACATGTGAGATGAGACTTTGGGGCAGATGAAATTGTGGGGAAAGACGGAGAAATAGGAGTCCCCACTGTAGCTCAGCAGTAACGAACCCGACCAGCATCCATGAGGATGCGGGTTGCAATCCCTGGCCTCTTTCAGTGGGTTAAGGATCTGGCATTGCCATGAGCTGTGGTGTAGGTCACAGACACCACTCAGATCTGGTGTTGCTGTGGCTGCGGCATACGCTGGCAGCTACAGTCCCGATTCGACCCCTAGCCTGTGAACTTCCATATGCTGCAGGGGTGACCCTAAAAAGACCAAAAAAAAAGAGAGAGAGAGAGAGAGAGATAAAAGTACATCATCAGAGAAAACTGCAGAAGCAAAGTTATGAAAACAGAAAACAATGGAGAACTGTTAGTATTCATAGGGTACAAGGGAGTATTAGAAAATTAGGCTGAGAGTTTCCTGGTGGTCTAGCAGTTAAGGATCCAGCATTGTCACTGCTGTGGCTCAGATTTGATCCCTGGCCTGGGAATTTCTGCATGCCTTGGGCATGACCAAAGTAAAAAGAACTAAGAAAATTAGGCTGAAAAAAATATATTGAGGCCAGATAATGGAAAATTTGTTAAGTGGAGGCTATTCTATAGATACTGGGGAGCCACTAGAGATTTCTGAACAAGAAGATGATATAATCAGGGTGTATTTTAGAAAGAATAATAACTGTCAATGGAGTTCCTGCTGTGGTGCAACAGACAGACTGTGTCTCTGCAGCAGGAGGGACAAGGGTTCAATCCCCTGCCCGGCACAGTGGGTTAAGGATCAGGTGGTGCCACAGCTATGATGTAGGCTGCAGATCCCCCTCGGATTCCACACTTGGCCCAGGAATTCCATATGGCATGGGGCGGCCAAAGAAACAAAACCAAAAAATCTACCAACCAACCAACCAAACAAAAGAAAGAATAACTGTCAAAAGAGTGTAAAACAACTGTGAGGTTTAAGCTAGGATGAAAAGTAATGACAATGCGTAAAAGACCTCTAAAGAACCATGTTATTAAAGAGGATTTACGATAGGCACTGAAAAGATGTTCAGCATCACCAGCCACTAGAGAAATGCAAATTAAGACTATGATGAGGTATCATCACACCTATTAGAACAGCTTAAATAAACTGTAGCAATAGGAAATGCTGGCAAGGATTCAGAGAAACTGGACCTGTCACATATTGCTGGTGGGAAAGTAAAATTGTATAGCCATGCTGGAAAATAGTTTGGCAACTTCTTAGAAAGCTGAACATAAACTTATCATCTGACCTAGGAACTGTACTCCTGGGCAGTTATCCCAGAGAAATGAAAACTAATGTCAACACAAAAATCTGTACACAAATGTCCCTAGCTCCATTACTTGTAAGAGCCGACAAGTATAAAAAAAAAAATATCCCACAATACATGAATAAACTGTGATACAGCCATACCATGGAATACTTCTCAGCAATAAAAATAAATTAGGGATACACACAACAGATGGGTCTCAACAGCATCATGCTGAATGAAAAAAGTCAATCTCAAAAGGTCACATACTTATGATTCCATTTATATAACATACTCAAAATGACAAAATTATACTGGTAGAAAACAGATTAGTAGTTCCCAGAGGTTAGAGATAGTATACATTGAGGGATGGGGGGTAACCCAAGGGAGATCTTCAGAGTGACGGAATATTCCTTTATCTTGATTGGGGCAATGGTTACACAAATCTACTCATGATAAAATGATACACAACTATACACCACGTTGAGCCAATGTCAATTTCCTGGTCTTTGGTTGTTACTATAATTAGGCAAGATGTGACCACTGAAGGTACATGGGATCTTTCTGTACTGTATTTACAATTTCCTGTGAACTTAAAAGTATTTCAAAATAAAAAGTTAAAAAATTTTAAGCAAAAAAAATTTTTTAAAGGAGCAAAATACCCTTAAAAATAGCACATAGCACATGGAGAATATGCATACATTTAAGATAAATAAAATATCAAAGTATTAATGGTTACTCCTCCAGTGGACTCAATGTTAATGTTAATATATTTCCCTTATGTTATATTAATGTCAATATATTCTCTTTAAGGCAATTCTGTATTACAGTTGCACTCATACTAAAATAAGCATAAAGCCAACTTTACCTAATAAAGCTTAATACGCACAATAGAAACAAAGCATACCACTGAGCAGATCCATAAACCAGAGGATAAAATAATTTTCATGGAAGCAAACCAAAATATAGAAGGGCAAAGTACTTTGGGCATTTAGCTCTCTGTTTGTAGTATTCAAGACTATGCAGTTTTTTAATTTAATTGAGCGAACAAAAAATTATTTTCTCTTTATATTTATCAAAAGAAAAGTTTACTTTTTCTTAGCACTGTTTCCAAAGTATCTATGAATCTGCTATAATTACAAAACAGTTTCAAAAACCCAGGACCACTTCCTACCATCCATTTCTGAAACTCTAGCAGTGATTTTTCTACTGTTTTGTTATGTCCCACTTCTGAGAAGTAGAATTCGGGGCAATGCAATTGAAACAAATTAAATTGCCTCTTTTTTTTTTTTTTTTTTTTGCCTTATCTAGGGCCACACTTACAGCATATGGAGGTTCCCAGGCTAGGGGTCTAACAGGAGCTGTAGCCGCCGGCCTTCGCCACAGCCATAGCCACGCGGGATCCGAGCCACGTCTGTGACCTACACCACAGCTCACGGCAACGCTGGATCCTTAACCCACTGAGCAAGGCCAGGGATCGAACCCGCAACCTCATGGTTCCTAGTTGGATTCGTTAACCACAGAGCCACGATGGGAACTCCCTAAATTGCCTCTTAAATTACATTATCATTCTTTCGGCTGCACTTCGGCCCTGGTACACTTTTTTTTTTTTGTGCTGCACAGACCGTGCACTTACACTGTTACATATACTGTTATTTTTAAAATGTGTCATATAAACCAAAGAACACAAACATTTTCTGGCTCCAACTTGCCTTTAAACTAAGACTTCCACTATTGGGTTGTACCTAATCCTTAAACCACATTCAGAACTGTCTCAGTTCAATGAATAAGAATATATGGAGTTCCCACTATGGTGCAGCTGGTTAAGGATCTGGCATTGTTTCTGTGGCAGCACAGGTTTGATTCCAGCCTAGTGCTTAAGGATCTAGCTTTGCTGCAGCTGTGGTATAGGTCACAGCTGCAGCTTGGATTCAATAGCTGGGCCAGGAACTTCTATATGATTCGGGTGCAGCCAAAAAAAAGGGGGGGCGGAATCTAATAGACAACACTGCAGTTTATATCCTCACTCACAGTAAATGTTTCTACACAATGGTCAAAATAAGGTGGTAAGTTTGATGAAGGATACTTAATCTGGCTGCATGTCAGAACAGACTAGTAAAGAAGCCAAGTATATAAAATTTGAATTCTTATTCTAGTCACTAAAATAACATTTGGGCAGGCTAGTAGAGGTTTGACAGGTTGACTGGTAAAAAAAATCTTTATATTTATTTTTAAATACGCTACATCCCCAAATAAAATCAACATAATGGAAAATGAGAAACTGGCTCAATACTTCAAACTCCACTAGAATATTGTAAACATATTATGAATCTGAACCCCAATTTTTTTTTTTTTTTTTGGCCATGCTCTCAGCATGTGGAAGTGTGGAAGTTCTCAAACCTGCACCATAGCAGCAACCCAAGCCACAGCAGGAACAACATCAGATCCGTAACCCACAGTGACATAGGAGAACTCCTGGCTCCAAATTTTAATGCATGGTTTTGGCAATCTTTGACTTTCACGCCAATATTATATTGATAAAGCTGATTTGGATTTAATTTAGTTTCAGAGTGCCAAACTTAAAACCAATTTGCAGGCATTTGCAATATCTCAGTGAAATATTGTAATATACAGTTTATACTAACAGGATGACCCTAAATTTGGAGAATTCATGGTCCTCATCTCTTACTAAAACCTCTTACCTGTCGAGAATTTTAAAAGAACAGAAATAAGGTGAAGATAGTAGATATACTGCCACCTGTTTTGTCCTGTGTCGCAATTCAAAAGCGTTAAACTAAACCCACAATAAAAATTCAAAACAGGAGTTTTCACTGTGGTGCAGTGGGTTAAGGAGCCAATACTGTCCAGCTGTGGCCTAGGCTGCAGCTGTGGCTCAGATATAATCCCTGGCATGGGAAGTTCCATATGCAGAAGGCGCAGCAGAAAAAAAGAAGAAAAAAAAACTTCAAGACAAATACAAATCTAAGTCTCTGCCTCCACAACATTCTTTTAAGGTACATGTCATAAAACATCATTTTATTCTGAAACATGGTGCTAAGATATTATAACCAAGTTTTCCTAGTTTCTACCATCATAAGCAAAAGCCAAGATAAGACTCATATTATGTTACACTCTGTGGTGAAGTGATTTTATCACTAGTAGGGTCCAGCGTGCAGTGAAGTAACAAAACACTTTCAGTATGGAAGCTTGAAGTCTAGACTCAGGAAGGTTAGGCTTCAAGGTCCAATGACGACGGTGCTATGTGTATAAGAGGAAGAGGTGCAGGTCTGTCACAAATGCATATCCAAATATTCAAATGGAAAATTATAAGACAGTGACAAAGGCAGCATGTAAACACTGAATTCTTCTCCAAGAATGCCTGGCCCAAGCCCTTCTATATTTAATTAACCTCTTGATTTCTCAAAGCCAAGAGAATCAGACCCAAAGTAAGAATCACTGTCATGATTAATAGCCACCCTAGGTACATTCTACTATTATTAACATCTTAATAGCACATCAGGCCTGGAGGTATGAATTTTGAAAGAAGAGCTAGTTAATATGGTCATTCTTGTAAGGTAAAATAATAATAATATTCATTAGAACCTCTGTGATTCAACAGTTTCTCAAAAACAATGTTCAAATTTCAATTCTCAGAAAAGATATGAAAATGTCTTTAAATCATCTATGTTGTAAAGTGCTGAAAAACTGTTGAGGATCTAGTGATTAACAAAATATTTACAAATACTTATGTGATGCAAAATCTCTGTAGAATGGATAGGATGCTACTGAAATCAAAACTGATTTATCCTAATATGCCTGCATGTTCTCCCATCACTACAATGATGCCTTCTTCTAGAATAATACAGATTTTCTTGCCTTAGAGAAACTGCTCTATCATAAAACTGATTTTCTTTATAACTAAGTGGCAGTAAAAATTGTCAAAGCAAAACAAAGACAAAATAACTACTACGCATACTAATATATTATTTATACAACTCCATCTAACAGTTTCTTTAATTTTGTAGTAACATTAAGATGTAACCTTAATAGAGAGTTCTTATATTTTAGTTCCAGTTCAGTAAATTTTTACATGCCAAGACTTTTATTTAGAGCTAAGTATGAAGATAGATCTCTAGAGAATTTCAGCCTGGTGAGGGTAAACAAAAATAAATAATAGTAATACTATGTATACTTCAACTAAAAATTGTATAGATTTAAAGAAAAGCGAGTTAATGTTTTAACAGCTAAAAGCAAAGCAAAGAATTCATCTTCCCTTTGGAGAAATATTTATTAGCCCAATGAGCATTTGAAGATTACAGAGTCTATGAGTTCCCGTCGTGGTTCAGTGGTTAACAAATCCGACTAGGAACCATGAGGTTGTGGGTTCGATCCCTGGCCTTGCTCAGTGGGTTAAGGATCCGGCTTTGCTGTGAGCTGTGGTGTAGGTCGCAGACGCGGCTCGGATCCCACGTTGCTGTGGCTGTGGCGAAGGCAGCTACAGCTCCTGTTAGACCACTAGCCTGGGAACCTCCATATGCTGTGGGTGCAGCCCTAGATAAGGCAAAAATACAAAAAAAAGAGAAGATTACAAAGTCTATATACATAAATTAACAGCTTGCTACAATCAGTAAATTATCATATCCTGAAGATTAAATGGTAGATACCCATTTAGAGTAGGAATATTTGATTAAAAGATTGTTTTGAAATGGTCAACAACTTTGCAAACCTGTAACTGGATAAAAAGTTGTAAAAGTAAAACGACAAATGAGACGTGGCTAAACTCTAACAACCATTTCAGGAAGCCATGTTATAACTTAACAATTACAAAAACTAAATTAATCTGTTTCTACTAAAGAGAACATAAATCCTGACATTATTTTTCTGGCAAAATTATGGTTTTGGTGCTAGTCTTCTATGAAAGACATCTGTGTACCCACCTATCTGTTCTGTTAACTGCCAACTACAAGCATCCCCTTTCTTATTTTTCTAGATAACTCTATTATTAATAACTCTAAAATACTACTCATAAAATTGCTTCAAAATTGCATTACTTTTGGTTCTGGAAATCCTTCAAAAGTACCCTTCCAATTTTCAAGAGATAATTCATTACAGGTAGCCTCTTGAACTGCAGTGATTTCACACATAGTTTTATGTACCTTTTCAACCTAAACATTTGCATTAACTATATTCTTACCCTGTGGCAAATATGTGTCAACTCAAGCTGACAAAGTGAAACCAGTCAATACTGAGTATCGGTAAAATCTAAATGTCCAAATTCCTGTTTCAAATTTAATTTTTTTCATTTAAAGGTAATGTATTAAATCTTTTTTAAAGATCTAAACTTGTCTAGTATTTCAGATAAATTTAAGAAAAAAATACAAAGAAAAGCAGACTATTACTGTTAGAAGAAACCCAAATGATTCTCTTTGTTTTCAGAATCGCTCCTTTCACTCTTTTCCAAACTACACTTCCTTTTCATTACTTCCCGTAGTCCTTTGGGCAAATCAGTGTTTAACATCACCCCTCCCACTCCATATTCTTAAAAAAAGGATTCACTGTCCACAGGTGAGAAAACCCCATTATCCAATTATATTACCCTAGTGATTCCCATGCTTTGAAAGACACCTGTGAAAATGCCAAAACCCTAAATTAGAGCCCCCAAGGGCCTTTTCTTTTTTGACTCCATTTCTCTTTTCCTGATCTTTAAGGCCACCCGATAGCCCCTTGCTCTTCAAACCTAAATCCTTCCCCTAATAACCACCACCCCCTTCGGTCCGCGATCTCGTCAGCCCCAAGCCGGTTCCCTCTTCCTGGCCAGGTGGTAATATCGACCCTGGTCCGGATCCTGCTCCTCTCATCCCTCGCTCCCCACTGCCAAATCCCAGAGCATCCCTTCCTCCCGTCCCACATTCCTGCAGGA
>PVHT021183726.1:10630536-10734429 GCA_004024745.2 Catagonus wagneri
ACCTCCATTTCCCTCAGATTTCATTCTAGAGCTGACTCTCCAAGCTCCAGCAACCGAATCCCGGGGCCCCTGGGGATTCCTGCCCAGGGCAGCGCCCCCGGCTCCATCCCCGACTCCCCACTCACCCTTGGCTGCAGGCGCCCCCCAAACTCCCCTCTCCTCCGCCTCAGCTCCCGCTCACCTCCGCGGCCCGAGTCAGGCTCCCCGGACCCACCTCCGAGTCGGCGCACGAGCCGCTGTCGGAGTCCGGCGCCCTCCGGGCCTCGCCGGAGCGAAACGCCTCGAGCGGCGGGGGCGGGGCCCGGGGAGGGGAGCCGGAGTGGAGGCGGGGGCGGTGGCGGCTGCGCGCTGGCATCGCTCCGGCCCACCTCTCAGCCGCGCCGGCAGCCGCCGGAGTCCGAACCGGAACTGCTTCTGGAGGCGGGGCCTTACCGGGGGAGGAGGAGCCCTACTTGCGGGGCGGGGCCAAAACCGGAAGGGACACGGACCTCAAGCTGTGCGCGAGAGGAGGACGGAGACGTGGAACCGCAGCAAGGAAATCCGGGAGCGCATGCGTCAGGCCCAAAGCCAAAGTGGGAGATGCGGGGCTGGTAGAGATGGGCCGAGGCCTGTGGGGTTAGTAAATAGGGTTTGGGGAAAAGAGGAATTTATCCTACTTCCTTTGGAGGAAGCCAGCTCCTCTCCAAGAGCTAACCCGCAGTCATCATTGTTGTCATTTTTTGCCTCTGCTCTCTGACAGTCCCTATGCCAAATGCCATTTAAATATCTCACTTGATCCTTGTGCCACCTCTATAGGGTATTACAACACAGGAGTGCAAAGAAACTTGCCTGAGGTTGGGCAGTTAATATGTGCCAAAGTCAGTACTCCCACTCAAATCTAACTTCAGAACCTGTGCCCTTCTCACTTTATTATACTACCCCGCCCTGAGGGAAGTCCCCAACCCGGGCCTAGCATTGGCATAAACCAAGTCCAGAACTACTTGCCACCCTAGGCTCCAGCCCCTTCTTGGCCTTGCTTCCCTGGGCAGTGCAAGGCAGACTTCCGATGAGTCCAGTAGGAGCGGGGATAGGTTCTGGGGGTGGGCCTGACTTTACGTTGCTTCCATGGAATGCCCTGGTGTGGCCTTTACCCTTAAGCTGGACTCAAGGCCAGGTGCAGCTGGGAGACTCCCCGTTGCAGCTCTTACCCCTCTCAGCCCCATCAAGCCTTCATGAAGTCATCTGAGAATTGGGAAGTTGATTTCTTCAGCCCATAACTAGCTCTAGCAGTAGGACGTATAGACCTTTCTCTGTTTCTGTTTCTATTGTGAGGACAAAAGCCCTTATAGGCAGAAGAAGCTCCCTCCAACTCCAAAATCTTTCTATTTATTTTATTTTTATTTATTTATTTATTTATTTATTTATTTATTTATTTATTTTTGCTTTTTAGAACCACACCCATGGCATATGGAGTTTCCCAGGCCAGGGGTCAAGTCGGAGCTACTGTCGCCGGCCTATGCCACAGCCACAGCAACGCCAGATCCCAGTTGTGTCTGCGACCTACACCACAGCTCACGGCAACCCCAGATCCTTAACCCACTGATCGAGGCCAGGGATCGAACTCAAAACCTCATGGTTCCTAGTCGGATTTGTTTCCGCTGCGCCACGAGGGGAACCCCCAAAATCTTTTTTTTTTTTTTTTGGTCTTTTTGCCTTTACGTAGAGCCGCACCCGCGGCATATGGAGGTTCCCAGGCTAGGGGTATAACAGGAGCTGTAGCTGCCGGCCTTCGCCACAGCCACAGCCACAGCAACCCAGGATCCGAGCCGCGTCTGCAACCTTCACCACAGCTCACGGCAACGCCGGATCCTTAACCCACTGAGCAAGGCCAGGGATCGAACCCGCAACCTCATCGTTCTTAGTCGGATTCGTTAACCACTGAGCCACGAAGGGAACACCCAAAATCTTTCTGATGATCGCCCTTTGGCTCTTCAGAAAGTCTAGGGCAACATTCACCTCCCTTCTCCTCTTTTGACGTACATGGTAAATTTTAACCTTCTCTTTTGAGAAACCAGCCATCTACATAACAGAACCATCGTTCAAACCTTCTCCCACCAACACTGTGGGCAACCCTTTAGATGAGGTCATCCATGTTCCTCTCCACATTTCTTTGACCCTATAACTCAGTAAACTTTCCTTAGGCTCTATAATCAAAAAGCTCATTCAACAGTACAGTTCCCATTTAGTTTGTGGCCCACCAATTCCTGAGGAACTTTTCCTGTCATTCATCCTTGGAGCTAGCCACCTCCTCTGCACCCTGGATCTCTACTTTAACTCAGTTCTCAGAACCAAATAGCCTTATACAGGCTCTAAATCTATTAAGTATTTACTATGTGTTGGACACAGAATATCCTTTGTTTCATTTAATCCTTACAATTCTCTGAGGTAGGTGTAATTATCCTCTCAGAGATGAGGAAACTGAGGCTGAGAGGTCAAGTGACTTGCATAGGTATGTCTGATAATATGTTGGCATGGAATTTGGGGCTAGGAGGTGACTTGCGGAGGAAAATGTCCTGTTCTCTTTGGAGGCCCCTGTGACTTGCTGAGTCACTTGCTGCTGTCTCACCTGTCCCTGCCAATCTCCAGGGAGGAGAAATGACACTGGAGAGGCAGAGAGGAGTGACCGCAGAGACAGAGGGGTGGGTGGGCTGGCCCATGGCGGAGGCCTCGCTCCCAGAGCTAAGGGGAGATGCCGAAGCCACGCCTTGCCCCAGCATCTTGGAACTGGAGGAACTCCTAAGGGCAGGCAAGGTTTCTTCCAGCCACGTGGACGAAGTTTGGCCCAACCTTTACATAGGAGATGCGTGAGTTGTAGCTGGCCGAAGCGGTGTGGGGGTGGGGACAAGGCGAGACAGTTCTTGGGATCTTTACCAGAGATGGAGGTGGAGTGGGAACAAAAGCAAGCAGTCTGTTCTGAACTCCCCAGGCCGGGGCCTTTCTCCAGGACTCCTCTGTGCTGGGGACAGTGCAGTGATCAGATGCAGCCACCAGGGGGAGCAGGGACTTTGCCTGCTTGAAAGAAGGGCGCACTCAGGGGTCTCTGGAGTCTTCTGGCACAACCAGAACAATTGGTGGGTCTGGGGTGGAAGGACTGGGGAATAGTGATTTGGGGGTGTGAGATGGGTTGGATGAGAGTGTCGCTTTCCAGTCCCAGCCTTCCTCCTATGGACACAGAGCAGGTGAGGAAGCCTGACTGAAGGTGAATCAGGGAAGGAATCACCTCTAAACATTTGCAGATCAGAAGTAGGTATGAGGTAACAGCCAGGAGAGGCCGGATGTGCATGGTAGGCCATGGTGCAGGAAGGGAAGGGCAGCTGGGACCCAGGGCTGAAGCAATCCTTTCCTTCCTGTCCTGGCTAAGGCAGGAGCAGATTGCCTCAGGAAGCACAGAGGGGCCAAAGCTAGACCCTTGCACCACCAGTTATCCTACTAGAAAGCTCCTAGGGTGGGCTTGCAAGCCATGGAGACAATGGGTTCCTTCTGGCTCCCTTTGGGTCCTAATGGATCCATCCCTCTAAATTAGGAGACCAGACAAATTAGGAGCCCTGGACCTCAAGACTCAACCAGCATCCAGCCCTTTTTCTCCCTATCCCCCCAGGGCCACAGCAAATAACCGCTTTGAGCTATGGAAGCTGGGCATCACCCACGTGCTGAACGCCGCCCATGGAGGCCTCTTCTGTCAGGGTGGCCCTGACTTCTATGGCAGCAGCGTGAGCTACCTGGGGGTGCCAGCCCACGACCTCCCTGACTTCGACATCAGTGCCTACTTCTCCTCTGCAGCTGACTTCATCCACCGTGCCCTCAGCACACCTGGGGGTAGGACTCAGGGGTCTGAACCCATCTCCCATCCTGCTCAGCCCTGGGGGGGATGTCCACTTTCCCCTCAAACACCAGTGGCATCCCATCCATAGTTTTTAAAAAGGCATCAGGTTCGAAAAATTCTCTGCTCAGTGTTCTAACACATTATCCACCAGCACTGCTTGACAGATGGGGAAACTGAGGCCTAGAGTACAAGGTCATGCCACGAGTTAGGAGCAATGGAGCTGGAAGCCAGATCTCCCACACAACAAAACACTTCTTCCTCTGCATCACTCAGCCTTGGGAAACTGCCATCTGGTAGCTAGATGTCTGGTTTCTGCCACAAAGTCCTTTCAAATGTTTGTTTTTTCTTCTGGTCATGTCCACAGCATGTGGAAGTTTCCAGGCCAGGGATCAAACCTGTACCACAGCAGTGACCCAAACCACTGCAGTGACAATTAGGGATCCTTAACCTGCTGTGCCACAAGGGGACTTCCAATGCTTTCAAATGGAAAAAAAAAAAAAAAAATCTTGCTTTACCTAGGGTACAGCAAAGGAACCTGAGGAAGCTGGAGCCCCTGCTTTGTGTTCATCCGAGGTGACAGCTATGCCTCTTTGCTACCTGATCCTGGGCAAGCCAGTGTCCTTTTCTGGATTCCATTTCTTATCTAGGTCATGGGAGAAACAAGACTATGTCTTACAGCACTTTTCAATCCAAAGCCCTTTGACATTCCTATCTTCACCCATTCATTCACCAACTATTACCTCCTCTGTGCCAGGCACTGAACTAGGCACAGGGAATTCACACTCAGGCCATGCAGGGCCCTGGTGGAAAGACAGTCAAAATGTGAAGTGTTTCAAATGCTACTCAAATGAGTGGAAATATGTGGGATCACAGGGCAGGGTGCTCAATTCACAGGATCAGGAAGGTGGGGGGACTCCCTTCTACAACAGTTCTCAGCGGGACACATGCAAAAAAGGTGAGCTGATCTGTGATTCAAGCGATACCATGAGTGGCCAGGAAAGCATATCTCAGCTGAAACCTGACAGATGAGTGGTAGATGTGAGTCAGACCAAGAGAAGGGGAAGTTGAAAGAGCATGTGATGAGGCTAGAGGCCACCAGGGAACATGACAGCTTCAAGGAACAGTGAGCTACCCAGTGTTCCTAGAGCTGAGGGTTGGGCTGAGCCAGCCCGAGGTGAGGCGGCAGGGGCCAGCCCGTGGAGGGTCTTGAGAGCCATGTTCAGGGGTGCGGACGCCATCCCAAGGGTAGGCATAATAGGTGGCGGTCAGCACACCCATTTGACAGGTCATGAGACCGAGGCCCATAAATGCTGAACGATTTGCCCAGGGTCACAGGATACAGCCACGGCAGAGCAGGGAAAGGAACGAGGGTGCCCACCTCAGGCCCCGGGTGGGCCGGTTGGTGGGAAAGGGTCTTTCACCAGGATGTCTTCCCCAGCCAAGGTCCTGGTGCACTGCGTCGTGGGGGTGAGCCGCTCCGCCACTCTGGTCCTGGCCTACCTCATGCTGCGTCAGCAGCTGTCCCTGCGCCAGGCGGTGATCACCGTGAGGCAGCACCGATGGGTCTTCCCCAACCGAGGCTTCCTCCACCAGCTGTGCCAGTTGGACCGGCAGCTTCGAGGTGCAGGCCGGAGCTGAGGGGCCAGGTGAGGGTCGGGCAGGGCGAGAGGGACCAAGGCTGGGTGCCGATAGAAGTGAGAGGGCTGGCAGATGAGGGCTGGGCAGAGGGCAAGGGTACAATTGGAGGGCAGGGGACGGCTGAGGGCTGGCGAGGGAACGGATGGGACCGGTTCAGAGGCCAGATGTCAGGGCTGCACGTGGTCAGAGAAGAAGGTTGAAGGGGGCCTGGTCCATTCCACAAGCTGCTGGGCTCCCTTCACTGACCCAAGGTCACACTAGGTCCTGGCTGAGACAGCCGTCCGGTATGACCCTCTCTCCCCCCAAGCCCACCTGGACTCTTCAGACCCAGAGAGGAAGGAAACATTAGGAAGGAAAGGGCTAGAAAACATTAAATGGAAGAGGTGAGGCCCTCCAGCCTGGTCCTGGTGAGGACCTGCCCCACCTTCTTGACTGAAAGCCTGTGAGGCTCACCTGACTCCCAGCAAGGAAGCAGCACAGCCAGTCCTACACCCAAGGGCTGTCTGGACTTTCGCACACCTCTGCACACCCTCCCTCAGGTCTGGACCCTGACCCCAGCTCTAGGGGAAAAGTGTGGCTGCAGCTATTTCTCCAAGCTCAGTTAATTTTTTTTTTTTTTTTGTCTTTTTAGGGCCACACCTGCGGCATATGGAGATTCCCAGGCTAGGGGTTGAATCAGAGCTATAGCCACTAGCCTATATCACAGCCGCAGCAACACCAGATCCAAGCTGCATCTTCAGCCTACACCACAGCTTATGGCAATGCCAGATCTTTAACCCACTGAGCGAGGCCAGAGATTGAACCTCCGTCCTCATGGTTACTAGTCAGATTCGTTTCCACTAAGCCATGACGGAAACTCCAAGCTTAGTTAATTCTCATGTCAGCCCTGCAGCATCCATTGCCACAGTGGGGAAGGAGAACAGGTGCTCCTGCCACTGGCCATGACCTCATCACACAAGCCCTGCTTGATACAACGTTCTCCTGTGGCCGTGCCATTCATTTCCCCGCCTTGGACCCAGCATCCCACTTTCTCCCTTCACCCTGACCCAGTGTGATTTCAGAGATCTGCAGAAGGATCCTCCCTAAGCTCTCTCCTTCTCTGGTTCTGGGGAACACTTTAGGACACAAAGCCTTTCCTGCCATCTACCCCTGCCTCCCTCCTGTTCTGTGTTTAGCGCATTTGGAGCAACAGCAGATGGTCCTTAAACTGCATAAAGGGAACGGATCCCCAATACCTCCTCTCCCCAAGCCACCCCCCTTCTGTTGGAGCCCCCAGTGTCCCCAACTGCCCAATAGAAGGAGATGGGCTTCCCTAACAGCAATGACTTCTCAGGCTCCAAGCCCACAGATGGTTGCTGAAGTTCTGCTACAATTTCTTTGCCAGGAAGTGTGTCTTCCCAGGGAGGAATGGCTGTGGGGGCACCAGATTGTGAAGAAGCTGCAGAATGCCCACTGCCTTTCTTCTCCCACAGTGTCCAGGCTGGGGCTGGCCCTGTCTGGCCCCAACAGCCCATCTCCCTCACATTCACATCCCCAGTGAGGGCCATCAGATGGGAGGTCAAGCCTCCAGAGCCGCTCTCCACTCCCCCTATCCCACCTCCAGCTCCTACGACCCATACTGCTCCTTCTTTCCTCTCTCCTCAACCCTGATTTTGGCTGTGCCCCACCACCCGCTGGCTCAGAGGAGCTGCCAGCTGGGCGTGGGGCACTGGCCTAGGCTCTCCTGGGAGCTGAAAGAACAGAAGCTTTCTCCTCCTGCCAAGAGCTTCCCCAGGGCATGGACTGAATCTTCCCTCACCTGCCACCCGTAGGAACTGGTTTTTGTCTCTGAACGTATAGCCAGTCCAACCAAGGGGGGCGTACTCGAGCACATGCTCAAGCTATCAGGAGGATGAGCATCTTAGGGAAGGGGATTAGGGCAGAACCAAGGGCCAGGTTTAGAGTTTGGGGGTGAGTGTGATGCAAGAAAATAAGGGTTACAGCTGGAGTTGGGATTAGACCTGGGGCAAGGCTGGTTGGGAAACTGTTGTGGAGAGCTCTGCAGATGTGGGAGCTGAGAAGGGGACAGGAATGGCACGTTCCCATCCTCTTCTCGTTCCTTTAAACAGGTTTTGGGAACACAGCAGAACACTCAGATCTCTGATTGTGCCCAATTACCCCACTTCCTCAGCCTGGGACCCTTAAAAACCCTGACCTCAGAACTAAGCGTTTTTCCCCAGGCAGCTGACTTTGAGGGAGTCAGCTGGGTTATCGCATTGCACAATTCCTGGGGGTGTCATCCACCAAACAGCCTGTGTAGCTGGAGTCCCTGGAGTGCAGTGAGCAACCTGTGTGACCGTACACAGCAGCCCTGGGGCTGGGGACTCTGAGAGATGAGGAGGCTGTGGTGAGAGGTCATCTCTCTCCATGAGCTCTGGGCCTCAAACCTGCCTCCTCATCTCTCTTAGCACCGGTACTCACTTGACCTTACACTGAGGCACAAGGCAGAAGCAGGTTTAGCTGGCAGCTCTTGCCTCTGCCCTGAGGAGTCCCAGCCAGTCTGAGCCTTGGTTTACCTGCCTGTAACATGGAGCTCCTCTCTCCCCCAGAGCTGGTCCTTATTCCCTGCCATGGGGCTCTGCCACTTTGCTGCCCTGGTGCTGGTCCTGCTGGCGCTGAGGGAGGCTCTGGCCCAGGTGGAAACTCAGAAGATGGTAAGAGCCCAGTGTGGGGTCCACCCTAGAGCCTGCAGCTCCATCCGCTTCCTCCTATTGCCTGCGGTCCCGCTCAGCCACCATCTCCAGTTCTCACAGGTGGGAAGGGGCTCCACTCTCGGCCCAGCCCTGAGGCTCCTTGACCAGGAACCCCGAGTTCCCTCAGGGGTGGGGGAGGCATGGGAGGAGAGCTGGAGGGGAGTTTAAGTGTTCATGGTAGCCTTGGACCAGCAGCTCTCCCCAGGATTCAGGGAGCTCCGGGCAGGGGTGGTGGGGGGGCGAGTTCTAGCTCCCTGGAGCTCAGGCTTCAGAGACCCAGTGGAGGTGTGGCTGCGGGTGTGTGTATGTCTGTGTGCATTAGTTCTCTGGGGGTGTGAGTGGGGGAGAATATTAAGGTATCAGGATATGAGAAGGGACTCTGGGAGGCACGGAGTGTTCTTAATAGGCCCCAATCCAAGGTCCCTAACTGACCCATTAGCCTTGGAAGGGACTTTAAAGACCATCTCACTGGCTTCAGGGGACAATGATGCCTGAGCCAAGAGTGCCTTCTGGAGGAGGGAGAAGCCTGGCAGACGGCAGAGTGGTTTCTGGAAACACAGCTTCTGATTGCGGGCTGGGTCTGGTCCAAAGACCTGCTCTAAACTCCACTTACATCTTTGTCCGTTTGTCTGCCACACTTCTCTCAGGCTGAGTCTTCTGGATCTTAATCCTGGGCACCCCTGGGCCCAGGCTCTCGCATGGGCAAATGCTGCCAGTTTATGTGTGGTTTGGGCTGGTCTCTCCCCTGTCCTCCCCCATGCAAGATTCTTCTAGCTTTAACTTTCAGCCCAAGCTCCACATCACCCCTGAAGGCCAAGGGAGCTTTCAAAAAGGCTGATGTGGTCTTCCTTCTTCCTGCCTCACAATCAACACCCGCACACACACATCCCACAGGCAGACTTCTGCCAAACTGCCTCTGCTCCCAGCAGGGCCAGGTGCCTGACTGGGCTCGGCATTGACCATGCCAGGCACCAGTGGGTGAGTGGGGAGTGGCCCGGGGAGGCCAGAAGAGGGGAGTAGCACATCATACTTTATAATTAAACTCCCATCAAAAAATAGAAACAGCATCAAGTGTGCAGAGACAGGCGGCTGGAAGCCGGGAGCACAAAGTGTCCGTTGGAGAAGACCACAGCCTGGACCAGATATCCTCACAGGTGGGTGAGTGCCCCTATTTCAAAGGGGCACCGCAGAGCATGCTGGGTAAAGGGGGCTGGGACACCTGTGCCTCTGTGTATGTGTGTGTGGTGGGGGAGGGAAGGACTGGGTTAGATTAGGGGAGGGACTGGGTCAGAGACAGAGGCACAGACAAAGCACAGAATGACCTGGGCTTGAATCCTGGCTCCCATGCTTATTGGCAGTGTGACCTTTGGCATATTGCTTAATCTTTCTGAGCCTCAGTTTCCTCATCTGTAAAATGGGGATGATAATATTACCTGCCTCATGGGTATTGTGATGATTCAGGGAGAAAAATGTAAGCATTTAACTCTGTCTGATCCATAGTACATCTGTAGCAAGTGGTGAATAGAATAATTCTTGCTGGACAGAGCAAGAAAAATCAAGAAGCACAAAAAGATAGGGGCCAAGCCCCACCGCTCGGCAGGGAAATTACTCTCTACCCAGGATATGGCTGAGCCTTAAGGGGGTAAGAGTAATAACGGTCATGAGAATAATAGCTAGATGCACCATTTACTGGGCATCTACTGGGAGGCAGACCCCGTGGGAGGTGCCCAACATGTTTTACCTCATGGAATTCTCACAGCAGCCCCACTGAGAAAACTGGCTCAGAGATCACGCAGATAACAGCTCCAGGCCTGAGAGCTCTGCCCAGGTCTTCCCTCCTCCAAGGCCTGCAGCTGAGTGCAGAGTCCAGGCCCCACCTGTCCTGCAGCCACAGTTCCTGTTGGGTCTGCCTCGGGAGGAGGAAGAGGAAGCAGAGAGAGTAAGCAGGAGGGACGACCAGGGGGTGGGAGGGGTGGGGACAGCTGGAGCTCCAGCAGAGGAGGCGGATGGCAGACAGCTGTCCCCCTGCCCTGCGGAGAGGCCTGAGGCTGCGGTGCAGGATGAGGTGCTGGGTGGCTGCGGAGCTCCTGTGAGAGGGTGGGAGGCAGAGGCCACCGGGCAGAGGAAGGCAGAGGGGAGGAGAAGCATGGACAAAGGCAGAAAACAAGTGTCTGAACTTGTAAACAGCAACTCAAGAGCATGAAGAGCACTGCCCACGGAGGCAGCTGCTCGGCTTAGACAGAAGACGTAGGGAGGAGGCAGAAATAGCGCCAGAGTGAGTGGGCAGACGACCGGCCTGGGCCCTGTCCCTGCTGGACCTTGGTCTTAGTCTGTGCTGGCCGAGGAGACGCAGGCGGAAGTGTCAGGCAGGGTCCCTGGCAGCTGAGGTCTGGGGATGGCAGAAACCAGGAGGCTGTTGCAGCCATCGACTGCCCTTCTCTGCGTGTGTCTGGAGCTTAAAGGATGAGGCGCTGGGCGGGGGGCTGCGCCTGGGCCTGACCCTGGATGACAAGGTGGGCTGGACCACCGTGGGACAGACGCACAGGGCATCAGGTGTGAGGTCCAAAATGAGGCCTAACAAGCAGTACCCCTAAGTCCAAAGGAAAAGGCTCCCTTCTCCAGACCTGGCCCATATCCCCTAGGAAATGGAGGCGTGGGCTGTGGCCTAGCAGCCCTCAGTCCCTGACCCTCTGCTGGGTCCTTCTCCTCCCAGGAGCCTCCGGGAGGAACACAAGTTCTGTCTCAGCTCAGCTGGTGCCTGGCCGTCCGCTCCCAGACACTGCTGGGCTGCGAGGCACCCACTGGCCACTGGGTGGCGGCCTTACCCCATCTCAAGCTCAGAGGCCTGCGCCGGCGCCTGCCAGGCTTCCCAAAGCCCCGTTTCACTCTACCCGGGGCTCTAGCCACCCCAGCTGGTAGCTCCAGACCAGTGTGGCTGTGGGACTGTCCCCACCCCAACACGCTACACTGCGCCCTCCCCTGCAGTGACTGAAGACCCAGCCACTCCTCTTTCATTCTCAGATCAGGCTCTCTAGAGTTTCCTCCTTTTTTTTTTTTTTTTTTGTCGATTTAGGGCCGCACCTGTAGCATATGGAGGTTCCCAGGCTAGTGGTCTAATCGGAGCTATAGCTGGCAGCCTAGGCAACAGCCACAGCAACGCGGGATCCGAGCCGGGTCTGCGACCTACACCACAGCTCACCGCAATGCCAGATCCTTAACCCACTGAGTGAGGCCAGGGATCAAACTCACAACCTCATGGTTCTTAGTTGGATTCATTTCTGCTGAGCCACGAAGGGAACTCCCAGAGCTTCCTTAAAGTCAGACAAGACCAGCATCTTTAAGATGAGAAAGATAAAACGTGGCCCAGACAGGAGCAAAAAGACTTGCTCTTGGCCTCAGAATGAGCTGTGGCCAGGCTCTCTGCCCTCCCTCTGAAGTTCTCTTCCCGCCACTTGGCGTAGCTGCCCATCTCCATGGGGAGTTCCAGGACCAAGAGCCTTTAATCCCAAAGAGATGCCAAGCAGAGAGGGGCCCTGGGGGGTTGGAAGGATTGGGATTCAGTCCCCAGTGGCCTCTGTCTGCCCTCAGGCCCCACCCCCACGGGCTCCAAGGGGAGGATCTGGAATTCCAGCCACTTCACAGCATTTGTGTTCTGGGCGGAACCTGCCCCAGCCCCGCCCTGTTCCGCTGGCTCACAAGCTGAACCCTGTCCCTGCACCCACTCCCCCACTCCCGGCCCCAGACCATGCCCTAGGTAGGTGGCAGGCCGCCCTGCCTGCCCCGAGAGGTCACAGTGGGGGATGAAGGGGAAAGCCGGGTCTCCGCTTCCGCCCTGCCCTCCCACTGCCCGCTGGCTCAGCTTGGCCAAGCCGGTGGCCTCCTGGGTGCCCATTTCTCCTTCTGGTCCTGGCACAGCCTACCCAAGAGCAAAGAAGTTCTTCCCAGTTTGTACCTTCCCTAGTTACTGGTTGAGGGGACCAGGGACCGTTAGCCAAGAGAGGCCCTCTTTCCCAGCCCAGCACCAGACCCCGCTTCTGGTGCCACTGTCATCCCGGCTCTGCAGGGTCTCGGACTCCCTCAGCCAGCTGACTCCTGACAAAACTCACCCCACCTGGGTGAGGCCAGACCTGCGGCACTGGCCTGAGTCATGGGGGTAAGGAGGGAAATCCCAGGGCCTAGAGGCAGATGCGCAACAGACACCCAGCTCTCCTGTAGACAGACGGGTTAGTGACCACTCTCTGGGGGTAGAAACCGGAGGCTTGGGGAGGGAACTGCAGGAGCACAAAACTGGATGGAAACCCCAGTCTTGCTACTTAGCAGCCCTACGGTTGCTTTGAGCATTACTTAAAAAACAATTGTCTCTGCCCTCCAGCTTCCTCCTATGTATTTTAGGGACTGACCACAAGCGAGGCAGCAGGTCCCTAAGAGGCATCGGCTCATTCAGTGCGGACATGCTAGCAAATGTCAGTTCAGAGCCCTCGCCTCTCACTCCAGAGATGGGCTCTGACCTTCAAGCACTTGATAAAGGGAAGGTGTGGGGATCTGAAGACCAGCCCTGGAAGCAAGTAGGGGAAGACGGGGCTTGAGATGAGCTCCCCAGTGGTGGGGGCCTTTCTAGGTGCCCTATAAGGGCCACAGCCATCTGGGTCCCCATCTCTACAAAGTCCCAAGTGACCAGTGACTTTAGGGGCGGGGTCCGCCCTGACTAGTTTGCTGCAAATAGAGAACCCCAAGGGCCCCATGGACAAAGCTTCCAACATCAGGGGCCTCTGGGCAGGAGAGAGGGCTTCCTAGGTCCACAGCGGTGACAAGGGGTGGATTCCCTTGTTCCCTGGGGAAAGGGGTGAGCCTTCAACCCCTGCCGAGCTGGTTAATAACCTCATCAGAAATGACAGAGGCCCAGAGTTCCTGCTGTGGCTCAGTGGAAATGAATCTGACTAGTATCCATGAGGACGTAGGTTCAATTCCTGACCTTGGTACGTAGGTTAAGGATCTGGCGTTGCTATAAGCTGTGGTGCAGGTCGCAGATACGGCTCGGATCTGGCGTTACTGTGGCTGTGGCATAGGCCAGCAGCTACAGCTCCAATTCGACCCTTAGCCTGGGAACCTCCAAATGCTGAAGGTGTGGCCCTAAAACAAAAGAGACCCCCCCAAAAAAAAGAAAGAAAAAAAAAGAAAAAGAAATAACAGAGGCCCTTCTCAAGTGCCACTGCTATTTACCTGGGCTTCCCTGTCAGCTGGGCCCACCTGTGGGGAGCCTGCCCCTCGCCACCACGGTGTCCACTCTGTTCCAGGATGGACTCGCTGCAGAAGCAGGACCTCCGGAGGCCCAAGATCCACAGGACAGTCCGGGTGTCCCCCTACCAGCCGCCCACACTGGCCTCGCTGCAGCGCCTCCTGTGGGTCCGTCGTGCTACCACGCTGAGCCATGTCGACGAAGTCTGGCCCAACCTCTTCCTGGGGGATGCGTAAGTACCACTCGTGGCGGGGGCGGAGCCGTGCAAGGGGCAGCGCTGACACCCACTTTGCCTCCTACCCTCTCTTTCCACATGTTTCTTTATTCTATTATTACCATTTATACTATTATTTACTATCATTCTTTGTTGAAATAGAACACACCTTGGGAAAGTACACAGAGCATACACCAACAGTTTCCCCACCTAGGTCAAGCCACAGGACCTTATTTGTGCCCCAGAAGCTCTGGTTGAACCCTTCTCATCAAAACCTTTTTCCCTATAGATAAGCACTGAGTATTAAAACAATCATTTCCTTGCTTTTCTTTATAGGTTTACCGCTTCTGTGCCTGTGTTAGTTTTGCCTATCTTTTAAAGTGTTATGAATGAAATTGTATTGTGTACTTAGTGTCTGGCATTATGTGCTCAAAATTGGGAGGTTCACTGACATTATTTACAGCTGCAATCCATTCATTTTTTGTTGCTGTATATTACTTATTTCTGTGAATACACCTCAGCTGATGCATTCTGTTTGAGCATTTTCCACTTTGGGGCTATTATGCATGGTGATCCCAGAAGCATTCTAGCACGTGTGTCCTGGGAACACACGTGTATTTTCTCTACAGGGTATATGGAGACAGTGGGAAGTGAAAAGTCACTTTCCCTGAGAGTTTTCTTATAATTTAGAACATACGGATCAATATATACATATGAATTTTATAAGTTTTCCTTAATATTTAGAAAACATGGATCAATATCTTGTTGTTGTTGCTGTTTTCATTGGTCATGCCCAAGGCATGTGGAAATTCCCAGAACAGGCATTGAGCCCACGCCACAGCAGTGACCTGTGCCACTGCAGTGACAACGCTGGGTCCTTAACCCATTGCTCCATAAGAGAACTCCCAATAACTTGTTAAAATGGAATTGCACGACATATTTTAAAAACTCTTTTACACAATGTTTTGTTTTATTCTGCATCTTCACAGGTTCTCAATGTAGCGCAAACACCTTTTCTAGACGGCATCTATCTACCATGTTTTAGTGGTATGCAGTATTTCATTCCTTTACTATGGCTATACCACAGTCAGTCTCCTATTAAAGGATCTTTGGTGATTTTCTCCCACTTCTTCACTATCTTAAATATCATTAAATCCAGTTTACATAAGTCTGTGGGATTCTGTTGGGATTCTTTTAAGCTCCTAGAAGGAGACCTGCTGGGGCAAAGTAAGTGTACCTCTTTGAGGCTTTTGATGCATAAGTCTGAACTGCCCTCCAGAAAAGTTGGCCTGACTGAAAGGAAGTCCTGAACTTCTACTGAAGGAGCCCCTTCACCTAGGCTGGTTCACTAGTTCCAGTCCTTTTCCGCGGAGGAAGATGGCGGGGAGGCAAGGCGGCCAGTTCCAGCGCAGCCGGAGCTGACGCCGTGAGCTCTGTCCACCTCTCAACTCCCCCCTGTGCCCTCCCTCCAGGTACGCAGCCCGGGACAAAACCAAGCTGGCCCAGCTGGGCATCACCCACATTGTGAATGTCGCTGCAGGCAAGTTTCAGGTGGACACAGGTGCCGAGTTCTACCGCAATATGTCCTTGGAGTACTACGGCATCGAGGCTGATGACACCCCCTCCTTTGATCTCAGCGTCTACTTCCTGCCTGTTGCTCGATACATCCGAATTGCCCTCAGTGTTCCCCGAGGTCAGCTGCTGGGGAAGGCACTGGGGTGGAGGTGGGGTGCAGGTGGGATTTGGGGCTATCCACTTTTCCAGCAGCATTGATTGGCAGCCGCGGCGGGGGGTGGGGTAGGGCGCGGTCCTTCAGCAACCCTCCCACCCCAGGGGGCAGAGAGCTACTACCATTTAGTGAGCGCCCCCTTCAGGGTCACCCTGGAAACCAACAACCATAGATAAAACCAAGGGCCAGTGTGGTCGTCATGGTAACCGTATCCCTCAGTAAGAGGCCAGGTATTGGGCAGGTACAGGACCTAGCAAAGGCTCTTGAGCAGCCTGCTCTAAGATGAGGCCCCAGTGCAGAGCTGTAGAAGCAGGTGGGAGGACAGAACTTAGGAGAAAGGGAGGTAGGTGGACACCCCCTGTCATCTGATGGAAACCTAGGGGACTCCAGGTGTACTGAGTACCCCCCCCCCCAGTATGCTACTGTTGCAAAGGATGCCAGAGGAAGCACCTTGTACCAGGAGAAGGGAATCCCAACTGTCCACCGTAGCCCCACCACTAACTTGCTACGTGACCATGAGCCAGTCCCTTTCCTCTCTGGGCCTTAGTTTCCCCCCCGTGTCGACAGTGAGGACAGTGTTAGGATGCCAGGACGCTGTGATGGGTGGGCTGAGGGATGGGATGGCCAGAAGCATCTCGGATTCCCTAAGAGGACAGGCAACTGATGCTGGGTTGGGTCTCCCCGCAGGCCGCGTGCTGGTACACTGTGCCATGGGGGTGAGCCGCTCTGCCACAGTTGTCCTGGCCTTCCTCATGATCTGCGAGAACATGACACTGGTGGAGGCCATCCAGACAGTGCAGGCCCACCGCAATATCTACCCCAACTCAGGCTTCCTCCAGCAGCTCCAGGTTCTGGACAACCGACTGGGGCGGGAGACAGGGCGGCTCTGACGTGGTGGGCAGCCAGGCTTCCCGACCCTCTGGCCAGCATGGCCCACCCAGCCAGCCTGGCCCTGGGGACCACCGGCTTTGCTGTTTCCAGTGACCTTGCGATGTAAATAGCAAGTCGGGGCTTAGCTGAGGCAGAGGCAGGGAGAACTGGGTGGTGTCCTTCAGCAGGTAGATTTCCCTGACCCAATCCAAAGATTCTTTATGCAAAAGAGAGTTCAGTCTCTCTCTATAATAAAAGGTTCATCTAATAAAGACAGGCAATTTGGTGGTTTGTGGGGTAGTGGCTCACTTGCAGGATCATCATGAGGTCCCAGAAGGGTTGCCAACTCAGGGTGGCAGCCTAGAGACAGAGTCTGAGTACACTGTATGATTGAAGATCAAAGTTCAACGTGTCACCAACCCCACCCCCACCATTGCCCACCTTATCAAAAACCATCTGCCTACCTAGAGACCGATGAAAATGAAAATACAACAATCCAAAACCTCTGCGACGTAGCAAAAGTAGTTCTAAGAGGAAAGTATATAGCGATATAAGCTTACCTCAGAAAACATGAAAAATCTCACATAAACCATCTAACTTTGTACCTAAAGCAACTAGAGCAAGAAGAACAATCAAAACCCAAAGTTAGTAGAAGGAAAGAAATCAAAAAGATCAGGGAAGAAATACATGAAACAGAGTTTAAGTAAACATTAGAAAAGATCAATGGAACTAACAGCTGATTCTTTGAAAAGATAAACAAAAACCCACTATGAAAAATCTGCTGTGCACAAATACTGTATCCTGAATTGTCAGTCTATTCATTTTCACTCAGCTTGCAAAAAGATTGACGAAAATTACAGAAACCTTATGGAGGTGTTAAATAAGAGGATCAAGGTTGGGGACGAGACACATCAGAAGTCCTGGCAAAGGGCAGTTATATGATGGGGCAAATACTTCATACTGAGTTTCATACTTCTTGTGCCAAATAAATTAAAACAATATAAAAAGCCCCAAGTCCTTCACCTGTGCATGAGTATTTGTGAGGATTATATGGGCTGGCTTTCCTTCTACCTCTTTGGTTGTTCCTATTTGGCCCTCGCCTCCTCTGGCTGGCCTTTAAATGTCAAGGTTTCTGCGAGTGGTGGCCTCTGCTCCTTCTCTCCCTCAGTGTCCCTGCTCTCCTGGAGTGTCCTTTCTTCCACAGCTTATATCTCTAGGCTGAGGACTCTGAGATCCCTGCGGCCACCCAATTCTCTCTTCTGAGCTCAAAACCTCTCTATCCTGCTGGCCACCTTCATTTGAATATTGCACTTGAACTTCAAACTGCTCTTTTCATCAACTCCCATCCAGACCCACTCCTATTCCTAGCTCCGCATTTCAATGAAGGGTTCTGACAGGTTTTGTCACCCAAGTCAGTGATGGGCATCACTCTGGATTCCTGCCTCCCTTCCAATTAGCCTACCAATTCCACCTGCTAAATCGGGCTCGGATCTGCTCGACTTCATCTTTGCCGACTATCCGAGTTCAAGCCATCCCACCTCTCACCTGGACTCTTGCCCAGGCCCCTGATGGTCTCTTTGCCTCCATTCTTGCCCCTCCAATCTCCACACGGGCCCCAGACATCTTACTCAAACGAAAATCTGCTCATGTCACTCTTCCACTTACGACCCCTGAAAGACAGACACCTTGACAAACGTGAGGCTTCAGTTTCTGAGACCTTCTCATGTCTCCAGACAGCTCTCTCGTAATTCTGTCCCTCTACATACTGCGTAATTAAGAAATGGTAAATCCACTTGCAGTTCCCAGATTGTTCCACTCTCTGGATTCTTGGTGCCTTGCACGTGCTGGAGGTTGCACCACGTGAATGCACATCTTCACCCATCATCGCTGGGGTATCTTTGAGGTCTCAGTTTAGCCATCACTTCTGGGGACTTCCCTGGACCCTGCAAGCCTGAGTGAGGTATTCTTCCTCAAACTACCAAAATGTCCATCCACCCTCTGTGATAACACCTGTCACTCTGAATGGTAATTGCCTGGTGCCTTGTCATTCTCTTCTACCTGGCTGTCTCTCACCAGGCTTTCCCTGGGCTCAAAGTCCCCATGACTCACAAACCCTCTGCCTATGACCTTGCCCTCAGGTACAGTTCTGTGTTATGGGGCCCTCTCTGCAGAGGCCACGGAAGAGAATAGATCCCAGCTGGCTCCGGGACTGGGCCCGCTTCCAGGGGGCACCTTCTCTCCTCCCAGCTCCACCCGCCCATAGCATTTCACCATTTGGCCACCTCTGGCCCCCTCTTTCCTCCCCACCCAGGTTTTCTGGGGACAGCCCTGCCCTCTTCTGGGGGCTTAAGGGCCTTTGGCCTTCTCTACCCTCTGCTCTGTTTCCAGAGGGCAAGTGTTTTCCTTCATTGCAAATCAAAAAAGGGGCCCACTCTGACCAAACAGTGCTTGAGCAGAAGCACTCCCAGGCAAACAGTTTGGTTAAGGAAAAGGCAGCCCTTCCTCCCAAGCAGACGTAGCCCCAGGTCACGGTGCCCAACTCAGCAAGCTGGGTTTTAGGCCCAGCTCGCTCCGCAATTCATAAACATCACCAACATACAGCCTTGTCTGGGCTGTAGGGATTAATGGCCCCATTTTACAGATGAAACAACTGATGCTCAGAGAAGATAAAGCAAGGCTGGATGTTGCCTCTTGGATCCAGGCTCTGGGCTCTGGCCTCAAAGGGCAGGTACCGCCCAGCACCTCTTCTGCTCTCCCCACTGCAGCACTTGGTCCTAATCCCAGTTGGTCGTTGGTGCCTCAGGTGCTCTCTGGGCCTTTTCCAAAGGGTAAACATACCTCCCAGCTGGAGGACGGCAGAAGGGCTGGTGCTGCTGTGCCCAACCGGGCAGGGCCCCTTCTCCAGTCGGTGGGATGGAAAACTTCTTAGTTCATCCTTGGATGGGGCCTCTGGTTCTCCAGAGCAGACAAATTTAGTCCCGCTCGGTAGCCTAGCCTGCCCGCCCCCAGATCCCTTGGATCCCCTGTTTCAGCCTGACAGCTCAGCCCTTGTTGCTATTTCTTGCCCATGCATGGTCAGCAGGATCCAAAATAGTGGCTCCAGAAGCCAGTCTCTAAATCACCGTCCGGGTCTATGAGTGCAGGCAGCCTGTCCCTGCGGGCTGGGGTGGAGTGCCCAGAATCTGGGGCAGAGCCGCACCCTGGGCCGGGGGTTTCAGCAGGATATCTTGTTGGGGCCCTGAGGGCTGGGCTCAACATCTGGGGCTACAGGGGGAAGTGGGAAGGAAGCCCTCAGAAGACAGGGAAAACCAAACCTTCTGCAGAGCACCCGAGGAAACAGAGGTTGAGCTCCAGAGGCACTTCCACCAGGAAGCCTGCCTGCCTGTCACACTCGCCCCCGGGGAGTCTGTGGTGATGCGTCTGCTCCTCCTGGTCCAGACAGCAGCCTCGTGAAAGGAGTAGGGTGTTGTTCAAAGCATGATTTTGGAGCCAGATTAGCAGGTTCAAATTCTATCTCTGCCCCTTACAAGGTGTGTGAACTCAACCTCACCATACCTCAGTTTTCCCCACCGGTTACATGGGAGTAATAATAGCCAACATACAGGCCTGTTGTAAGGATTAAGTGAGGCATATAGAAGGGGCTTTGGATAACGTGGGACAAGTTCTCAAAAATGAGAACGGTGACTGCTGTCACAGTACATAGTCCAGGGGCCTCTGGCATCGCCTGCCGCACAGAACCCCAGGTCTTTGACTAAACGTTGGCAGCACTCTCAGTGCACTGAATGAGTGAATGACTGATTAGAAATGAGCTGACCTAAATGCAGTGTGGTATCCCAGATGCATCTGGGATCAACAAAGGACATACAGAATAACTGGTGAAATCTGGAAAAAGTCAGTGGTTTAGTTAATAGTGTTACATCAATTTTAATGTCTTTGATAAGTTAATTACACTGTGATTATATAAGAAGTTAACATTAGAGGAAGTCTGGTGAAGAGTATCTAAGAAATGTCTCTTTGATCTTTCTAACTCTTCTGTAAATCTAAAATTACTTCAAAATAAAGTTTTCAAAATTTGTTGACAATTACTGACTGCTTTGCATATGCCAGGCACTGTGCTTTTGATACCTCATATATCTTTTTTCAGTTTCATTCATAATGTCTTATTTCTTTAGAAAAAAAATAAATCAATATGACAAAATGTTAAGGTGTGACCATACTGAGTTGTGGAATATAGGTGTCAGGGTTTTTTTTTTTTGGTATTAAGATATTTCCTAATTTAAAAAAAAATAGATTGACTTTTAAAATTAGAAACATCCTATTCTCTATAGCTAGGTTGTAAAATCCATTAGTAAACGGGTTTTAGGATATATTTTGAATTTATTTATTTATTTATTTTTGGCTTTTGTCCTTTTAGAGCCACAACCCGCAGCATATGGAGGTTCCCAGGCTAGGGGTCTAATCGGAGCTATAGCTGCTGGCCTTCGCCACAGTCACAGCAATGCGGGATCCGAGCCGCCGGATCCTTAACCCACTGAGCAAGGCCAGGGATCGAACCCACAACCTCATGGTTCCTAGTCGAATTCGTTAGCCACTGAGCCACGACGGGAACTCCGGATATATTCTGAATTTAAATGGCGCCATTATTATTGGTGTTTGGCCTAAAATACTGCCAATTCACGTGTTATTCTTTTAAAACCAGCAAGAGGTTTTATTATGGATAATCTTGCTTCAAGAAGAAGGTAATGATGACCAGTTTACAGTGTTTAGACCAAATAACTGTGATCAAAGAGAAGCTAGGCCGGTAAGTCAAACCTTGAACAATACAGGTTTGAACTGTGCAGGTTCATTTATACACAGCTTGTTTTCCATGACAAATACTATAGTACCACCCAATACACAGTTGGTTGAATCCACCCACATGCATCGTTGATGCAGATCCAGAGGAACCGTGGATATGGAGGAAACATGTACATGGAGAGAGAACTATAAGTCATACATGTAAATTTTCAACTCCATGCGAGGGTGGCCCTAATCCCCCTCGTTGCTCAAAGGTCAACTGTATATTTCATTTAATCCTCACAACCTCATGGGGTATGTCCTATTATAAACCCATTTTACAGACAAGAGCACAGGTGCACAGAGGTTAAGCCAGATAGCAGCTCACTTTAATTGAGGGCTTATGTGCCCAAGCATTAGTCAGGTTAATGGCTCTGACAAACTTTTATTTCCCTCTTTGAACTCAAGTTGATGGGTAGAAGGGGGAGCAAGCATGGAGGATATAGAGGCCAGATATATCACTTCCCCTTTAGTTCCCAGGGTCTGAACTCAGTCACGTGGTTACACCTAACTGCAGAGGCGGCTGGGAAATGTAGTCTAGTGGGGTGCCCAGGAAGAAAAGGAAACTGCAGATATTGATGATGGTGAGTAGGTGTTTCCAGAGCAGGCTTTGCTATGAGATATAATCACTTAATTCTCATAAGCCATAGTGGCAGATACCATTATTAATATTCTCATCTTAACATGTGAAAACTGAGGTTCAAAGTGAGTTTAAGTAAACTTTCTCAAGGTCACTTAGCTAGCAGTGGTAGAGCCATACGACAAACTCAGCGAGCCTGCTTTTTGAAACACTTCCTGAGCTTTCATTTTGGGTTGTTCTTTAGTAATTTGTTTGCCGATAGAATTTGGGGAGGAAGTGGCATTCTGGGACTTCCGAGGCTGGGTCATAACATGCCTTGCAAACTTCAGCCCAGGTCTCTTAGAACACTCTCTTTGGGAGCCCTGAGCCACCATGCAGGAAGCCAGACTCACCAAAGAGCAGCAGGCTGAGAAAGTCATGTGCAGGTGAACTGGCTGACAGGCCCTGCTGAGCCCAGCCTTCTGGCTTTGACATTAGAGTGGCTTCTTCTTGGACCTCCAGACCAGCACACCTGCCAGCTGAATACCGTTTGGAATAGGTGTCAACGGCACGTGGAACAGAGTGGTCCACTTGAACCTATCTGAATTAAGGACCCACGAGATAAAAGACAATGCTCTTGTTTTAAGTCACTAACATTTAGGGTAGTTTGTTATGCATCAACAGATAACAGCAGCAGAGCCAGGTCTGATCCAAAGTCCCAGTTTTGTCTGTCTGTTTGCCTTTTTTTCAGGGCCACACCAGCAGTATTTGGAAGTTCCTGGGCTAGGGGTTGAAACAAGAGGTGCAGCTGCCAGCCTACACCACAGCCACAGCAATGCAGGATCCGAGCTGTGTCTGCGACCTACACCACAGCTCGTGGCAATGCCAGACGTTAACCCACAAGGTGAGGCCAGGAAGCAAACCTGCATCTTCATGGATGCTAGTCGGGTTCGTAACCCAATGAGCCACAGTGGGAACTCCCCTAAGTCTCGGTTTTTTAACCACTATATCAGGCTCTGCAGGAATAGATAACTGAGAAAAGGCCAGAGCAGCCACATCCAGCCGGCACAGTGCCGAGCACATGAAGATGTCCCACAGCTGCAGAAGAGTACGGATAACAATAGATCCCTGGCTTATACCTGCCCAGAGCCCCACTCTAAACTGGAAGATGGTTAGAGGCCCGAGGGGAATGTTGGTGGCAAAGGCTTTGGTGTGGGCGAGGCGGGGGGGCTGCCAGGATTGGAACAACCCCTCCTTTCCCAAGCTCTGTTCTAAGCTCCTGCTGCCCTGCCTTCCAGGCCTGCAGACTCCCACTAGGCGGCCCCAAACCTCCTGGCCACCAGGAGGCCCCTATGGATCTGCAGGCCTGGGGCTCTCAGCCTGGTCTTGACACCTGCGTCTTCCATTTCCTCCCCCACCGGGCCGGGGAGGAGGGCTGCTGCCGTGTGAACCCTGCAGCCACTGGGGCCTGGGGGAAAGCTGGCTTGAGGAAAACTCAAATGGAAGGACTCTGCCCCACCCCGACCTACCTAGGTCCCTCCCTCCTTGGCAGGCAGGAGGAAGCAGCGACTGGAGTTCTCCCCTTCTCAACATCCCTCAGCTCCTTGCAGGTCATGCCTCTAAGTCTCGGCACTGATCTCTTCACCCCTGCTTCCTGAGCTGTCTGATGTCTGGACAGTCTGGCCTGCGCTCCTTGGAAGCTGCTAGAATGTCTCCTCCTCTGAGACTGCCTGCACACCATCTGCTACTTCAGGGCCTTCCATCAGTGCATCCAGACTTCTTCTCCTCTACCCTCTGGGTCCACAGCGGGGCTCCTGGGACCCACAGCTAGCACCCCATTGGACTAATTTGCAAGCTTCCCAGGGCATCAGCTTAGTGCTGTTGGCCGCTAGGGCCATTTTGACTTTAGTAGTGACTAGGGCAGAGGGTGGCCTATAAGCAGACATAAGAAAATACACATGCGAGTATTTTTTTTTTTTCGTCTTTTTGTCATTTTAAGGCCGTACCCACGGCATGTGGAAGTTCCCTGGCTAGGGGTCTAATTGGAGCTACAGCTTCCGGCCTATGCCACAGCCACAGCAACGTGGGATCCGAGCCTTGTCTGCAACATACACCACAGCTTACGGCAACGCTGGATCCTTAACCCACTGAGAAGGCCAGGGATTGAAACTGCAATCTCATGGTTCCTTGTCGGATTTGTTTCTGCTAAGCCAAGATGGGAACTCCCACATGCAAGTATAAAGAACAGAGGACGTGTTAATTTCCCCAGGAACATGCACACATTTTAAAAGGGGTGCTGGGGGGATAACTACTGCTTTAATGATGGAATAGCAAGGAGCTCCAACGGTAATGCACGGGGAACTATATCTAATTACATGTGACAAATCCATATATGTACATGTAATCGGGTCACCACATGGTGCAGTTGGAAAATCTGACAGAAATCTGTAAACCAGCTATAATGCAAAAAAAAAAAAAAAAAAAAAAAAGGGGTGCTGGGGAGTTCCTGCTGTGGCACAGTGGGTTAAGTATCCAGCTACAGTGGCTCCGGTGGTTGTGGAGGCACAGGTTTGATCCCTGGCCCAGTGCAGTGGGTTAAAGGATCTGGCGTTGCTGCAGCTGCCGTGTAAGTTTCAGCTGCAGCTCGGATTCAGTCCCTGGCCTGGAAACTTCCATATGCTGTGGGTGTGGCCATTAATAAAAGCAAGATGGGGAGTTCCCTTCATGGCTCAGTGGTTAACGAATCCGACTAAGAACCATGAGGTTGTGGGTTCAATCCCTGGCCTTGCTCAGTGGGTTAAGGATCCGGCGTTGCCGTGAGCTGTAGTGTAGGTTGCAGACGCGGCTCAGATCCCGCGTTGCTGTGGTTGTGGTGAAGGCCGGCGGCTACAGCTCCTGTTAGACCCCTAGCCTGGGAACCTCCATATGCCGTGGGTGCGGCTCTAGATAAAAAAGGCAAAAAGACAAAAAAAAAAAAAAAGCGAGATGGGTGCTGGGAAGGCAATGTTTCTCTTGAATGTTGAACTTACAGGCAGGACTACTAAGGGGAAAGTTGGATGTGGGATAAGGGGCTCTCAGAGTCCCTCATAGACCACACTACACAGACGGCACTCTGTATAGCCATAAAAGGCCCCCATCATGCCAGCACCCTTTTCTGAAGGATTCCTGGTGTCATATACTCTCCACCATGTGACTCTGTTGTCCTAGCCATAGATGGTTGCATTAGGATGGGCACATGGGAATGGATTTCCTGCTCCCCATATCTGTTCGCCCCTTTGACTTTGGTAATGACGATCAATTGTTAGCTGAATGGCCATGCACCTTACTCAAGCAGAACCTATCCGAGCCCGGCTTGCAGGTAAGTGTGGCCACGTGACTATGTTCTAGCCAATGAGACACAGTGGGATGAGTGTGTGGAATTGCGGAGAAGTTTCTTTAAAGGGGAAGGAGCGCATCCTTTGATCCCCCCACCTCACCCCCCTCCCTGGTGCCGCTTAGAGCGTGAATGGCATTGGCTGGACTCCCCTCTGGTCCTGGACTGCTCTGCTTCCACACCTCCTTTACACGAGAGAGAAAGAACTATTTTCCTTGCTTAAGCCACTATTTTTCAAATCTCTGTTACTTGCAGCCAAATGGGTCTTAACTGCTCATCTCCTGACTCAGAGGCCAGAGGCCTGGGTGATCTGATGTAAGAGGCTGCCATTGATGGGTGACCTTGTCCTGGGAGGGAGTCAGCTAGTGGCCACAGGGCGATGAGAAGCCAAGCAGAGAGGGCCTGGGTCCCCACAGAGACAGAGCCTTGGAGGTTGAGGAGCAGCCTGCACATGACAAGGCCCCCACACAGACCTGGTCATTAGAGTCACGGTGGATTCCCATTCTCCAGGAGAGTCCCTGTTTGCTAGTGTGTGAATCCCTGAGGTCACTCGATAGTTTACCTTTGAGCACCCACAAGAACCTCTTCTATCCATTGCCTGAACTCCACTCAGACCACAGGCATCCCCTGACAAGAATGAGTTCCTTTGGCAGGACAGCGGGTCCGGGGATGCAGCCCTGCCCCAGAAACGGCCAACACACAAGGCACTGGTCTGATCCCGCTCACTCTCAGTCCAGCTTTGTGCCTCCTGAGAAGCAGCGGTCCATCCCCAGGCAGGGAGAGCACAGCCTATACCACTGCTCAGTTGGAGCCTTGGACACACACGGGCTCAGGTTTTCATTCAGACGCCTTTTTTTTTTTTTTTTTTTTGGCTGCACCTGTGGCATACTGAAGTTCCCAGGCCCAGGGATGGAACCTGCACCACAGCGTATGAGCCATAGTGCTGACAGTGATGAATCTTTAACTCTTGGATGCCATCTTTTAACCGGCTTTGCGAGCCTAGACAGACAGTCAACTCCTCTGAACCTCATATTCCTCAAGTGTAAAAAATGGGACGGATCCCAGCACCGCACGGGACTGCTGTGAGGATGGAAACAGAAGCAGCCCAGTGCCCGACACAGAGTAGGTCCTTGACAAATGCTTGCATTTCTTTCCTTCCTGCTGAGAAAAGCCAGGGGCCTGGGAAGGAAGATCTCCAGCTTTCCCAGGTGGGAGACGGGAGGACTGGTCACACAGACCCTCAGAGAGACGGAAATTTTTTCTTGCAGCTTCTCAGAAAAGCAGTGGGGCACAATGGGGTGGTCACAACCAGCCTGTTTCTAAAAGGCCGTCATCTGGATTTACTTTCACATTCTTTTAAATGGATGTATATGATTTATAAACTTTGCCAAGTAGTTTTACATATTTAAGAGGCTCTGCGCTATTACCGGTTTCTTAGAAATGGTTGTAACCTTACATTAGGATATTAGACAGTAATGTCAAACGCAGCCCTCTTATATAAAACCCCTGTTCTCCAAACACAAGACTATTTGCTTAATGAAAAGAGTTTTACAGGCTCTCCAGACTCTCAGTTCATCTTTATTCTGGTCCTTAATTTAGGGAAGAAGAGAGAAAAGTTAAATGTCACACACGCGCACGCGCACAGGCGCGCCTTAAGCATGCTTCTGAGAAAAACCTGGAATGTCTTAGAGTTTTCTTTTCAATTACAGCTCAATAAAAATGTCCTCATAAAAGTTCTAGGTAAGCAATAGCTTTGCCAGCAGGATGGGGCTTCCCACACCCCAGGGAGGCCTGCAGGGAGTGACTGGGGGTGGGGAAGGGCAGGAAGCCAAGGCTGGCTGCTTCACCTTCCCTTCCACGTCCGTCATACAACACATAAAATGCACTCCTCTGAGGAGCTGGGGACAGCCCATGCTAGGAAGGAGGTGGGGGGCAGCCTCCTTCTTTCTGAAGCCCCTCTGTCCAGCCAAGAGGCCAGCAGGGGTAAACCCTTATGTCAGGCCTAGTATTTTGAAAATATTAAATGGCTGTGTTTTTCATTCCTCTCCTCCACAGTCAAGTTCCCTAGAAGTCATACTGCGGGTATAATGTAGGCCACAAGTTAAATTTGAATTTCAGATAAGTAACAAATAATATTTTAGTATAATCCTATCCCAGACATTGCAAAGGACATACTTATACTGATTTTTTTGCAGCATATGCAAGCTCCTGGACCAGGGATCAAATCCAAGCTGCAGCTGAAATCTATGCCATAGCTGCGGCAACGCCAGATCCTTAACTTGCTGTGCCACAGTGGGAACTCCGACTAAAAAGGTATTTGTAAGTCAGACTCCCCTACCGGGGAGTCACTTCACCATTATAGCCCCAGACAAATGGGAAAAAGACACCAAATCCAGTAGGAGGGGGACCAGAGGATGTTCAGGTAAGAAAATAAAAGAAAGTGAATGACTGAAGGAGTTCCCGTCGTGGCTCAGTGGTAAACAAATCTGACTAGGAACCATGAGGTTGTGGGTTCAATCCCCAGCCCTGCTCAGTGGGTTAAGGATCCGGCGTTGCCGTGAGCTGTGGTGTAGGTTGCAGACGCGGCTCGGATCCCGCGTTGCTGTGGCTGTGGTGAAGGCCGGCGGCTACAGCTCCTGTTAGACCCCTAGCCTGGGAATCTCCATATGCCGCGGGTGCAGCCCTAGAAAAGGCAAAAAGACCAAAAAAAAAAAAAAAAGGAAAGTGAATGACTGAGGAGAACAAGGGATAGAAGAGAGGCAGGTGGCCGTGAGGCCTCCTGGCGATGACCTCCATTCACTAAGACCGTGTCCCAGGGACAAAGTGAGAAGGGGCGGGAGTGCTTTCCTCTTTACCTATTTAGGTTCTGGAAGGAGATCTTTTTGCCCAACCAGAGCAGCAGCCAGTCTCAAGGGAGCCCGCAGCACCAAGGCTTCCCCCCGGCCCCCCAGTTTGGCTCTTGCAATGGACCTGACAGACCTGTGCAACAGGGGAGGATTCCGAAGGTTTGAGCTATTCAGAGGGAAGAGACTGGGTGTCATCACTTAGCAAATTTAAGGGTCCGCAATTCCCAGCAGGTGGGGAGGGGCTTGTGAGGAGAGCTAAAATATATATATATATATATATATGTGTGTGTGTGTGTGTGTGTGTGTGTGTGTGTATAAATATAAAGATGCTTCACTCTCTCGGGACATCCCAGTGAAAAGAACAACAGCAACATGAGGGCGGTGACATAGTATAACTTGTTACCTTTCCCTTGGTTTCTAGAACACCAACCAGCACATAATAGGTGCCCTACTGGGATCCCACAGTGAGCAAATTTTCCACCCATTCCAAGCCAGACTGACTAAAGCAGTGAGGGTTTCTGTCTGCGTCCTGGGTCACTCTCACTGTCTTCCCTCCCTGAGAAATGACCACTCAGGCACAGTCTGAGACCCTGTGCACAGACAGCAAAATAGTGAGATGCTCAATGAAACATGAGCTTCTTTTCCAAGATCCATTTGCCTCTTGTGCAGGGAGCAGTCACATCATCAGAGTCAGAAAACCTATATTAAAATGACCAAACAATGCTATGTGCTAAGGCCAGGATTAAGCATTTTACATTATTTCATTTATTCCTGGACACACAAATACCTCAAAGTCAAATATCGCCAGGTAATTCTTTATACTCTGCCATCAAAACATATCTGGAATCTGACTCGCTTCTCGCACACTGTGTCACTATCATCCTTGACCAAGGCACCAGCATCTCTTTCCCTGGACAATAAGAGCAGCTCTCTCCCCGGTGCACTTTTTGTTTACCACGTTCCATTCCGCACATACCAGTCAAAATGTTCTTAGAATGCAGATCAAATCATGTAAGCATCCTCCGCAGAATAAAATCCAGACTCCCGACCCCGGTCACCAGGCCCCAGCGTAAAGGTGCTCATCTGCTAACGTTCTCTCCCTCCCTTCCTCTGTTGCAACCACCCGGCCTTTGAATGCATTGGGATACAGGCTAGGTTACTGCATCAGAGACTCCAAACACAGTGGCTTCAACAGATAGCTGTGCATTTCTCGCCCACGTCTCCTACCTGTCTCTATACACAGGGCAGTCCAGAGGGTCAGGAGATTCGGTTCCAGGAGGTCCTTCAGGGACCCAGGGTCCTTCTGCCTCATTGCTCTGCCATGCCTGAGAGTGTTGTTCTTGTCTGCCTGCTTGGAGCTGGGTCACAGCCACCTCTGCACGCCATGACTTTTCACTGTCACTGCATTCTGGGTACTTCAGCACCCCGTGTTTAACCCTGTTCACACTACGTAGTCCCGTCATTAACATCTTTTCATTTAAACCAACCTGGTGAATTCTGCCTCTTTTTGGCCTCTGACTGATCAGGGTCCATTGCACAATATGTCAAAGTCAACCCCTTTTGAAAATTAAGCTCAGTCCAGCCTGTGTGTGTGTGTGTGCGCGCGCGCGCATATATCTGTGGGTGTGTCTGTCTCTGTGGGTGTGTGTTTGTCTCTGGGTGTGTGTGTGTGTGTGTCTGTGGGTGTGTGTATGTCTATGGGTGTGTCTGTCTCTGTGGGTGTGTGTTTGTCTCTGGGTGTGTGTGTGTGTGTGTCTGTGGGTGTGTGTGTGTCTATGGGTGTGTCTGTCTCTGTGGGTGTGTGCGTGCATGTCTGTGTGTGTGTGTTTGTGTGTGTGTATGTCTATGGGTGTGTCTGTGTGTATAGATGTGTGTCTGTACGTCTTTGGGTGTGTGTCTGTGTATCTATGGGTGTGTGTGTGTGTATATGTGTGTATGTCTATGGGTGTGTGTGTGTGTGTGTGTGTGTGTGTTCCTCACACAACACCCCCAATATCTAATTAGAATTGGGTCATGGTACTCGTCATGACTAAACTACCATGGATTGGCTATGCCTATCATTAAACTAAAATATCCATGACAGTTTGGAGTAATAGTACTCTCCGTGCAGCAAGTGTTTGCTGAGTACCTCCTGGGCTCATGGATGACCAGCACGTTACCACAGGATACGCCCACCCAGGCTTCTCCCCCCAGTGCCAACATCAGCCTCCTCGGAGCATCTTTACCAAGTGTCCCGGCTCTTCGGGGCAACCTGGGCCCTTGTGCGCCCCCATCACGGCCCCGGCTCACCGAGCTGCCAGCGTGTGCTCAGAGGTCTGCTTCCCCACTGGGCGGTGAATTCACCCAGGGCAGGCCCTCCTCTCCTGCCTCCTGCCTCGCTGCCTGCTTCTCGAACAGGGCCTGGACACAGAGTAGGGTGTCACTTCAGTAAGTGGCTGCTGAAACCACAGGGAGATTCATCTCTCAATTTAATGGTTTGTTAATTTAATCCTCTTTAGGGCTCTCAAAGAGATGGAGGAGAATGAAAAGAACAATAGTGACTAGTACTGTTGCTTCTTCCAAGCCAAGAGCATCACATGCATCGTCTTATTCATCTGCCCTGTAACCCTATAGGCAGCTCCTGTTATTACTCTCAGTTCACAGGCTCAGAGAAATTAAGAGACTTGAACTAGCTCAGAGCTAAGTGGCAGGGGCAGGATTTGAACCCAAGTCTTTGTGTTTTAAAAGCACATGCCCTTCACTCCTTGGCCCTCCTGCCTCCCACACACGAATAACCACACTGTCAAGCCTCATCAATGTCACTTAGATGCGCTAACAGGCCATGAAGAGGCAACGGCCATCTATTTGCAAAATAAACAAGTCCTGGCATGCAGACAGAGGTGCTAATAGAGACACAATTTACCCATTTGCTGAGATCACTGACAGACTTGAGCAGGGCTCAAACAGCAATCTCCTGGAAAAGGGGGGAGGTGGGGGGGGGGCCCTACCCACAGCCCACGCCCTGGGTCCTGAAGGGCTCCAGAGTCCCCAGCAGGGGGCTGGCAGCAGGCACTCCCAGTGTTTTGACAGCCAGGGAGATAAACAGAGCTATCGATTTCAGACAAACATCCTTGGCCCTTAGGCTTTCTCTCCAAACACAAAGTCTTCACATCGCTAGGCCATCAGTCAAGAGTGACAGCTCCACAACGTGGCCCTGCCGGCTACCAGCCAGCTCCCTGGAGAGCCACAGAAACCTCTGAGGCACCCATACGACGACGGGCTTCAGGAACGGCGGACAAGTCAGGCTGGAAGGAGGTAGGTCTGGCCTGAGCAGCAGGACAAATGGAAACCCCCCAGCCCAGTTCCCACCGTGTCAACGACTTGTGTCATTCTCAGTGATGTGGACCTGGGCTGCCCAGGAGGGGGTCCCCCAGCCCCATGGGGCTATTGAGCACCCAAAATGTGGCCGGTCCAATTGAGATGTGCTCTGAGTGTAAAATATGCAGATTTCAAATGAAAAAAAAAAAGTCAAATAGCTCAATAACTTCCATATTGATTACATGTTGATGGAATAATATTTGGGACATAAAATACATTATTAAAATTAATTTCACCTGTTCCTGTTCACACCTTAATGTGGCAGCTACTAGAAAAAAAAATTTAGATTGCATACATGGCTTGCATTATTTATCTATTGGACATTATATACATGAAGGATATAAAAATAAAATTGAATTCCAGTTGAACAAAGTAAATATCATTTTGATCAAAATGCAAATTAAATAACAATTAAACATGACAAATATTTTCACACACATTTTCAAGAGAGCTCTTTTTCTAAAATATTTGAAGTTTCTTTTATAAGTAAAAAGTAATACATAACTATTGAATATCAAAGTTTTAAATTAATATGATCTAAATATACCTGAAAATCTTAACTCACTTCTTTGAAAGTTTTGTTGTCTTACACTACTGTTATAAAAATAAAATGATTGTGTCATACTAAGTGAAGACAAAGATAAATATCATAATGATATCACTCATAAATGGAATCTAAAAAATGATACAAATAACCTTATTTACAAAATAGAAGACTCGGACTTGGAAAACAAGCTTATGGTTACCAAAGGGGAAGGTATAAATTAGGAGATTGGGGTTAACATATACATACTATTATATATAAAATAGTTAATTAACCTACTGTGCAGCACAGGGAACTCTACTCATTATCTGTAATAACCTATGTGGAAAAGAATTTGAAAAAGAATGGATATCTGTATATGTATAAATAACTGAATCACTTAAATACAACATTGTAAATCAACTATACTCCCGAGTAAAATAAAAATTTTAAAAATTTATTTATTTTTGCTTTTTTAGGGCAGCACCTGCGGCTGCACCTGCAGCATATGGAAGTTTCCAGACTAGGGGTCCAATTGGAGCTACAGCTGCTGGCCTACACCACAGCCACAGCCACAGCTACAGCTATGCCAGATCCAAGCCGCGTCTGCAACCTACACCACAGCTCACGGCAACGCTGGATCCTTAACCCACTAAGCGAGGCCAGGGATCGAACCCGCAACCTCATGGGTACTAGTTGGCTTTGTTACCGCTGAGCAATGATAGGAACTCTCCCCCCCAATTTTTTTTAAAGTTGTATGATGCCATCATGTTGATGTGCAACAACTTATTTAGCTGATATCTCATCAGTAAGTTGAGTAGTCCCTTAAAATTCACTATAATAAATAATCGTGATTTTTTAAAAATAAAATGATGGACAACTCCAGTAGTCAATGTAAAGAACCGGCATTTTGCTACATGTTTCTTATATCCAGGCCTACACATACGCACTTACAAAGAATGCTGCGAATTGTTCAATATAACAAAATATCCCTCAGCTGCTAACTATTGTGACTACCACAGTAATTCCAGCTCATCTCCAGGACCCCAGAGCACCATGCAGTCACAGGGCGGGTGCTCAGCGCTGCAGGTCTGTGTGCTCGGAGGGGACCACGGCCCAGCTAAGTGGCATAAGCCGTCTGTTCTCCTGCCCCTGCGCCCCACGACAACCCGATTAACAGCAACACCGCCCATCGACCTTGTCGGAATTCAGACTCAGTCCCCTTTTGTCTTGAGGACACAGAATAAGAGAAAGTTTGGAAACACATTCTCTGTGGCCTGAACAGTGTTAGTCACAAAAGCAGATGGAGTCACGGGTCCCTCCCTGCCAGGGCTGGAAGCCAGAGCCCAAGTGAACGGGGCACCCGTATCCTTTTTAATAAAGTTCACGCTTAGTGTTACTGACAAATGCATATAGTTGTGTGACAAGGACGGCCAAGATACAGAACTGTTGCCCACGCCCCCCAAGTTCTTACCAGGGTTCGGTATTGGTGGGTTCTTGTTTTTAGCCATTCCCATGAGTGCTTAGCAGAATCACTATGTGTCTGCGTGTGTGATGTGTGGGAACCTCTTAAAAAAACAAGCTCAGGTCAGGGGCTTCTGCTTCCAGGGTCTGTGGATGACACTGTCTAGGGGAGTCAAAAAATTCCCTCTTGGATTGGTGGCTAATCCAGAAAAATGCCTTGGGGGGCTTTTTGATGAGAAAGGGAGGCCCTGAGCTTAGCCTGCTGGGGAAGACGGAGCCTAAGAGGGAGCTGACCTGCCTGCTCGGCCTCGTCATCAGGAAAGAGGAATCTGGAGCCTCCCAAGGCAGCTCTAGAGAAGCGGGGAGCGATCTAGAATGGAGGGAAAGGAAAACTGCAAGCCTTGGACACACAGAGAGGAGACTTGTGAACACGGCGGGCCCAGGGACAGACCTCTCTAGAGGGAGAAATTCTCTGTGGAGGGGGCTTAGTCAACGATTTTCTAAGGATAGAGAGCTCGGACACTGAATTCGGAGTTGTCTGCTGCTCTGCGCTATAGTCCCCTCTGCCACACTCAATGGTGCTGGGCAAGCGGTGCTTTGGAAGAACAGACGGGGACGGTATCGAGCTTGGGGTGAGGTTTTTGAAGCTGGGGGAGGCAGAGGGTGCCAGTGAGGCTGCAGCGGCGAGAAGGGTACAGGGACAACTCGGGAGAAATGCACGCCATCCTACCTGTCCTTCCCCTGGAGGAAAGCAGTCCTCTGAGATACTGTAGAGGCTCTGGGTGGCCTCCAGAACACGGGCCTCCGTCTGCTTGTCTTATTTTATTTTTTTGCTTTTTAAGACTGCACCGGTGGCATATGGAAGTTCCCAGGCTAGGTCGAATTGGAGCCAAACAGCCACAAGCAACACCAGATCTGAGTCGCAACTGCGACCTACATTGCAGCTCAGGCAATGCCGGAGGCTTAACCCATTGAGCGAGGCCAGGGATTGAACCCACGTCCTCATAGTTACTAGTCAGATTCGCTTCCACTAAGCCACAATGGGAACTCCCTTTTCTCCCCCACCACCCGCCCCTTCTCTTTTTAAATGTGAGAGAACAGAGAGGCCTCTAGGAGAACAGAGGACTTAGTCATTAGATCACGCACGCACGTCTGCTGCAGAGACCTGGCCCTGGTTCGCCAGGGCACCCTCTCCCCTGGGTTCTAGTTGGACTCTGTGTCCAAGTAAACTCAGGTGTCCACAGAGCACTAAAAGCCTCCAGATCTTTTCAACCCAGAAAAGCTGTGTATTAGTCACATCTCACATACTAGTTTCCTGCTGCTGCTGTTAACAAACTATCTCAAACTTAGTGGCTTAGAGCAACATGTATCACTTTATAGTTTTCTAGGCCAGAAGCCTGACACGGGTCTCCCTGGGCTGGAATCAAGGTATTAGCAGGACTATGTTCGTTCTGCAGGTTCCAGGGAAGAATCATTTTCCTTACCTGTTTCAACTTCTAGACGTTGTTTTTCGGCTTTGTAGCTCCTTCCTCCATCTTCAAAGCCAGCAACAGGGAGTTGAGCTCTTCTCGGGTTGCATCACCCTAAGCTCACCTTCTAATTTTAAAAACTTTTGTGATTACACTGGGCCCACCTGAATGGTCCAGGATACTCTATTTTAAGGTCAGATGATTTGCAATCTTAATTGATTAGAAACCTCAATCCCCCTGTGCCTTGTAACATAATACATTCACAGGTTCCAGCGATTAGGACGCAGACATCTTGGAGGGTAGAGGGTGGGTATTCTGCCTACTGAGCCTTGCTACTGGGCCTAAGTGGGATTCTGATCCAGAGAAGCTGGGACAAAGAGCGATGTGAAAATCGAGAAAGTAGAGGTTTGCTAATAAAAATCACATGCGTCAGAGGGCGGTGTTGGGGAGAAACCTCTATCAAATGCTGCAGTAAAGTAAGTTCCTAAGAAGCTACTATGAAAATACCAGCTGTTTTCACAGATGATACTTTACCTGCACTACTGCAGCTCTGCTGTTGCACAGGATCCTGGTGAACTATCCCTGCAGTTCGGAACGGCAGGAGACGTCTCTGAGTCCAGATGATAGTTGCCTGGCTTGCTCCGATCCTGGCAGAACAGTATGCCGCGTCCACACAAGGCAGCTCTTGGGACATCTAGCCATGGCCTGAGTTCTGCCCTGAAAGTTGTGCAGCGAAGGTTATGGTTTCTCAAAGATCTGCCCTCAGTTACTAGAAGACAGCACAAGTGTCTCCTGCCACCACCACCATCCTTTTCTAGTAAACGCTTCCTGGGGCTTCCTATAGTTCCTGATAATTAATATGGTTTTTCTACCCCTCCCTACCCTTTGCCACCTTCTTTTGGGCGTTCTTTAATTTGTGAAGGATTAGGGGCATGAAGGGTGTGGGGAAGGTCACCAGCCTTCTGGTCACGATATCCAGGCGCTACTCTAATGGAGGTGATAATCCAGCAACACACCTCCTTTTTTTTTTGGCTTTATTTACTAGGCCATCCTTTAGACAGTGTAAAATACTGTCTCCCTCTCCTATCCATTATCTCTCTCAGAGGTCTTTTTATTCTTTCTTTGGCTACATCTATGGCACATGGAAGTTTCCGGGTCTGGGATTAAATCCACACCACACACAGCAGCGACCTGAGCTGCTGCAGTGACAACACTGAATCCTTAACCTGCTGTGCTACAAGGGAACTTTATTTTTTATTATTTTTAATTAGTTTTTATGATTATTTATTGTTTTTAAAGTTTTTATTTTTTAAATTTAATTTTAATTATTTAATTAAATAATTAAACATTGTAAACAGTGGGTTTACAATGTTAATTTCTGCTCTACAGCAGTGACTCAGTTATACACATACATATTTTTATATTCTCTTCCATTATTTAGATTCCACACATAAGTGATTATCATATGGTATTTGTCTTTCCCTCTTTCTGACTTACTTCACTTGGTATAATAATCTTTAGTTACATGTTGCTGCAAATGGCATTATTTCATTTTTTTAATAACTGAGTAATATTCCATTGCGTGTGTGTATGCCACATCTTCTTTGTCCATTCATCTGTCAGTGGACATTTAGGTGGTTTCCATGTATTGGCTATTGTAAATAATGCTGCTATGAACATAGGGGTGGGTGTATCTTTTTGAATTATAGTTTTGCTTGGATATATGCCCAGGAGTGGCATTGCTGGATCATATAGCAAGTCGAGTTTTTTGAGGCATCTCCACACTGTTTTCCATAGTGGCTTCATCAGTTTACTTTCCCACTAACAGTATAGGAGGTTTCCTTTTCTCCATGCCTCTCCAGCATTTGTTATTTGTAGACTTTTATTTTTATTTATTTATTTATTATTATTATTATTATTATTTGTCTTTTTGCTTTACCTAGGGCTGCACCCGCAGCATATGGAGGTTCCCAGGCTAACAGGAGCTGTAGCTGCCTTCGCCACAGCCACAGCAACGCGGGATCCGAGCCACGTCTGCAGCCTTCACCACAGCTCACGGCAACGCCGGATCCTTAACCCACTGAGCAAGGCCTGGGATCGAACCCGCAACCTCATGGTTCCGAGTCGGATTTGTTAACCACTGAGCCACGACGGGAACTCCTATTTGTAGACTTTTTAATGATGACCATTCTCACCAGTGCGAGGTGGTACCTCACTGCAGTTTTTATCTGCATTTCCCTAATAATTACCAATGATGAGCATCAGATGTCTAGATATCTGATTCCCCCGCCACCCCGCTAAACTTACAACTTTGGCAGCAACTCTGACTTGGGCTGGGGTTGAAACCAGCTCCCCCCAGGCTCCCAGTCGGAAATCTTTCTTTGTCTGTTCCAGCATCTCTGACTCCTTTAGTTCTTGGGGTAATCGCAGAAAAGCCTTTGACTTCGCTGTTCTGACTACAGCACTTGACAGCAGGGACATCTGGACCCTGACATTGGGACCTCCTTGTACACTTAGATCCTGAGAGTCTGCCTTGTAAATACTCTCTGCACCAAGAAATCAATAAAAGCAAAGTCTTTTTAGCAGTTCCGCCATGAAAACTATAAGCAGAAACAATCACCCCAAATAAAATCGGCAGTAGATAAACATGCACACTGTGAGGAAGATCTTTGGTTTGCTGAATACACAGCTGCAGGGGACAATATAATGACCCCGATATAAGAAGACCCTATAAAGTAAAGGATGTGGGGAGACGGTGACCCCCCTCCTGTTCCCCCAGTCCTTCCCACATACCCAAAGAGGGTGACAGGATGGGGAAGGGTGGAAAACCACGTCATTCATTATGAGGAACCGTAGGAAGCCCTGGAGAGAACTTACTGGAAAAACAGAAGAGCCTGGACAGGATTTGGCCCTTCAGCCCTATGAAGCAGGACCACGCTAGGTGGGGTGGTGACGGGCGTCCTGGAGCAAAGAAGGCTGGAGCCAAAGAGGAGGGAGGCTGAGAGACAGAACCATCAAGAAGAGGGATCAGGGAATGACTTGAATTGGGAATATTTTTGACAACCTAACTCAATCCAGAATTTTTTAAGTGTTTAGCATGTGCCAGGTACTATGCTAAGTACTCTCCGTATTTTATCTCGTTTAATGCTCATAACAACATGAGAGGGCGGCACTGTGATTCTCTTCCCTGCTGAAGCTCAGATGGGATGGACACTTGCCAGAGGCCTCAGGAAGCGGCACAATGCCAATGAACCCAAGTTTCCAGAGTTTCTCTGGAAGGCGGAGGTGCTTCATTAATCACCATGCGATGTGGTATTTATTCCATCCACTCTCCAGAGGTGGCTCCCCAAACTCCCAGAAAAGAGTGGAGTGGAGAATTCCCCAGGCTGGGTGCCCTCAACCTTCCCACGGGCTCTGTGCCAGCAGGCAAACCTACCCGGTTCCAGCTGTTCCAGGACAGAGCTCCAGGCAGGGCCCCGCAGGCACCTGGCCTTGTCGATCCTGAGAAAACAAAGCTGGGAAATCCCCCTGCCTGTCCCCACCCTGGTGGCTGCATGTCCTGTCTCCGTGGCTGAGCCAGGAACAGGCGTGTGGGCTCCAGGTACAGGAGTCCCAGAGTCAAGGGTTTCAGGTCACACCAGCGAATCGTTTTGCAAGCAGATGCCACGGGTCTCTTCGCAGACTGGGCAGCACACAAGGTCAGCGTCAGCAGATCTGACCCTAAAAATAGGCTCTTGGATGCCACTCGGAGTGGCTGGGTGTGCAGCCGCCACACGCCCCACAGCCCAGCACCTCCTGAACTGGCCGGGACCCGGTGTGCACAGGTAAGGTCCATTTTGGGGGTAGGCTGGCACCTCTTGGGTCCAGTCAAGTGTTCTTTGGGGGCCTTGGTGTGGGGACTAGAAGACCCCTTTCTACTCTGTTCCGGAGCAGCAAGGAACAGCTGACATCCTTTTAGTATAACAGGCTTTTCTTGCCCCGTCTTTCCCTAGAGGCGCCAAGGAATTTTCTCCACTTCCCTTCCTCTAAATCTAAGCTTCCAGTTCAATGACCATTTCTAAAGGATAATAGGGCGGATTAAAGCTCATTGGGCCCCTCTGAGGCACTGGATGCTTGGTATCACATATCATATTCCAGCAAGGTTCCGCATTTATCCATTTAGCCAGTAAAGGGGAAACAAGTCTCAGCGGGAGGCGGGAGGGGGCGGGGGCTGGCTGGAGACACTCGCAGCGCCTCATCTCAGGCACAGGGCAGCACACCTTACACGTGGGTGCTCAAAACTCAGGCATGAGAGCTCTTCCTGTCTCCTGGGTAACGCTAAGCATCGTGTGGACAGGGAGGCTCCTTCTGAAGCTTTTCCCAGTCCTGGTGGGAGGATGGGGGCTGGGAGTGACAGCTCTGGTGGAGATGGGGGGACTGGGGACAGAGCCTCTGGACCGAGGTGTGGTGTGTGTGGCCAGGACGGTGGGAAGATAGCCTGTCTCAGATCAGGGCTCTCCAGCGGGACCCTGGGCTCTTGTCCTGTGGCCTCAGCGGCCCCTCATGGGCCTGGAACCCAAGAGTTGGGAGCAGGGGACTCTGTTCAGAAAAGCTGAAAAGCTTCCAAGGGGGAAAACTCCTGAGTAAGATGGGAGAACACAGGAGGTGTATGTGTGGAGGGGCCTGTGGCCCAGCGTCTGAGGGCTCTGATCAATGTCCTGTTGTCTGAACCTTCCATTGTGCCCCTACTTGTTCTGTTCATGACAAAATCATTTTGATTCCACCAAATGATACTTGCAAACAATGCTGGAAGGGCTTCTGAGCTGAGCGCACAATGAAAGAGCCTTGGACGTGGGGGTGGGGGCGGGCCGTGGGAAAGGGTCTGAGTAAGGGGGAGCTCAGTCAGCCCTGAAGGCTCTTCAGGGGCAAAAGCAGATCTGTGTTGAGGGTGGGGGGGGCAATGGTCCCCTATGATCTGATCAGCTGGAGGCCCTCCCTGGGGACATTTTAGTCCTGGGGTGGCACTGGGTTGGAGGGGACTTTGAGTCCTGACTAAGGGCCGAGTTCCTATGGCTGTTGACAACCTCACGGAGGGCGAGGAGCAGAGAGGGGCACTGAGGCCAGAGGCTTGGCTGTTAGCCCTTCCTGTCACCTTGCGGAAGCCCAGCTGAGTCCACTTGGGGAGGGGACAGCCTGCCCTCCAGGGAGCCAGGGTTGGCCTTCCCCAGACATCATGCAGCGCTGTGTGTCGGTAATGTGTCCTGGCCGACGATGTGCCAGACATGGTTCCAAGAGCTTTTCTTGTAAGTAGTAACTCATGCACTTAGTCCTCAGAACTGTAACAGCCCTGGGAGGGGTGCAACTCAACTTCCTTTCAGATGAGGAAACTGAGACATAAAGCAGTGGAGTGGTTCCCCAGCACCACCCAGCCTAGGCAGCAGTGAGGTCAGGGTGTCCCTGAGTCTGCTGGCGGAGCCACGGAGCCCGGGTGCCCGTCCGGGAGGTGGGGGTAGGGGTGGGGGGCGTCTCACGCTCCCGCTTCCCTCCCTGCCTGAACTCCAGCCTGCGCCCCACTTCCCCCACCCCCGCCCCCAAGGAAGCCTGGGCCTGGGCACAGCCACTCCAGGTCCCGGTGCCAGGGGTCATAGCTCTGTCTGTCCTCTTCAGCCTGACTCCAGGGCTGATGGTGCGTGGGTTTTCGCTTCAGGTGACCCTTGATGGTTTGGGGCCCACCACTGCCACAGTAAATAGGAGATCAAGTCTCACGCAGCCTGGCATGGCCACCAGACGTTAACAGGCTGGAGACAGTCCTTTCTCCTCCTCCCAAAAGCCTCGCTGGTACTTCACACGTGAGCACACGCGCCCCATCACCCACAGGAGAACGTGTGACCTTGTTTGTCCCATTCCATTTGCCACGGCCACCCTGCAGAGACTCTTGGCGCCCCCCAAACTGCTCCAGCCTTGAGTCCTTACTCTTGGCTTAGCATTTAGCTCCCAACACAGCGGGGAATTCTCCACCCGCCCCCTCCCCCGCCTCCTTGTCTTCCTCCATGAACTTTCCCCGAGTCCGTGTCCACGTGCTAAGGACTTACATGGTCGCTTCTACCCAGTAACCAACCAGGGAGGCGGATACGATCCCCATCCTGCAGATGAGGAAGCTCAGCCCGGGTGCGTGAGTCTCCAAGGCCAGTGGCAGCTCTCTCCCCGACTTCCCATCATTCTGAGCTTCGCACGGGGAGGGAGGCCTAGGCCTAGGGCCATCCTCAGGAGCGTATACCCTGGAACCATGAACGTAGTGGCCTACCCACTGACCTGGGCGGGGATGCTCCGATGCCTGGGTTGAGGCCCAGTCGCACCATTTACAAGCTTGGTGTCATATTCCTAAACTCGCTAAGCCTCATCTTTCTCATCTGTAAAGTGGGGACAGATATTCCTCGTCCAGGAGGTTTTGAGAGTAGATCATCACCAGACTCATGATAAAAGTCACCGCCAACTATATAGTCATTTCTCTGGGTCCTGCCAGGCCCTTGATTTCTCCGTGAGCTTTTGTGGCAGCTTTGAGGCATGGGAGCTTGGCCTGCAGCTTTCCCAAGGCCTGGAGCCGCCTCTGCAGCGCACCGAGAGACAGGCCTAATGAGCAGCAGTGGCTGGGAGAGGGAAATGGGGGTGGGTGGGGAGCCCACGGGGAGGACTGCACCCCACAGTCTTACCCCCTCCCATCCCGCCCCACCCAGCCCCCTGCACAAGGAAGCCTTATGTTTCAAGGCAACACACAGTTAGAAATGATTCTTGAAAGCGGTGGGAGAAAAGGCCCTCTCTTCCTGATTTCATGAGCCGTGGAACTCCCTGTACTGCTTCCACCTCAACTGGCCTGGTTAGAGGTCATGGCCTCTTGTCTCCTGTGCTAAAGCCTCCTCTTGCCTACCGGGCTGGCCGCAGAGGTCACGTCCGTCACGGGAGCTCCCTTGTCTGAGAAGGAAGCCGCATGTGGGCCTCCGGCCTCCTCCTAGTTTCCGGGAGGCCCAACTCTGCCAAACCAAGATTGGAAAAATCAATTAGGAGTTCATAAATTACCACCCCGAAGCACTCCGAAACCATTTGAAGAGTTAATCAAACAAGTTAATGACATCAACACCATCATAGAAGGAATATTAAATTACCTCTTTAAATGAAGGCTTTTCTGTTTTTTTAATAAAAGGGTTTTATATTAATTCATATAATTGGCTCCTATTAACATATTTGCCAGAATCCAAAAGAAAAAAACCTGTTAAACTTGGATTGTGTCTGATACATTAGGAATTAAATTATAGGCAACAAAAAATTCCTGGGGTTTTCACATCTCGGTTTTAATTTTTTTAAGAGAATCCCACATTTTTTATTTCCTAGTTGGGATCATTTCTGTAGATTTAAGATGTGTAAAGACAAGCTTGACTGGCGGTAAATTAAAAGTGTGTATATTTACACACGTATACTGGTGCCAAATTCTGCCCCTCTGTGTACCCCAGCAGTAGGTATTACTCTCCTAATAGAGTAATTTCCCCAACCACAATAACATTTTTCCTCTCCCCCTTCTTTCAAGGCACATTCCAAGCCCAACTTGGGTGGTGTTACGGAAGAAACGTGGTATGCATGCATTTCAGCAGAGTCTAGCTTTTCCCCCCATGATCCCAATGCATTAGGCACATAAATCCTCGATGTCCGCAGACACAGAATACCTTCAAAGGAAGAGGAGAATTTTCTAAAATATTCGATTATAAACTGCGCTAGCAAACCAAAAACTTCTAGAAGGCAGAGACCTCGCTGGCCCATCCCGTCCCTGGTGCTTAACAGAAGGATGTGTGAGTAAAGCTTGGGGGCAGGTGGGAGGGGGAGGGGAAGGCAGGCTTAACTTCTGAGGTAAAGTCAAAACCGAAACGAGGCCACTTCCCAGGCCCACTCAGGACCCACCAGGGCACGCCTGATGCTGACTGACTTAGCCCGAACCAAGAGCAGGCTGAGGTGAGTCGAAGAGCCCCAAGAGATGGGGAAGGGGGCGGCCCTCTTCATCTGAGGTCTCTTTCCAGTCAGAGGGGAAGCACGCTTCCTTCAGAGGTGGATTTTACCCCCAAAGCTTCGGAACCCCACTGTGCACCGGCCCCTTCTAAAAGCCCCGCACCTATTTGGTTTTCTTGTAAAGAAACTGTATAAACTTCAGGACCCAGGAAACTCGACTCCCTTCTGGTTTCCCAGGGAAGCTCTGACAGACCCGATGACTTTCTGACGCGACGCAGGCCTGGCTCTGCCACCAGGGGGCCGCTGCCTTCAGGGAGCTCACAGGCCCTGGGAGCGTACTCCGGCATGTAAAGAACACTGGGTGAGGGTTTGTCTACATCCAGAACAGCCCTAAAATAGAACTTTCACGTTTTTTTTTCCCCCACTCCACATATTTAAGTAATATATGTTCCTCACAGAGAGTTTAGAAATGATGTTCCCTTAAAAGGAAGAATCACATATAATTTCATTATCCTAAAATAAGCGTACAGCCAGTGTTAATATTTTTGTGAAATGTAACTCTGTATAAGAACAGAATTACAATGGATATGCTGCTTCATAAACTTCTCGTCTTTTCTCTCCACTAGCACAAGCCTCTTTCCTCTCAAAAGCACCAAAAATATAGCTGACCGTCCTAACAATTTCATAGAAGGTTTAGGGTGACAAAGACAGGGCTGACACAGCCAGGGGGCACCACAAAGTTGAGCCGTGGGATCCATGATCTCAGGAGTCCTGTGGCTGTGGCCTCTGGACTCTCCTTGCCCGATTGTCTCTGGCCCTCAAGCCCTACCTCCCTGACCCTGAAGCAGGACACCTCAGATTCCTTCTGGGCATGTTCTAGAGGATCCCCCTTGCCTTCTTTCTTTCTTCCTTTTTTTTCCCCCCTTTTTAGGGCTGCACCTGAGGCATATAGAAGTTCCCAAGCTAGGGGTCGAGTCAGAGCTGCAGCTGCCAGCCTACACCACAGCCACAGCAACACCATACCTGAGGTACATCTGTGACCTACACTGCAGCTTGCTGCAATGTCAGATCCTTAACCCAATGAGCGAGGCCGGAGATTGAACCTGCAATCTCATGGATACCAGTCAGGATCTTACCCCGCTGAGTCGCAGTGGGAACCTCCCCACTTGCTTTCTTCCCCTCCACCCCTTCTCGTACAGAACAATTTCGCTTTCTTTGTTCACTCCATCACTTTCTGAATAATGCTTTGGGACTTACTGTTTCCCCATCAAAAGGTCCTCAAATGGTGTTCCTGAAGCAGGAGGCCTGTTCTGTGGCTCACGCTCCTGGGCATGGCTTCCTAGCCAGTCTCTGCGGGGTCCCTCAAGGGGTCCACGGAGAGATGAATTTTCCCCATTGAAATGAATGGCGCAGCTCTTCACCTGCCTTCTCCCATCCTCCGCCTCAGAAAGCAAAAGAATTCAAGTTGGGATGTTTGTTTTAAAAAGTATCTTTGCCTCTCTTGTTACAATGACATTTTATCAAAAGAGAATTGAAAGCGAAGCTTAGGGAGGAAGAGCCGTGTACATCTGAGCGTCCTCAGGGATTGTGGGGCTGTGAGACCAGAGAAGGGCCACGACCCACTGAATGTGGGGAGAGAGGGACAGAAATGTAGGAGTCCCAGGAGTTCCCATAGTGGCTCAGTGGCTAACGAATCCGACTAGGAACCGTGAGGTTGCGGGTTCGATCCCTGGCCTTCCTCAGTGGGTTAAGGATCCGGCGTTGCCGTGAGCTGTGGCGAAGGCCGGCGGCTACGGCTCCTGTTAGACTCCTAGCAAGTTGGATGGAGCAGAAATCACAAATGAGAAATCACAAGCAGCTTCCAGCCCGGACTGTTGTATTTGGCCAGTATAAAGAACATAGAATGCTTATTTATTATAAAATATGCCTGGAGTTCCCGCTGTAGTGCTGTGGGCTAAGAATCAGACTGCAATGGCTCAGGTTGCTTTGGAGCCACAGACTCGATCCCTGGCCCAGCAGAGTAGGCTAAGGATTCTATGCCGCAGCTGTGACTCGGATTCAGTCCCTGGCCTGGGAATTTCCACATGACATTAGTACAGCCATAAAATAAAAATAAAATGTGATTATTCATTAAAAGAGTCCCAAGATAGAGGACAGAAAAAAAAAATCTCCCTGAGTCCTGTCATTTGCCCACAGTATGACACTTTGATTTTTTCCTTGTTAAAAAAAAATACATGTATACATACTTTTTACATAAAGTCAGATCATGGTGTCAAAATTATATTTCTGAATTTAGATTAAAGCCTTTCCTCAGAGTTCTCGTCATGGCTCACGGGTAACAAACCCGACTAGGATTCATGAGGATGTGGGTTCGATCCCTTGACTTGCTCAGTGGCTTAAGGATCCAGCGTTGCTGTGATCTGGGCTGTAGGTTGCAGATGTGGCTTGGATCTGGCATTGCTGTGGCTGTGGTGTACGCTGGGAGCTATAGCTCTGATTTGACCCCTAGCCTGGGACCTTCCATATGCAGTGGGTGAAACCCTAGAAAGAACAACAACAACAAAAAAATGGAAGCCTTTCCTCACTGGGCAAGGTAAACCTTTAACCATATGCAAGCTGGAAAGTCTGAAATGGAGGAGGAGTTAATGAGGGATCTCTGTTTTGATTATTCCTGGAAACAGCTCCTCCAGACAAGGCCACTGTTTCACAAAGGGAAATGGCACTCCAGGCCTTACAGGTCAAGTACCACTTGGCCTCTGCTCTCTCGGTTATCACGGTATACTTACATGTTTTAAAATTAGCAGTATCTTGGGTGTTCCCATCATGGCTCAGCAGATACAAATCTGACTGGAATCCCTGAGGACACAGGTTTGGTCCCTGGCCTCACTCAGTGGGTTAAGGATCTGGCATTGCCGTGAGCTGTGGTGTAGGTCATGAATGCGGCTCGGATCTGGTGTTGCTGTGGCTGTGGTGTAGGCCAGCGGCTGCAGCTCCAAGTCGACCCCTAGTCTGGGAACCTCCATGCTGAGGGTGCAGCCTGAAAAAGCAAAATAAAATAAAAGTTAAAAAAATAAAATTAGCAGAATCTTAATTTGGGTTCTCTCAAGGGCAAACCCTGAGATCAGAGTGTGGAAACAAGTTGTTTGTTTGCAAGGTGCTCCAGGAAGCTGGTAACTCCCTGATCAGAGCAAAGAGGAGAAAAAACCCTCAAGCCAGGAAATACAGAGGTTTGAGGGACAAAGCCATTTGTGCAGAAGGGAGCTGTCCACTTACACTGCAGCCATCTGTGCTGAGGAATGAGACAGGATAAGGATAGCCTCTGCCACAGGTGCCTACTGACTTAAAATTTTAAAAAATCATGGATTTATCACAAAACTCTGGCTTTCTGATTTTTTCATAAAGATACCCGACCATCTGGGCTTGCATTCATTCCCGCATGGAATGGCAAGCTGCTGCCCCCTTCAGTGGGGGCGTTTGTTCTCTACTGTGCCACAGACCCCACTACTCCCTAATGTCTCCTGCCTGAGGCCAATAGTTAGGTTTTTGCTTGTTAGTTTTATTCTTTAACACCCAACCCACTTTCCTCCTCTGTGACCTGCCTGGTCCCTCCAGGAAGAAGCCTGAGTCTGCTATCCTTTGAGGAAGAGGCAGGCAGATGCTACATCTTCAGGCCAAGTAGCCGTCAAGTTGGCATTTGGTTTCCTGGGACCAAACCTTTCACTATGAAGCTGTAAAAGCAACCTGGAGGCCTCTCTTGACAACCTGCCCGGCTCTCATTATGACATTTAGCCTGTGACTGATATTGTATGTGTCATCGAGACCTTGGCAGTTAATCTCTAGGTCGAATCTATGGAAACCAAACAGAACAGATTTGTCTTCCCCTTCCATTTTGGCTGTGCTCCGGGCCGCTCTGAGATTCAGAGTCTGGGGAGCCGTGCCGAGAGGGATGCACACAGGCCGTCTTCAGGATTTGGAAAGATTACAGGTCTGTGGTTTCTGGACGGCTCTGCGCTTTGTTCTCTTCCCCCATCAAATCTGCACGCTGGAGGATAATAGATCCCAGAGCTCCCTCTGCATGCCAAGCTGCTCCGGGTAGACCACACCGCTTCCTCTTCTGTCTGGAAATCCAGCCGAGGCTTTCGGCGGCGCGGAGATGGGGGTGGGGCTGGGGCTGGTTCCTCCCACAGAATAGCGAAGGAGGACCAGCCTTAGCGAGGTTGAGGGCAGCTTCTGTGATCAAACGAGGCAGACAGGGGTTTCAGAAAGCAGTTGATTCAGTGTCTCCCACAAAAATCCCTTCTGGAGTCTCCTTTGGTGGCAGGCAGGGTGCAAAATGGCCCAAACCTCCGTATTTAGGTAAAGGGTGTTCAGCTTGGACTTCCTTGGAAATAAGAAGAGCTGGTGCCATGGATGGGCTGAGCTCCAGACCTCTCAAAATGAAGGCGCCTTGGGCCTGCAGTGGGGAGGGCGTGACTATGCTCTTAGGAGTCTGAGGTGTCTGTGCTGGTGCCCTCACAGACGCTTCTGGCCATCCCTTGAAATGACACCTCCCTTGATGACTACAAATACCAGCAGCTGGGCTCCAGAGTAGAGTTCGGGCTTGAGCAACTACCTGCTGCTACAGGGCATTGTCCATCTTGTATTCTATTCTTCGCTCAATCTCACTCTGTCTCCAAAGAAGCCCAGAGGCTCCATCCTGCCTCATCAGCTCTGGCTGAAGCCTTAGCACTGGTCTCCCAGTCTTATTCATTCATTCCCCTCATTCATTCATTTATTCACCTATTCACTCATTTCACCCATTCACTGGGCCATTCTCTCATTCAACCAACACTTTCTCAGCACCTCTTACATGTCAGACACTGAGGCTAAAAACAACCTGAAGGAGTGGCTTTCAAGGAGATTTGAAGTAAGGCTGTCCAGCCCTGCCTTCATCCCAGTCCCACACCCTTATTCTTGGCTAAAGATCTGGGTCTCTGCTTCAATGAGAAGCTGGAAAGCATATCAAGGACCCTCCCTATGCTTCTCTTGACTCAAGAGCTCCTTGACTCTTTTTTTTTAGGGCCGCACCCATGGCAAATGGAGGTTCCCAGGCTCGCGGCTGAATCAGAGCTGTAGCTGCCGGCCTACACCACAGCCACAACACCAGATGCTTAGCCCACTGAGCAAGGCCAGGGATTGAACCCGCATCCTCATGGATACTAGTCGGGTTCGTTAATCACTGAGCCACGACAGGAACTCCAACAGCTCCCTGACTCTTGCACCACACTCTTGGTCAATTTTTAAAAATTAGTTACTTTTAAAATTATAGTTGATTTATGATGTTCCTTCAATTTCTGCTGTAAAGTGACCCAGACATACATACATATATATACACATTCTTTTTTCACACTAACTTCCACCTGTTCTACCCCAAGAGATTGGACATAGTTCCCTGTGCTGTACAGTAGGACCCCGCTGCCCATCCATTCTAAACGTAAGAGTTTGCATCTACCAACCCCGAACTCCCCGTCCATGCCCCCCTCCCCCCCACTCCTGGCAATCACAAGTCTGGTCTCCATATCTGTGTTTGTGATCTGTTTCCTTGGGCGATTATTATCAAACCTGAGCCTGCCTCAGACCCACTGGGGAGCTTGTTAAAATACAGACTCCCAGGTTTCACGCCTGGTCCCTGCAACCTAGGGATCTGTGTTTTTAGCAAGTGCCCAACGCTTCTGAAGGAGGTGGTCTTTAGATCACGTTTTGACAGACTCCAAAGAAGGGTCTCCTCCGCAGCCACTGCCCCCCAACCTCCCTCAGCTCAGGATTCTGCAGGAGAAAGTCACAGATCCTGGCTTCCCAGGATCCCCAAAGACACTGAGAGCCAGTGACTCTTACATTTATCTACTGTGAACTTGGGAGAATCGAATTTCCCAGAGCCCCCCGAGCGGTGGTTTCAGCCCTTTCCTTTTCTTTTTAACAAAAGATAATGGAAAGTTTCAAACACACACAAAGAGGAACAGTAATTACCTGGAAGCCATCGTCCTGGTCAGTCCCGCCTCAGCACACCTCCACCCCCCCACCTCACACACAATATCTTTTTATATTTTCCGATGGTCTTATTTTTGAAGCAAATCCCAGACATGATATCATTTCATCTGTGAACATTTCAGCATGTATTTCTAAAACATAAGGCCCAGAGGTATCATTTAACTGTCCTCTGAATCTCCTGAAAACTGCTTGCTAGATCTAGACTCTGAGGACTCAGATCAAATAATCAGGTTTTTCCTTTGGCGAGGCTGCTTTTGTGATAGTGGCGGTGTGTCCTGCCATCAGAGGGCCCGTCATGGCTGACGGTCTCTTCTTATGTCGCCAGCAGTCAGTGTGCAGTGCTCACCTGCATGAGCTCATCAGGTGCTGTAAGACGGTGCTTTCTTCCTTCTTTATCATCTGGAATTCTTTTTTTTTTTTAAATAATTAATTTACTTTGTAGCTGCACCTGTGGCATACAGAAGTTCCCAGGTCGGGGATCGAACAGCAACACAGCAGCAACCCAAGCCACTGCAGTGACAACACCAGGTCATTAACCATTGTGCCACCAGGGAACTCCCTGGAATTCTTCTATAAAAGACAATTCCCCTCACCTACCCTGCAGCAGAGTCTGTATCAGAGAAGAACAACAAATGCTATATTCTGTCCCTTTACTGACCTGTCCTCATAGGGAGCTGGTTCCCCCGCATCTTTCAGCACTGAATAACTGTTTTCAGTACATTTATGATTTAAATGTTTGATGTGTTTCTACCAACCACAGTTATTTTTATTATCCATGTTCAAGTTGTCCCATTTCTGATAACTGGGAGCCTCTTCAAGGTGTGTTGAGTCCTTTCAATGGGATCCTGGCAGGCTTTGAAGTTACCAGTGCTTGTTTATATTCAAGTCCCTGGCCTGCCCTCCCTATTCTGCATCCCCCACTCCCACCCTTGCCCTCTCGGCAATTATTTTTTTCTCAGAAGACCAAGACCACATGTTACAAATATCCTCAATTTCCACTTTTCCTCACCTCCAAAATGGTGATCAATCACGGCACTGATCGCTTAGGGTTCCGATTAAACGAGTTTATAATGGTGAAGCCCTTGTAATACTGCCTGGCACATTATAAGTACTGCATAAGCAAGTGTTAAATAAACGAATAACATTCCCTCCCCGCTACTCACCTCCACATGTCTCAGTAACTCCACCCTTACCTCCAGTCTCTGAGCACGATGGGTTAACCTCCCTTCCCCAGGCTGCCCGAGGGTACCGGTCACTCAGCTCACAGAACATATGGTGCCCAGTTCCGCAGTGAATTCATTTCCTTGGGGACAATGGAAACAAACACTTCACCCACATTCCACTCGCAGAGCCTGACCAGCTCTCCAAACAGACATTCCGATCTGCAGACATAGCTTTCTAGCCTGGAAGGCCTCTTCTGAACCCCTGGTAAGTCAGCGCAACTGCCGACCTCCTAGTGAGAGCAGCCAGTGTTGACTTCAGCTTCCTAACAAGTTGACAAACCCTCATGCAGGCAAGTTTCCTTCTATCCCAAGACTCCCGAAGCCCCAAGAATGTGCAGGGCTGCCCAGACCACACAGGTTCTGGATTTCCAGGTGTGCCCTTTCCGCTAGATGACAGCTTTCTGCAGACGCTGTCTACCACAGGCCTGGAGTGGAAGGGACCCACAGGGCCTTCTTATTTGGACTCAAAATGACCCAAGCCAGCAGATTCCAGTCACATAAAGGAAAGAGTAGGCACCAAAAAAGGGGGTAAAATCTAAAAGAAAGGAGGCAAGGGACAGGCTGCCAGCAGGGATTTCTTAGACCCAAAGCCTGTCTTGGGTCTGCAGCAAACACACATTGGCTCAAGTCAGAGGGTGCCCAGCACGCTTGCGCTGCAGGAGACTGGAATGTTGGGGAAATGTTGTTTAACTGCTGTCACGGCCTTCTTTGTTGACCTCTGTTTCCTGGGAAGAGGGAGCAGAGGAAGAGCAGGCCAGGGAAATGACTGCGAAATCTTCAGATCAGCCTATACCCACCTCTTTGTGTAAAGCCCATTCCCTTCCTTCCATCCTGCTAACCCCAGCCCCGACGCTCTCTCATGACCAGCTGCAGACAGGAAAGAACATCCCTTGGCTCAAAATGACCTCCGGAGAATCAAAGACAAGCCTCAAGAATGCCTATCCGGCTGCCAAGAAGCTGCTGCCGAAGGTGGAGGAAGAGGAGGATTACTGTACCCCGGGAGCCTTCGAGCTGGAGCGTCTCTTCTGGAAGGGCAGTCCGCAGTATACCCATGTCAACGAGGTCTGGCCCAAGCTCTACATTGGTGATGAGTAAGTGCCCACCTTCACCTTTGACCTCATCCAGGAGAAGGCAGCCAGCCCTCCCCACCTTCTGGCCACGAGCTCTTGCTTTTTAGGTTGGTTCTATGAGAACTCTACTAGTCAGGGCTGGGTTTATTTTCATATTACAGCAAACGCAGGCAAGGGCTTAAGAAAGATAGAGGCTGGTTTCTCACTTACATACAAGAAGGGCAGAGGAAGGCAGGCTGGGTCTTGACTGGTGACACCAGGGTCATCAGGAGTTCTGGCTCCCATGCTTGGGCTCCACCATCCCTAGTGTGTGGCTTCCTTCTTCAGGGTTGCTTCATGGTCTGACATTGCTAGGAGGGCTCCAGCTGTCAACTGTAAGATCCAGACCATGGGAAGCTAGAGGGAAAGGAGAGCAAAAGGATATCTTCCCAAAGGGTAGTCCCACCCAAAACTCCCCCTGCCTCTAGCTGCAAGGGAGGCTGGGAAATGTAGTCTTTCTGGGGATAAGACCAACAAGAAAGAAGTCAGTTCTCAGGCGGATGGCACAGAAGCACACCAACTTATGTGTCAGGAAGCATGGTAGACCTAGTAAAGCTGAGGTCACTGTCCCCATTTTCAGATTTTTATAGCCACCATTCCCCACTCTTCAAACAACTGGGAAGTGCCTACTGTAAGTAATAATAATAATAATGCTGTAAATAATAATATCATGTACTGAAACTATGTGCCAGGCATGTTCTCACTTTATTTTCACTATAGTCCAATGAGAGACTAACTAATTCCTCCCATTTTAAAAGTAAGGAAACCGTGGAGTTCCCGTGTGGCTCAGCTACTGGTTAGGTAGCCAGTGCTGTCACTGCAGTGGCTCCAGTTCAGTCCCTGGCCTGGGAACTTCTGCATGCCAAGGGTGCGGGCAAAAATACATAAATAAGTAAAATTTTAAAAATAAAGATAAGGAAACGGAGGCACAGAGCAGTTAAGTAAATAGCCTAAGGTCCACAGCTCAGTAAGTATTTGAGAAATGGGATTCAAATGCAGTTTTGCCCAACCCAGAAGCTTCCATCCTGACTAGCACTTTTGCTCCTTCCTCCATCTCCCAGGATTCCAGCTCACGGTTCATCTCTGCAAGGAGCAGATGGTGCAGGACACCTGCATGTGTGATTTTTAGTAAACACCTTGCCAGTTAAAAACCTAGAGATAACTGTCTAGTAATGGGAAACCCAGAGGCAGCACCTCTTTTCTTTTTTATTTATCTTAATACTTTGAAGTGGATAAAGTTACAAAAACAATATGCCCTTTTGTACTAAATTAAACTAAACAGAGGATTATAAAAACCACCTGCATGTGGTGCAGTGGATTAAGGATCCAGCATTGTTATTGCAGTGGCTTGGGTGGCTGTTGTGTGTGGGTTTGATCCCTAACCTAGGAACTTCCACATGCTGCGAGTGAAGCACCTGCATAATCTCCCTTTGTCTGTCTTAAGTCTGCCATTAAGTAACCAGGGTTATGTTTACTTTATGTATGTTATTACAAACATAAGGAAGCATACATACATTTGAAGGATTTTTTTCCTTTTAAATAATTTTTAGCAAAAAAGGTGGATTGACTATTCTGTACTTTCAATATTCCATAGTTTAGCTATACCACAATTTATCCAATCAGTTCTCAGTTGTGAGCATTAGGGGAACACGGGTTTACTTTATAATAATAGCATTGTTTACTTTTTAAAAATAATAGCATTGTTTACTTTTTAAAAATAATAGCTTGAGTTCCTGTCGTGGCTCAGTGGAAACAAATCAGACTAGTATCCATGAGGACGCAGGTTCAATCCCTGTGCTTGCTCAGTGGGTTAAGGATCCGGTGTTGCTGTGATCTGTGGCGTAGGTCACAGACTTGACTTGGATCTGGTGTTGCTGTGGCTGTGGCGCAGGCCCGTGGCTATAGCTCCTATTCGACCTCTAGCCTGGGAACCTCCATATGCCATGGGTACAGCCCTAAAAAGACAAAAAAATAATAATAATAGCTTTATTGAGATATAACTTACACTCCATAAAATTCACTGTTTTAAGGTGTGAATTAATGGTTTTATTATATTCAGAGTTGTACAACCATTATCTAATTTCAAAGCATTTTCATCACCTCAAAAGGAAATCCTGAACCTATGAAGTAATCATTCCTTGTCCCCCACGGTCCACCAGCCTGAGCCAACCACCAAACTGCTTTCTCTTTCTATGAATTTACCTATCCTGGGTATTTCATATCAATGGAATCATAATAAATGGCCTTTCGTGCCTGGCTTTGTGCACTGAGCATAATGTTTTCGAGGTTCATCCAAATTGTAGCATGGACCAGCACTTTAATCTTTTTTGTTACCAAATGATCTCTACTATTTCTGCAACTTTTCTGTAAGTCTAAAATTAGTTGAAAAGAAAGTAGGTTAAGGATCCAGTGCTGTCATTGCTGTGGCTCAGGTCACTGTTGTGGCGTGGGTTCAGTCCCTGGCCTGGGAACGGCCACATGCCACAGGCATGGCCAAAAAAGAAAGAAAGAAAGAATAAATTAGTTGAAAGTCAAAAAGGTATGCATATACTTTAACCCCAAATATCACTTTAAGAAATGTCACTTACTGAAATAAGAGTACCCAAACATCATGAAATGTGTACAGTGATGTTTAACAATGTTTTGAACAATTTCAAACAATGTTTCAAAGTAGCAAAAAAAAAGGTAGAGGGGGAAGATATGAATCTCTTACCTTTCAGTAATGAAATATTAAATGTAGTAAATATATTGTTTTATTTTAGAAGTAACATAAACATTGTATAAATACAGATAACTTCATTCCCCTGCTTATAATAGAGTAACAAGAGAAACCTTCTCATAGGCGTGTATGGCTTGAGATAATATATGTAAAATATTAGTGCAGTGCCTAGTACAGAGCAGGTATTCAGAAAGGCTAGCTATAACAATAAAACAGTGTGACTCATGTAAGGAAGAAAACTTTTAAATCTTCCCAATCACCAAAGCCCATCACTCTAAAGCCACACCTACTAATACTGTGGTACATTTCCTCCTAGGCTTTCTATATGTTATTTTCGGTTTAAAATACTTTCTATCTAGTTGCAACCGTAATGATTATTCATTTTATTTTGTGTCATGAGCTGTGGTGCAGGTCACAGATGTAGCCCAGATCCCACGTTGCTGTGGCTGTGGCATAGGCCGGCAGCTGCAGCTCCAATTTGACCCTTAACCTGGGAACCTCTGTTTGTCGCAGGTACAGCCCTAAAAGTTAAATTAAGAAAAAAAAACAGGATCAAGAAGATGTGGCCAGTCAGATAAAGAAGCTGTTTTTCCAGTTGAGGAGAAGAGATGTGCAGAAACGCAACAGGGAATAGAAAGAAAAAGAGGAAGTGGGGTGGAAGCAGTGTGGGGTTTGAGTTTTGGCTCTGCCATTTACCAACTGGAAGATCTAAAACAAACTGTTTGACCTCTCTTCACCTTCTACGGCAACAGTAATAAGGCTTATTGCATGGGGGGAGATTAAATGAATTAAAACAAGTCAAGTGCTAGAGCAGTAGCTGCCACACAGTAAATGCTCAGGAAGTGCTCGGCATGACGGCTCTAAGAAAGTGTTGAAGAAGCAAATTCCAAGCCTGGCTTTCGGAGACAGGTGGGATTTCCATAGAATTCCAGGCAGAGGGAGCAGGGTTGGAAAAGGCATAGAGCTGAGAACAGACAGGGGGATTTATCCGGAACACGGGGGATACACGTGTGGAAAGTGCACTTTCAGGAGTTCTAGTCGTGGCTCAGTGGTTAACGAATCCGACTCGGAACCATGAGGTTGTGGGTTCGATCCCTGGCCTTGCTCAGTGGGTTAAGGATCTGGCGTTGCCGTGAGCTATGGTGTAGGTTGCAGACGTGGCTCGGATCCAGCATTGCTGTGGCTGTGGTGAAGGCCGGCGGCTACAGCTCCTGTTAGACCCCTAGCCTGGGAACCTCCATATGCTGTGAGTGCGGCCCTAGCTAAAGCAAAAAGACAAAACAAAACAAAACAAAACAAAAAAAAGAAAGTGCACTTTCAGAGGGTCTGGGATTAAGCCAAGTTGGGCCACTGTGGGGTCAGCTTAGATGTAGCTGTGCTGTGCCAACAGGAACCCCCAATATCTCAGAGCCCCGCCACAGACGCAGTTTGTTTCTCACTCACGTGACATGTCCACAGTGGGCTGGTTCTAACCGTGCTCCACATCCATTAGAACCCAGGACTCAGGACTCGGTCCTTAACTGGAATATTGCCAGGCTCCTGGCAGAGAAAAAAAAGAGACATGGCAAACCACAGGCAGACTCAGAAGTGACACAGGGCACTTGGACCCATGTTTCACAAGACACAGGGCCTCATGACAATGGGGCAGGAGGGTGGAGCCCATCCCTCAGGTCGTGCAAATGTTCTAAATGATGACACTGAACAGTCGACCAGAGCCACCATCAACTCCAGGCGCAGAGGCTTTGGGCAGGTTTTCCGGCCTCATCTCTAAAAATGGTTACTGAGAAGAATCAAAGAAATAACAGAATGTGAAGCATATTGTAAATTACAAAGTAACAGACAAGTGCAAATATTATTATTACTGCTGCTTAGTGAGAAAGAACCCTGGGAAGGTAGGTTAGGGCCAAGGGACCTTATTCAGGCAGCCGCGGAGTGTCTGAGCCGGCCGGAAATGGCCTAGTTCACAGGGTGACAGACAATAAATAAGACATGCTTGCCTCCTTGACATCTGACCATCTCGGTTGCTTCCTCCTTTCAATTCAATCCAGCTCAGTCTAACGGAGCCCACACCCACCCCACCTCCGCCCCCACGCACAGTCTAGGCAGCCTCCACGGTCAGTGGGCATGACCTGCACGCTCAGTGCAGGGAGAGGACCAAGGTCAGCACGGCCTGGTGCTTGCTGTCCCCATCTCTGCTCAGAGTCCCTCCTAGACACCCACTTACAAGGTCAATGAGACTCACAGACGCTTATTGAGTAAGCTGTTAATTGCACAGCCAATGCAACCACTCCGAGGTTACGCCCCAGCTGAGAGCAGGCACAACTGCCTGTGTTTCTCAGTCTCTTTGTAGGTTTTGCCCAGAGCAGGGAAAAGCTCAGAGTTGGCTCCCCATGCGCTGAGGCTCGGTTTAATTTGCTATTTGCATTTCAGTTGAGTTTTTCCTTTCCCCAAAAGCGTCTAAGATTTTTAAAAGCCAAAGCTCTGGAAATTAAGGCAATCGGGACCCAGGAGTAAGAATGGGTGTCCTGAGGCAGCCAGAGCCACTGGCTGTTTCTAAAGTCTAGACCAGTGACACCTGGGACTTGTTGCAGACCAGCCTTACCCCCAAGAAGTTCACTCTTTTCCCCTCCTCTTTCCTCAAAGACAGAAAGGCCGGGCATCCGCTCTGGAGCCACAATGTCTGGGTCAAATTCTAGTTCCCATGTGGCCTCTCAAGCCTTGTGAACTTCAGTTTCTTCCCCTAAAAGATGTGGATTCAATGGGTTAAAACTTATGAGGCTTAGTACAGTTCCTGGCACACTTACTGAGTGGGAACTATCACAGATGGGGCAGGTTTTGGAAATGTGACTCACAGTGTGAGAAGAAGGTAAAAAACTGTCACTACACTTTGCCACTTAGGTGCCCTCCATGCTAAGGGCAGCCCTGGGGCAGAAAACAGCCCTGGTTGAATCCCTGCATGTGATGCTCCCGTGAACCCAAGGCCAGGATGGAAGGAAGGTCCCTGCTAATGGGACTTCTCCAGCCAACTCCCTCTACAGAGTTGTCTGGTCATTCCAGGGGACTTGGGTGACCAAGGACCTGAGACGGCAGTGCCACACCAAAGCCCTACACCCCTGTGAGTTTCAGAATTTCTAAAGTATTTTCTCAATCGCAGCTTATCCCAGAAGGATCATCAAATGGGGTGTTGGTGCCTCTAAGTTACCACTGCTGACCAGCCAGCGGCGGGCAGCGATGTCCCCTCCCCCAGCCCGCAGCCTGGTGAGAAGAGGGATGCGGTTGGGGTTAAGTGCCCCAGGTCAGTGGAGGGGTTCAGTCCAGGCCGGGCAGTCATCTGTTGGGTGTCTTTACAAGGAAGCCTTCCTGGCTCAATGGCACCGCCACCCTCTCCCGCCCACTTCCCACAAGCTGCCAGGGGGGTCTGGATCTGCAAGTGGGAACTGCAGGGACAGCATGGAATTGTGCAAAAGTCCTCCAGTGGCCGATCTGGGAGCATGGAGTTCAAGCCACCAGTGTGGGTGGCCACTCTGTGTGGCCTCTGACGAATATCGTCGTATTGTTCCGGGACTCAGTTTCTTTATTTGTAAAATAAAGGGATAATTTCAAAGGTCCCTTCCAGCTCTAAAGTAAAATTCTTTAAGGAATGTCCTATTAAATAAAATTAGGCTCTATTGGGTTCAAGCACATACTTGTTTTATTACTTTTAAGTCATTCAAATTAGATTCAAATTAGGTTAACCAAGTGTTGCCCTCCAGAGAGCCGGGGACTGGCATCAATGATGAGATAAGAATAATTCATCACCTCTTATCAATCAACAGCCCCTAAACGGGTGCTTCAGAAGCACTTGAGGACGCTTGAAAGCACTAAATTTCTGCAATTTAAATATCCTCACTTTAATCTCATTCACATCTTTCATTTGCTTAGCAAAATCTATTTTCTTTCTTTCTTTCTTTTTTTCCCAGTATAGTCAGCAGGAGGGGAAATATTCTGCCTACTGTCGGAGTAATTGCAAATTCCCAGGCAGGACAGCTCCATGCAGCAAGGCTGAAACGGCAACTGTGAGATCTTTCTTCCCTCTCACCGTAGAGGCAGCCCTGAGGGCCACCACCAGGCGCTGCTAAGCCACTCTGCCACTTGAATGGTGGGGGGCCTAAGCAGTGCCCTATTTTTATTAAAACTACAGCTGCCTCCAAGGTCTGGCTTTGGAGCCAGCGGCCCCTCTCCCCAAAGCTTGACTCTTCAAATGCCTGTGGCCAGGCCCATCCAGCCTGAGCTGGCTTGCCAGAAGGGTCTTTCTGTCTCACGCTTCTGCTTTTCTGCTCCCAACCAGACCAATAGCCTCGACAGCCAGTGGCATCTCCAGGGCTGGCCTGTAGTCCAGGAGGCAGGAAAGGGAGGTGAAGGCCAGTCAGTCGCTGAGAGGGGACTTCTCCCCACACAACAGAAAGAACGAATTTAGCCAAGCAGAGCTAAAACTCGACTTGCTCCTCCAGGTCCAGGGTGGGCTGAGGCTAGTTTAGGATGCAGCGAAAACCCAGCCAAGGTTGGGAATTAAACACGTTGATTACTACCTGAAAGAACTAGAAAACCTGGGCTCCGAACCTCCAGTTTCCAAAGGTGACTAAGGTACAACTGGGCACCAGTATGAGCAAGGTGCCTGGGGGGAGAGGCCATTGGCCCTGGCCTGGCTGGGTCTTCTCCTGTTGGGTGACAGCTTTTCAGCAAAGACCTCCAGCAATGTCAACCATTTCCTTTCATGGTTAGCCAGAAGCCTAGTCCAATCATTAATACAACATCATTTCTTGAAATCAGGCCTCCCATGCATTGTCTTTCTGCTCTTAGCCTCCATCCTTGGAGGACTAAAAGCCTAAGGGAGTGGGGCAGATAATGAAGAAGTTTCTAAGGAGTTAAAAACACTGAGACCATTTCATGGCCTTGTCATAGTCAATCTCTCCTGAGAAAAGGACAGGGCCTCAATAAAAATCATGGTAGAGAGTTCCCAGGGGGTCTAGTGGTTAGGATTAGGCACTTCCACCACTGTGGCCCAGGTTCAATCCCTAGTCTGGGAACTGAGATTCCACATCAAGCTGCTGAACACCATAGCCAAAACAAAATAACAACAACAAAAAACCTGATTATGGTATATATTTACACATCAAGTGAATCTCTGACATGTTCATTACAGATTATAAAACACAGACAAAAAGAAAAAAATTAAAATTCCCTATAATCCCATGACTCAGAGATAAACACTGGTAACATTCTGCCATACATCTTCCTACTGCTTTTCCCCCCTGAATTTGTCTTTTAACCGTTCAAGGAAACTTGAATATTGCTGCACTCAACTTTACAAGACTCTTGGAAGGAAAGTACTACCAATGTAATTAGTTCTATTTAACAAATAAAACCGAGGGCCCCAGAGGTTCTGTTGCTTTGGTTCATGCAGCAGTTTAAGCTTCAAAGCTACACCCACGAGCCCTATGTTCTCTGAGAGACCTCATAAAGCTTCATCATCAGCAAGTAACAGGAACACCCCCCAAATCAGAGCTAGTGAATTTCACTTTCGTATCAGGTGAACGGACCAAGATCAAAAGCTAGAAATGTGCCTGCTGTTTTAAAATTCACCTGCAAGGAGTAGGTATGGTCAAGACTCCAGAGAAGAAGGGTCACCATCAGGGTCACCCCATGAAATGATGTGCTACCACGACACTGTCACACGCATTGGAATAAACAAAGTGCCAGATGACAGGATGCAGGCCATGGGTGAAGAGTCCATGATTAGGCGGGGTGTGTGTGTGTGCGTGTGTGATCAGCGGTTCCTCACAGACTTGCGGGTACAGAGAACCATCCAATCATCAGTGGACCTTTGTCACTGCCCAGTGCAGAACCCTGGCAACAGAGGAGCAGCTGGTTTCCCACTGCAAGGCAGCTGGTGGACGGCTTGTACAGACACACACACGCATGTCCCTGTCCCCTCTGTGCGAAAGCACACACCTGGGGGACATGAACTTCCCAACAGGTGCTAAGGTATGTAGACCGGGAATCAGGAAGGCCCCAAGGGGTCTGAAAAAGTGGAATGCCAGGAGCTCTGCCCTAGGAGACTTATCTTATTTGCCACCGCTCAAGGTGGAGGGAATGAAAGCTTCCTGGAGGAACTGCACAGAGGCTGGACCAAGCCAGAAAAGGAGGAGGGAAGGGGTGGTTTCTGATTGAGGAAATGGGGCCTCAGGAGAAGAAAGTCCCTTCCTTGACCCTCTAAACCAGAGTCAGAGTCCACAGCAAGGCCAAAAGTTCATGGAGAGGGAGAAGAGCTAAAGAGAACTGGATCTGGGAGTTCCCGCCATGGCTCAGTGGGTTAAGAATCTGACTGCAGTGGCTCAGGTCACTGCAGAGGTGCGAGTTTGACCCCTGACCCGACACAGTGGGTAAAAAGGATCTGTCATTGCAGCAGCTATGGCTCGGATTCAAGCCCTGGCCCAGGAACTTCCATATGCTGTGGGTGTGGCCATAAAAAAGGAGTTCCCACTGTGGCTCAGTGGGTTAAGAACCTAACATAGTGTTTGTGAGAATGTGAGTTTGATCCCTGGCCTTGCTTAGTGGGTTAAGGATCCGGCAATGCCATAAGCTGCGTTGAAGTTCACGGACGTAGCTCAGATCCAGCACTGCTGTGCCTGTGGCATAGGCTGGGGCTGTGGCTCCGATTCAACCCCTAGTCTGGAAACTTCCATGTGTTGCAGGTGCCGCTGTAAAAAGGAAAAAAAAAAAAAGAGAGAGAGAGAGAATTGGATCAAAAATAGGGATGTGACAATGTCTTCAAAAGTAAAACTGTACAAATCCAACAAATGTCTGAAAAAATGTCTAACCTCGTGGCTAAAATAAATTCCTGAAAATAAGACACCTTTTTTTTTTTTGGCCTATGAATTAGCAATGAATAAAAATCAGAATGTAAATTTGAGCAAGCTTTCTGGAAGATAGTTTAGTAAAGAGTATCAGGTTGTTTAAAATGCTCATGCCTGTTGACCCAGCAATTCCACTTTAAAAAATCTCGCCTAAGGACACAGAAATGTACGGAAGGAAATACAGCAAGGTGTCCATTTACAGCGTTTCTTATTGTGATACCCACCACTCACTCTCCAGGAGAGAGACAGAGAGAGATAGGCAAGAGAAAGAACACAAATGGCCAGCGCTGGGGCTTGGTGAGGTAAAACTGAGATAAAAATCTGAAGGACGGACTAGTATGAGGCAACTAAAGGCCGGATGTTGACATAGAAGCTGTTTACAATATTTCACCATGCAAAGTTTTTGAAACTGTCTATATAGTATCGTACTCCCATACCACTCTTTCCGTAAAATATACAAATCTATTCAGAAGAAGATCTTATATCAAAGGGCCAATAGGAGTTCTCTTATGGCTCAGCTGGTTAAGGATCCGGCATTGTCAATGCCTTGGGTTGTTGCTATGGTGTGGATTCAATCCCTGGCCCAGGAACTTCCACATGCCATGGGTGCAGCCAAAAAGAAAAAAAAAAAGTAAAGAAACAAACAAAACCAAAGAGTCTTCATCTCTAGGAAGTAGAAAAGTAGAAATCCAGGTATTTTTGGTCGGGTGGGATATCTATTTTCAACTTTCTGCAGAGAGCACACACTGTTTTTTAAATGAACAGATTACTTGCATGGAGGATTTTTCTTAAGCAGAAACTAAGCCTCTTGCATCCCCTATATTCTAGAAGGAATTTCACAACCCTGTTCTTTTTTCTATGCTTTTCTCCTTCAGCACATTTCTTAGTCTTTCCCACATATCTGGACAGGTGGCCATGAACGTTCTGAAAATAAAACAGCGCAGTGCCAGGCAGTGCCTCTGATCCCACTCTGCTGCCAGAGATTGGCAAGCTTGCTGCCTGGGCCATCCGCGGATCTGCCTCCATAACAGGCGCTGTCTTCAAAGAGTCACTCGGCGTATTTGCAAATCCCCAGCCTGCCCTGGATGCCCTCTGGAGCCCTCCACTGGCCTCTGAGACAACCACGCTGGGGGACACCCCTAGAGCGGTGTGTGAGGACATCACCTGCCTTTCCCGGCCCAGGTAGCCACAGGGCCCGAAAACTTGCAAAGGGCCTTGGGACACCCATCAGGTCTAATCCTCCCATGAGCCCCTTTCTTGCCCTCGGACACAGTCAAAACCAGCTCGGGGGGTGTGGGGGGGGTGAACGTGGAGGTGTCGTGCAGTGAGTCTTGTTGCATATCTACTCCAGTGCTTGACCCCCAAGGCAGCAAAGTGCAAATTGTTATTTATTCAAACTGCCATTTGATTATGTTGAAACCCAGCTGCTGAACCCAGAGAGAACAGTCTTTATGGTGGGTAGGAACTTCCTGTCAAGGACAGTTAATTTTAATTTTTCCACTGAGCTCAACCTCAAAGTGAGGTTGATTGCTACTCAGCAAGATGGACTGCATTAGTGGAGGCTTTAATTGAGCGCAGATCGAGGTCCCCAAAGCATAATGTTTGTTGTGTACATACTTTGGGATGAGGAGGAAAATGAAAAACAGACCTTTCCGAGGAAAAATTGAAAGCAGAATGTGTTTCGTCGTCAGGATAGCAGCCCCGAAAGCCAGCTGGGGGGCTCGGTGGAACGCCCCACCTCCCCACGCCTCAGTTCCCATGGGCTGTTTGCAAATGTTTCCAAAAGCTCAGTGCCTGTGTTCAGGTCTCTTTTTCCTAAACACTGGGCTCCACTGTCGCTTCTCTCACGACCCACAAAAAACCCCAGGAAAGCAGTGAAAGACAAGGGGCCCTTGGCCTGGGGACCACGGTGTTTGTTTCTGCTGCACGGGGCTTCCCAGCCCAGGGTGTGGATCCAAGTTGGCATCTAATATGTTCACTTCTGCCCCCACACTTTTACCTGTGGCCTTGAGATGAGTCCTCAGCTGGAGCACACTGCCACTTTAGGCTCCTTATGGTTATGGTCCCAGACCCTTGTCACTTCTCCCTGAGCTACAGAACTGGCCTTTGGGCTGTTGGGGGAGATATCTTTTTTGTTTTTTTTTGTCTTTTGTCGTTTTTAGGGCCGCACCCACAGCATGTAGAGGTCCCCAGGCTAGGGGTCTAATCAGAGCTATAGCTGCCAGCCTACACCACAGCCACAGCAATGTGGGATCCAAGGCGCGTCTGCAACCTATACCACAGTGGGATCCTTAACCCACTGAGTGAGGCCAGGGATCGAACCCACAACCTCACAGTTCTTAGTCGGATTCATTTCCACTGAGCCATGATGGGAACTCCGGGGGAGATGTCATCTTAAATCTCAGATGTGGGGTGGGGGGGAGCTCAGATGAGATCACTCTCCTCAAACAAATACTGTCCACCATTCTCCTCGATCCCCAAACCCCAATCCTGACATCCAAGCATGTTCATGGTCAAATCCCACATTCCCTCTCCAAACCTGTGTCTACTTTCCTCTCTCATCCTGTGCTCTGGCCAGACCAGTCCCCTCCTCCCTAACCCCACTCCCAATCCATCGGCAAGTCCTCTCTTGTCCCCATGACTGTGACAGCCTCTGACAGAGCTTCTTGCTTCTATTCTTTGCTCCTCTCCATCTCCATGCATCCACAAGACTGATCCTGAAGAAAGTAAATAATGCTCACCCTTTCCTTAAACTCCTCCGTGGCATGTGGCATTCCACCATACTTAAAATAATATCCAAACTCTTCCCTATGGCCTACAAGACTCACCATGACCCAGCCCCCCTTTTCAGCTTCCTCTTGTACCACTAACAGCCATACTAATCTCCCCTCTGTTCTTAGCACTTGCTGTTCCCTCTGCCTGGAAAAAACACTTTGCCTCCAACTCCTCCCCTGCGTAGGCCCTGATCACCCCTCAGTCTTAGCTTATATGTCACCTCCCAACAAATGCCTCCCCTGACAGCCTTTGACTACCATTATTCTGCACAGCTCTTACTGGTATCTGAAATTATCACATTTATTCATTTATTTGTTCTCTCCATCAGAATTTAAGCTTCCTAAGGGACCTTGACCAACCTGTTCATTTGCTGCATCATCAGTACCCAGGACAGCGTTTGGTACACAACACATTCTAAATCATTAATTTGGGGATAAATGATTGATTACAGGAAATAAACATTTCTTGAAAGGCCTTCATTATCTCCAGCCTCCATCCCTTAGGTTGTGCTATTTCTCTGGCTTAGCATGCCCTGGCCTCCTTCTTCCCCTCCATCACTAAGTGCTGACACTTATAGTAAGGCAGGTGCAAAGCCTCATCTCCAACAAAGTATGCCTTGGCCCCTCTAGGCAGAAATAAGTCCCGCTTCTTTTGCCCCACGCTCCCAGGCCACCTACTTTGGCATGAGTTTACTTCTTGCTCCTGGAAATTCTTGCCTAGAAAGATGAGGCTATAAACCAGAAAATAATCTCGCTGTTGGCTTCAGGAAATTCCTAAAATCAATTCCAGCACAGACTGCTCAAACAGCTCTTTCCAGAACAATGCTTCGCCCAACTAGGCCATGATTCACTTATCAAAGCAAGGGTTTTGCTTTGTGTTCTCCAATCTCTTGAACATCAAGATCAATCAAGAATTTTGCCAAATCCGGAGTTCCTGTCGTGGCTCAGCGGAAATGAATCCGACTAAGAACCATGAGGTTGTGGGTTCAATCCCTGGCCTTGCTCAGTGGGTTAAGGATCCGGCGTTGCCGTGAGCTGTGGTATAGGTTGCAGACGCGGCTCGGATCCCGCGTTGTTGTGGCTGTAGCATAGGCCGGCAGCTGTAGCTCTGATTGTACCCCTAGCCTGGGAACCTCCACATGCCATGGCTGTGGCCCTAAAAGAACAAGAGACAAAAAAAAAAAAAAAAAAAAGAATTTTGCCAAATTCCAACAATCAAATCATTGTACGAATGACCCAGCTTAAACCATTCTTTCACCCCAACCTCCAAACCCTGTAAATATCCAGAGGATTCAGAGAAGAGGACAATTTTTTTTCCTTTTTTAGCCACCACGTGGCATATGTAGTTCCTGGGCCAGCAATCAGATCCAATTCGCAATTGTGACCTAAGCCACAGCTGTGGTGACACTGGATCCTTGACCTCTGTGCCTGGAGGGGGATGGAACCTACGTCCCAGGGCTTCTAGATGCTGCAGATCCCCTGTGCCACAGTGGGAACTCCAGAGAAGAGACCTCTTTAAAGGGTATCCTGAGACTCTGAAGGTGGCCCTCTCCCTTACATTCAGCTCTGCCTGATGAGCAGTTTATTCTGATGGCCCGAAAGTGGCTCCAGCAGCTGAGAGTCCACTCCAGCAACCACTGCAGTGTCCAGCACCAAGCTCTACCATATTTAGTGAATGATGCAAGAATCAATGGACAGGTGAATAGTTTGCCTAACCTCTCCCTTCTGGAAATGGCTGAGCCAGGAACATAAAAATGGCACAGGGACCAAGGGACCAGTAAGAACAAGGCTTAGACTAGGGAAGTCCTTCGTTTCAATGGCTAGGCCTTATTTTGGAAGCCAGAATCAAGGGCAGACACCCATGGGCGGCGCCGGCCTTTCCCCCAAACCCAGGCCAAGCTTCCTAGGCCGGACCAGCCTCTCTCCCTCTCACCCAGGGCGACCGCGCTGGACCGCTACGGGCTGCAGAAGGCGGGCTTCACGCACGTGCTGAACGCGGCCCACGGCCGCTGGAACGTGGACACGGGACCGCATTACTACCGCGACATGGCCATCGAGTACCACGGCGTAGAGGCCGATGACCTGCCTACCTTTGACCTTAGCATTTTCTTCTACCCAGCGGCCGCCTTCATCGATGCCGCGCTCCGCTATGAACACAGTAAGAGACCTTCCGCCCCGCCGCGGCCCCGCCCCCCGCCTGAGGCCCCGCCCCTCATCCTGGTGGGAAAAGGCATCCGCACACTCAAAGATCACCTCTCAGATCCCCCACTGCTGGGGTTGATGGAAATGTCTGATCCCCTGGAAGCTGTGAACCCCACTGAGCTTGCGGCTGCTCCGGTTTGGTTCCGTGAGTTGTCACTATGGGAAATTGATCCAGGGAATCAGAATCAGGAGAGCTCAAAGGAGACGCCTTTGGCCTGAAACTCTCTTCCTTAAGGCACAGAAGTCATCCTCCAAATGCCTGGGGTAGTTTGGGAGCCCTCAGAGCTGGGATGCTGCCTAAGTGCCAACTGTGCCTGGGCCCAAATCAGACGAATAGCCAAGGGCCTCGATACCAAAAAACCCTCAGGGAGCGAACTTGCATGGGAATCTAGCGGAGACTTCAGATTCTCCTGTCAGTCAAGCTGCTCATATGCCCCCAACCTCCCCCGCCCCCAGTCATATTCAGTCTAGTGACCCCTTAGTCTAGTAGAAACAGCCTATTCTTCGTAAGGGGCAGACTATACTGGAGAATCTGAGTTTTGCACCCATGATGACCGTTTCCCAAGGTTAATTAACCACCTTTTAAATCACAGTGCTAGTCCTTGTATTCAAAATGCAGTTTTAGCAGCTCTAATGCAGGTAAAGTCTATAAGGCTATTCTGGAGAGAAGGGCAGTGTAGGTATGCATCCAGGCAAGACAATATGCTGTGATTGCCGCAGGATGTATTTCAGTGGCATTCCACAGAGGCCAGGGAGACTTAACTCCCTGATCTGTGCTGTGACTTCAGCTCCATGTGTCACACCCCCTTATAGGGCCATCACATAATTCAGGGTATATAGTTACTGAAAGCCTTTTCTTGCCACAAGTGGTTGGGATTATAAGGCTCACTGATGGTCCAACTGGCCTGCTTCAGGAACTGCAACCTGCAGGTGGGCCTAGGCCATGTCTGCTGGACACTCCCAGACCTTGTCTTTATTTTGGTTCAGAAATCGGTGTCATAATGAAACAAACAAACCAACCAACCAACCCACAGAGCTGAAGACCTTGTCTCAGGCAATGCCTCATTTCAAAGTCATCCTTTTTTTATGAGTCTATTTATGGACCATCTTTTGTGTTAGGCACATTCTGGGTTTCCAAGCAGGATCAAAAAGCAACCGGACTCTGACTCATCACCATGAGGTGAAATTCGCCTCAGAGTATTTGAAGTTAACTGAAAACAGATTTGACATGAAAAAACAAAAAGCTACAACCACCCAATCCTTGCGATTCTGTTTGATGTGCTCACTTGCCTTTACTGTATCTTTAGCCTCTTGATGGAAGGGGTCTGGCAGGCTTTGGAGAAGACAGGGTTGGGTTCAAATTCACGTTGCCCAACTTAATAGCAATGTGATTTCTCTGAGCCTTGGTTTCTCCATCTGGTGATGAAAACACTCACCTTGAAAGGTTATAATGAGGATCAGCAGTAACCCACGTAAAGCACTTAGCGCAGACTCTGGTGCACAGCAGGCTCTCAGATGTGTTTGATAAAGAGAGGTCGCGCACCACCAAGCACATAACCTTACCAGCACGTGCTCATCATCATAATAAAGTTTCTGATCCCTAAAGGAAAAAAAAAGGAAAAAAGACATTCCAACTTTGAACTACAGTGGTACGATACACACACATGACAGCTTGCCCAGTTCGTGGCACGTCATTCTAGAGTCTGCCCCCACTGCTGGATGAGGAAAGAATGGGCTGGGCAGGTCACAGAGCATTCATGTGGCAATGTCAGGCTGGTGTGGGTCGTGACAGGTAGACCCGGTGGTTGAAAGCACACCTAGCAAAGAAAGGGTCAGGAGGGGGAAAGCGTATGCACAGGTCAGAGGACATGCAGGCTGGACCTCTTGGCTGAGGGTGGGGAGCAGATAGGACCCTGTTGCCAAGTGGGAGGCTGGACTCTCTTCTCTGTGCCCTTTGCATTTTCATATCTAAAGACAGCCTCTGAGTTTCCGTTGTGGCTCAGTGGTAACGAACCCGACTGGTATCCGTGAGTGTGCGGGGGGTTCAATCTCTGGCCTCGCTCAGTGGGTTAAGGATCCGGCATTGCCGTGAGCTGCAGTGTAGGTCATAGATGCGGCTCAGATTCTGTGTGGCTGTGGCTCTGGCATAGGCTGGTGGCTACAGCTCCGACTGGATCCCTATCCTGGGAACCTCCATATGCCTCGGGTACAGCCCTAAAAACGTAAATAAAATAAAATAAAATAAAGATGTCCTCAAGCTGAGGGTTCAAGGGCCAACCCTTCAGGACCGGGCAGAGGCCATAAATGGGTGAAGCTGGCTTTGTGTAAGGCTGGGGGTGTGGCTGGGGTGTGGCTAAGCTGAGGGCCCCAAATCCCCTCTCAAGGGGCAGCTGCTACTCAGTCCCAGCCAATGACTGTCTTGTGAGAATCATGCCAGGGTGGCAGATCTGACGTTTTGGGAAAAGTCCGCAGTCGGGATTTTCACATAAAATTTCTCACATTTTAAGTCTTGGCCACAAATTGAAAATTTCTGAAAAAGCAGCAAAGGCCAAACCAAAGAAACTCAGTGGCTGTCAGTCTGTACCCTGTGCCCTGAGTCATCAGAGTAACAAAATAAAATGCTCATTAACTCATCAAGGGCATCGTCGTAGCCTCCATTGGTGAAGAAGACAGGCGCTCAGCCTGCATGGCACCTGGAGTCGGCAGCCCGGCTGGGTCCAGTCACGCCCTGGAAAACCAAGGGACACTCTCTCATGTTTCTTATTATAATCTCGATGTAAGAGGTGTCGACGGACAGTGTGGCCAAAAGGCAAGACATATCTTTTTCCGTTCTGTCTTTCCTGTTCTTCCTTGGCTAGTTTCAGCCTAGCTAGCATTCACTGTTTCCCACCATGGCCCCTCATAGCCAGTCGTGTTCATTCTTTTTGAAAGGCAACCCTTGTGGTGCTGCAGAGCCACACTTGTGGTCTGTGATCAGCCCCATGGCTTTATCTACCCTACCCTGACCTGACCCTTCTGAGCTCAACAGGCAACCTCAGTCACTCCTGAAAAATCTTAGACTCTAATTCTGTGTTCTGCCCTGAGCGCCGGGGGAACAGAGACCCAGGCAAGCCAAGTGACGGGTCACAGAGCTCATCAGAGGCCAGTGGGAATCTCTTCTGTCACTCAGGCCTCATGGAAGAGTCCATTGTCCTTATTTTGAGCATCTGGTGACTTTGCCATATAAGGGGTCACCAGATATTATGGAAGGTGAGACACTGCAGCTGGTTAGAGGATCTAAGACAACTGACCTTGTCATTCTTCATCAGAAAAAGCAGTACTGACAAAATACTTCCACGGGAGCCCGTTTGGGCTGCCGTCCCTGCTCCTGGCCCGGCATGCTCCGAGCTGAATTACCGTGGTTTTAATTTAATGAAATCTTCTAAAAAATCCCAGGACAGCTACCAACGAGGCTCTAAACATCAGCTTTTAGTATGACCACTCTCCTTTCATTCTTTCTTTTTCTAAAACAGTCCATGGGCTGCTTTTGAAGCCACCTTAAAATCTATGGATAAGGTAGGTATATGAATAAATAAATGAAGTCTACGTTTGAGCAGGAGGGTGATTCTCTGGTGCTTCTAAGCTTTAACCAGACCAGATTTTCAGGGTGTTTTAAGGGTCTCTTGACCCACTATAGCACCCGCAGGCCTGCCTGCTGGCAGTTCAAAAACACACCATGCATCCTTTTTCCAAAGACTTCCCCATGTGCAGAGCTATTTTGGGAGATGTATGAACCCTGCCTTTGCAGGCTCCCAGCTAGTGACTGGAAGGCAAAAGGCACCCCCTAAACCAAGGAAATGGGGGTGGATGGGTTGGTGGATAACAGGCTTGACCTACAAGGTCTGATCTGAGTGAGAGAGGCCTACCTTCTGGTCACTAGGGAAGACGTGCCATTAGCGAACAGTAGAGATTCTGGATTCATCTTTTCTTTATAACATTGTGGGCGTTCACCTTTTGGTAAAGACTGAAGGAAAAATAGTTCATCTTTCAAACCTAGATCGTGGTCTATCAGTGGGTTGTAAAATCAATTTAGTGGCTGCAGGCAACATTAAAAAAAAAAAAAAGGAAAAGATTAGAAAAGAGAAAATGGCAGCATGCATTGCATGTAATAAAAGCACGGATTATTTGGTGAAACTCTTATCTGATATACACACACCTGTGACACCTTAGTATCCAGGCCTCTGGCATCAGTGGCCTGAGCTTGAATCATGGTCCTGCCGCTTCCCAGCTGTGTGACTTGGACACATTACTTCTTTGCACTTCAGACACCTCCTCTGTGAAACATACTTTTTTAAAAATTTTATTTCCTTTATATTAGAGTATAGCTGCTTTACAGTGTTGCGTCAACTTCTGCTATACAGCATGGTGACCCAGTCATACATATATATACATTCTTTTCCTCGTACCATCTTCCATCACGTTCAGTCCCAAGAGACTGGGCATAGTCCCCTGTGCTGTACAATAGGACCCCATTGCTTATCTATTCTAAATGGAATAGTTTGCATCTATCAACCCCAAACTCCCCATCCAGCCCACTCCCTCCCCTTAGTATTAGGGATACAAATTTTATCTGCCTCATTGGTTGAGTGGTTGTGAGGTCTGTGAGGTAGGGTGAGCCCATGTACCGAGGGGAGCCATGAATGTTATGATTTGCGTAGAGGGGGGTCACGCAAAAAAGTTTGACAGGCACTGATCTAGAAAACGTCAACCCCCGCAATGCTCCTTTGGCTCAGGGCCCTACCCCTGGCTGGTCTCTAACTCCCAGAGAGACTCCAGGTTCCTCCGCTGTGGGCCGTGCTGGGAACAGGCGGAAGGCAGCCCGAGCAGTTTCTCACCATCCAACGCGGGGCCCCAAACGGTGATCCTTAGCACAGCCCCAGCGCAAAGAGGGAGCACTGCCCTGAGAGTCTGGGGACAGACCCTCTGCCCCAGGGAGGCCCAGCAAGCTCATGTGGCCCACCGCCTTAGTGCTGCCATCCTAAAAGCAAAATTCAGCCAGAAGGAGCCAAGCCCCCCCGCCCCCCGCTTTCCCCTTTCTCTGCCCGCCATCTCCCCCGCCTCACTTAACAGACTACAGGCTCCCCAAAGACTTAATGAACTACAGCTTTCGTCTGTTTCAAGTTTTTAGTCATGACAGAAAGAATTACCCTTTTTGCCAGGGGAGGAAGAAACGCTTTAGTTATCAGAAGAGCTGGCAAGGGGCCAGGCAGCCTCTGGAACAGAGTGTGGGGATCAGAATGCCAGAGGCAGACATTCCACTCCGGGAGGCAGCCGTGCCCGGGAGAGCTGGGCCAGCCTCCCCCAAGCCCCACCCAGCACCCAGGGAGCCGGCCCTGCTTCTCACCCTCTGGGCTTTCTGCCCAAGGTGCCCAAGGAAAAGGCGGGAGTGGGAGTTCCCTTTGTGGCTCAGCGGTTAATGAACCTGACTAGGATCCATGAGGATGTGGGTTTGATCCCTGGCCTTGCTCAGTGGAGCTGGTGTTGCCGTGAGCTGTGGTGTAGGTCACAGACGCGGCTCAGATCCTGCGCTGCTGTGGCTGTGATTTGACCCCAAGCCTGGGAACCTCCATATGCTGCAGGTGTGGTCCAAAGAAGCACAAAAAAAAAAAAAGAAAGAAAGAAAAAAGAAAGAAAAAAAAGGAAAGAAACAGCGGGGGGCCATACTCTCCTAGCTCTCTAATGGGGTTGGATGCCGGCCTGGTTAGCTTGTGGAGATTCATGAAGACAAATTATGATACTTAATAGTTCTTTATGCGGCCCCTTGTATCAGCTTTCTGTGTGTGTAGAGAGGCCATCAGTGGGGTTCTTACCTCGGGGGAGGGTGGGCAGGCAGTAGCTTGGTGCCTGGTGTTCAACCCTCCTGGATTTCTCCCGCTGCTGCGGCTGTTAACCACCACCCTGTCCTGGGCTTGGTCCTGTGAGGAAGGGCGGGGAGGGAGACGGAGGCAAGGTAGCCACGTCCACTCAGAAGTGTTTGCCAAATTGTTCTCACCTCCTGCTGGTGCTCCACCAGCCCAGTGACGTCCATGAGGGTCTCCTTTCTAATCCTTCCAGACCTTGGGCCTGAGATTCACGAACAGGGACAGCACTGGGGTCGCACAGCCGAGGCTGCTCCAGCCAGCTCGACCTCAGCAAAGGGACCCCACAGCCACAGGAGAGGACTCCGCTGGGACAGCAGCAGCGGTGGTGCTGGGGACAGCCAGAGAAGCTGATCTCCGTACTTACCCTGTTCTCAGAGCATGACGGCAAGTTGCCAGCACACAGTAGGGCTTCCGTAACCAGCTGCTCTGAACGATTTCCAGCGATGGTACCGACTTTCTGGGTGACGTGTGGCAAATTGTTTCACCTCTCTGAGCCTGTTTCTCCATCTGTAATGCAGGAGTGAGCATATTGAAACCTTGAAGGCTGTGTTAAGGGTGACGTTAGCTGTGAGTTCTAGAGCGCCATCTAATGGACGCCCGAAGGATGGAAAACTGCTTCTTATGGTGGCTTCTCATCTGGCCCGGCTGCTGCAATGATAGTGGCCAAAGGGGGCCTTTTCTTGTGGAGATTCTTCTAGACCTCCAGTTCTCAAACATTATGATCGCAGATCCCTTTTACACTCCTGTAATCTATTGAAAGCTCCAAAGAGCTTTTATTTATGTAGGTCTGCTCTGTCAATATTTACTCTATTAGAAAAACTGAAAAAAATGGAAATATTGATTCATTTAGAAATAAAAAAGTAAACCCACTGCATATTAACATACACGTTTTTATGAAAAATTATATTTCACAAAATAAAGTTGCAGAGAGGCGTGGCATTATTTTACATCTCTTTGATGTTAGGCTGATGAGAATCCAGGTGGATTCTTACATCAGCTTCTGCATTCAATCTGTGGTGATATGTTGTTTTGGTGGAAGTATATGAAGAAAAGCCAGTCTTACTCAGATACTCAGATACGTGGTTGGAGAAGGGAGGGATTTTTTTTTTTTTCCGCTTTTAATGGCCGCACCCGCGGCATACGGAGGTTCCCAGGCTAGAGGTCTAATCAGAGCTACAGCTGCCGGCCTACACCACAGCCACAGCATATCGCCAGATCTAAGCCACCTCTACAGTCTACACCACAGCTCACAGTAACACCAGAACCTTAACCCACTGAGCGAGGAGGCCAGGGATCAAACCTGCAACCTCATGGTTCCTAGTCGGATTTGTTTCCACTGCGCCACAACAGGAACTCCAGGGAGGGATATTTTAATAGTCTTTTCAGATGACTGTAGATATTCTTCTTTGATACCATACCAAAACTTAACAAGTTTTGTGATATGGAATCTGAAACCATATCAGTAAACTTTGTACTCTGTTACATAAAAATCCATTGGTCTGCCTTGCACTTTAAATGGATTTTTTTACCCATGCACAATTTTGTAATATCTCACATTGTCATGTGGAAAGTATTGGTTCACTAAGTTATGCAAATCTTCCCCAAGTTGACACACTTCATTGCACATTATCAAAAAACATAGTTATTGATATCACCACTGATCTTAACAGGAAAATCTGAAAAGTACCATAAAATCATCAGTATCACAGTGGTGGATACAAGTTTTCCAAAATTCTTTTCTTTTCTTTTCTTTTTGGTCTTTTTAGGGCCACACCTGCAGCATATGGAGGTTCCCAGGCTAGGGGTCGAATGGGAGCTGTAGTTTCTGGCCACAGCCACCGCCACAACCACGCCAGGTCTGAGCTACATCTGTGACCTACACCACAGCTAATGGAAACACCAGCTCCTTAACCCACTGAACAAGGCCAGGGATCAAACCTGCATCCGCATGGATGCTAGTCAGATTCGCTTCTGCTGAGCCACAATGGGAACTTCCTAAAATTCTCATTTTTGCTTGAAAGCTTGCATTTTATCACTGGGGACAGATACTGTCAATTGTTTTCTTTCAGGTGACAGGCTCACTTTTTTCACTTTTGAGAAAAAGTTTGCCAAATACCAAAGTTTGAATTACCGTGGTTTTTCTGTCATTTGCTCCTTGAGTCAAAACAGTGTTTCATGAAACAGTGGCTAATTCAGCTTGCAACTTGATCTCCCATTAGCGTCTCCTTGAGATAACAATCCTACTTCGGTATGCAGCCAAAGTGCTTAATGTGTACATCCCATTTCATCACACAGAATACTAAGAAGTGGTGTAGCCAGGGGCTGAAATTTGATAATATTAATTTTCACTGCTTCATCAAGGATATTCTTAAGAGAAATTGGCTTGTTTTTCCACTAAGAGTGCTTGGTGGTGAATGCAATGATTACTAGCATGGTTTGGTGCCTCTGCCATGATTCCTGCTAGGGCACCAGCGGTTCTGTCTACCACTGCCTTTTGAACCTCCGTGAAAACGTCAACGCAGTGAAAGAGGCAAATATCACCACAGTGCTATTTAGAAAATAATGTTAAGCCCAGAGATCTCCTGAAAGTGTCTTGGGAACCGCCAGGGTCTTGGCTCATGCCTGGAGAACTGCTGGTCTAGATGACAATTTGGTCATCTATGCTGTAAGAATATGCATCCCCTGGTTTTACCACACAACAAAGTGAAACTATTTTAATTAAAAACAAAAACAAAAACAAAAACCAACCTTGAATTGGTTTTGCTCACGGCTGATCTGAGGATGCTGTCCCATTTGACAGCTGAGAAAGTTGAGGCTCCCCAGGCTGAGTGACTTACCCTAAACCTGGGTGGTTAGTAGCAGAACCGACTCTGGAACCCAGGTCTGGATTGTTCACAGACTCCACTGCAAGCAGACCATGCCCTCTGTCTCAGCGGCTTGAAGGGCCTTTGGGGACAGCGGGGAACTCTCTCCTTATCAGAAGTCAAACGCAGCGGCACTGCCATGGTGCAGAAAGCACGTATGCCTGTACAACCCACCTGCAGCCATGGATGCATAATGCATCCCGTTTAAAGTGGATTTTGGTTCATCCACACAGAGGAACTCTATGCAGCCACAAGAAAAAATAACAGAATTCGTCACAGACTGATCATGCAGAGTTCTCCAACGTATAGTACGAAATAGAAGAAGCAAGGTATAGAAAAGTGTGTAAAGCTTGCTACATTTGGGGCAAGAAGAGAAAAAATAGGTTTTTGCTATGTACATGCACAGAGTCTCCTCTGGAAGAAGAAACTGATAATACTTATTGCTTTGGGGAATTGAGGAGCTGGGTGGGAGAGAGGCTGCTTTTCAGGGCTGTACCTGCGACATATGGAGGTTCCCAGGCTAGGGGTCGAATTGGAGCTACAGCTGCTCACCTACGCCACAGCCGCAGCCACAGCAGAATCTGAGCCGCATCTTCCACCCACACCACAGCTCACGGCAACGCCAGATCCTTAACCCACTGAACAAGGCCAGGGATCGAACCCGCAACCTCATGGTTCCTAGTCGGATTCATCTCCGCTGTGCCACAACAGGGACTTCAGAGAGAGGCTTTTCAATGGGCATCATTTCATACCTTTTGAAATCTGAACTCTCGGGCTGCCCTATTCAAAATAAGCAAACATTAAGTAAATAAATAATATGAATATACTGTAAGTAAAGTAGCATTCAAAAAAACCCTCACAGTTATTGCTCCCACACCCTGACGGAACTCTCACTTGGAGGTACTTTGGCAGGAAGGCGGCATCAGCTCCATCCGCCTCTTCTTTAGCGAGACAATGACATCTGTGTCATATCAAAACTTCAATACGCTCCAAGCACTGTACCAAGTGCTTTACACAAACTGCCTTCTAAGCACCCCAGGGGGCAGATACCGACAGTGTTCCCGCTGTACAGATGGGGAAGTGGGAAGCTCCCAGCCCCTCAGGAACTGGCCCAGGATCTTCCAGAAGCGGGAGAGAGAGCCAGGGTTTGAGGGGGCCCCAAGCGTATACCCAGCCTGCCTCTCCCGTCTGAGTCTTTATTCTCCCTGCACCGTTTCAGATAAGATCCTGGTGCACTGCGCCATGGGCCGCAGCCGGTCGGCGACTCTGGTGCTGGCCTACCTGATGATCCACAGGAACATGACTCTGGTGGACGCCATCCAGCAAGTGGCCAAGAACCGCTGTGTCCTTCCCAACCGGGGCTTCCTGAAGCAGCTCCGGGAACTGGACAAGCAGCTGGTGCAGCAGAGGCGACGGGCCCAGCCCGGGGGCGAGGCCGGGGAGAAGGAACCGTAGGGCCCCCTCCGGGGCGAGCGGGGCCGCCGGGGGATGGAGGGCTAAGGCTGGCCTGTGACTTTGTCACAGAGAAGGGACGCGAAAGCGAAGCTCGACTCCTTCCAAATGATCTTAAGACTTCCAGGGTGAGTGCTGGTGAGCAGGGGAGGTCACCATGGCCTCCGGGACAAGTCCAGCCCTTGGCTTCACAGCAAAATGGGGCAGACAGGCTTCCCAGCAGGATTGGTTACAGATGAGCTTGCCAGTGTGCACAAAGGCGCCGTTTTGTTTGTTGTTTTTTTTTTTTTTTTTTGGTAAGATGGAAGCAGAAAAGGATTTAAAACTGTGTAGACATTGTGCTGTGATTAAACATTTGGCTTTGTCTGAAAGTCACATTCTTAAAAACTAATTTGAAAATATAAGTTTATGTTCTAACCACAGAAGAGCGCCTGGGAGAGCCACGCGACAGGAGAATCTGCATCGCTTGTTAGTGAGTCTGCTCTCTGGGGAGGGGGCGTGTGGCGGGGGAACCCGCGTTTCCTTACCACATCCTGGATCCTCTTGTCCGTGGAATCCCCAGGCTTGGTCACCGTCCACACATGCTGCTTCTGGAAGATGCAGAGAGCAATTCATCTGCTAGGGGTGGGGAGTGGGGGGCCTGATCCCCTGCACAGAGGCCCGGCTTTGGGCTCCCCCACCTTCCTCAGGGAGCTGGAGCTGCCACTACCCAGAAAAATTCAACAAATTCTGGTAAAGTGGGACATGATTGGACTTCAATTTTTTTTTTTTTTTTTTGGTAGGGCCACACCTGTGGCATATGGAGGTGAATCAGAGCTGAGGCTGCCGGCCTATACCACAGGCACAGCAACGCAGGATCCCAGCCATATCTGGAAACTACACCACAGCTCACGGCAATGCCGGATCCTCAACCCACTGAGCAAGGCCAGGGATTGAACCAGTGCCCTCGTACTAGGCAGGTTCTTAACCCACCAAGCCACAATGGGAACTCCCTGGACTTTATAATTTTGGAAGGAGACACTCTTTGGGGCTGTGGAACTTGTGGGGAAGCTTCTTTCATTTTGATTCTGTCCAAGCAACCTGGGCAGTCCTGGCAGAGAGTATTTGCAAAGGTGCTTGCCCTGGAATAGGAGAACCAGGCAGCCAGGGAGCTCAGGTGCAGAGTTCCCCTGCCCCTGAGAGCTAAGCCAGGCACCACGACTGACTGTGTGATTCTCATTCTGGAGAAGAGAGCAGCAGGCACCAAGCGGGGAGAGGTGGCTTCTGGAATCAGGAACTGGAAACCAGACAGAACCCAGAGAGATGCAGATGGAGATGTCATGGACCAGAAATCAAAACTGCCTGGAGGAAGCAGAAAGTATGATAAAGGTCTGGGGGAAAAATAGGCCCCATCCACCCCTTTGGTTGTGGTTTTCAGCAGAATGAAATGAGATCCCTGATGGAGGGAGGACTGTGTCCAGGGACTCAGCAGGTATGTAAGACCACCAGAGGGTCACCCTGAGACCTTTGGTGGGCTGCCCTTCTTTGGAACCAGAGGGAAAGACCTGTGGCCTGGCTCCCTGTGGCTGGCAGGGCTTCCTGGAACTGCCCAGGATCCGCTCTGGACTTGTCACCTTGGCCCCGGAGGAACTGGGTCCTCACCACGAGAGGAGCCACATACACAGGCTCTTGGGAAAGAGATGTGACCAAAAGGGATTCTAGGGTCATAGTGGCCCCTACTTAGACCTTTCCATCACAGGATCCCAACAGCCCCCTTGAAACTCCGTTATCGCCTAAGTCTGATCTAGTCCTTATCCGGAAAGAAATATTTCCATTTTAATGAAAAGTTACTTTCATACATTACAGAGAAGTATTTACATTTAAGTGAATCCATGCTTGAGGAGGACAGGTCCTCTCCTGGGGCTCTTCCGAGCGCTCTTTGGGCGTTCTCTCTCCACCTTCCCACGGGTTCCCACCTCTTTGTGGGGCTCTGAGTCCTGTTAGGGAAAGCAGAAGCAGAGAACTTTAAAGTTAGAGGTCTAATCTCTTCAAGATGGTTCCTGGTGGGAGTTCCCGATGTGGCTCAGCAGGTTACGAATCCGACTAGTATCCTTGAGGACGTGGGTTTGATCCCTGGCCTTGCTCAGTGGATTAAGGATCCGGTGTTGCCGGGTACTGTGGTAGAGGTCACAGATGCGGCTTGGATCTGGTGTGGCTGTGGCTGTGGCTGTGGCCGGCAACTGCAGCTCTGATTTGACTCCTAGCCTGGAAACCTCCATATGCCTGGGTGTGGCCCTAAAAAGCAAAAAAATAAAAAGATGGCTCCTGGGAGCCAGGTGTAGGAGAAAGGAGGAAAACAGAAGTTTTTGCAAAAGCATTTCAGATCTTCGGAAATAAAACATGCATTTGGTCAAAAGGCATTTAAGAACCTACCCCCTGCTGACACTTGGCATAGGAGGCCAAAACAAAAATGCATGTGTGATAAAGTGGAATGAGGGAAGGCAGGTCATGAGGTGGAAAACTGGGGGCAGGGTAGGGGGAAAACCCACCTTAGACGGGGTGGTGGAGGAGATGGCGTGAGCAGAAACTTGAAGGAGAGCACCTTGCAAGTGGGGAGGGAACGTTCCAGCTGAGGAGCAGCACAGGTGAGGTGGCCCTGAGGTGGCCAGGAGGCGTGTTTCTGAGGAACAGAACCTAAGGTGGTGTGTTTCAGAAACTGCCCATCGGTGAAGCTGGAACTTGTGGGTGAGACGGGACGGGGAGACAGAGGGGTAGAGAAACTGGATTTTATTCCAGTTGCAAAGAAAAAGCACCAAAGAGCTTTAAGTAGGGAAATGGTACGATCTATGTTTTAAGAAGATCACTCCGGAGAGAAGAAAAATCACCCTGGCTGCAGTATAGAGATTGGGTTATAGGGAGGCAAGATGGGCGCCAAGGAGGCTGTTGAACTGTTGACAGGAAAGAGGAAGATGGTCTGGACTGATAGCGCCCGGGGGGCGAGGCTTCAAGATTACTTTGGATTATCCTGGAGAATAGACAGAGCCTGCCGGGTGGCGGAGATTTGGAAGAGACTCAGTTTCTTGGTGGTGACTCATCTTCATCCTGAGATGGGGTCGACCAGGGCAGAAATGGGGGGAAGAGGGCTGGAGATCACCAGTTATGTCATGTCTAAGACACAAGAAAGGTTTCCTGTGTCATTTAACCTTGAATCTAGAGAGAGCTCAGAGGAAGGTCCACCACTAGAGGTAGGACTCTGGGTGTCATCTGTACAGACATTTGAAGTCACTGGACTGGATGAGATAACGAGAGAAAAAAAGAGAGGGAGCCCCAGGCCTGGTGTTTGGGTGTTGGAGGGAGATTCAGGAAAGAGGATGGAGAGGGAGGAGGAAAACCAGGAGTCTGCGCACAGAAAAACTGAGGGTCCTGCTTCTTAACATAACAGTACTGGTACTGTAAACCAGTATTGCCTGTAACAATATTGGCAATACAGTATTGCCAGTATTGCCTGTAACCACAATAACACTTAAGTTGGATAGCACTTAACAGTTCTAAAAGTATCTTGTAGTCACTAGCTAAGCTTTAAATCAGAGAGATGACAAGTTTTGGTCTTTTCACAGAGTCCAGTGTTCCAGGGAAAAGAGCTGTGATTTGGAGAGAAGCGGGTTGGTCTCAGCTCACAGATTTGAGCTCAGTGAGTTTGGGGCAATTAAGTTAGCTTCCCTGAGCCTCAGTCTCCTCAGGTGTAAACTGGGGAACTGGCCCCACTTTCTGCGCAGGGCGGGTGGGTGGATCACGTCGGACTGTCTGTGAGTCATTATCTCTTGGGATGGTGTTTGTGCCATTACGTGTGAGCCACAGTTTCTGAAATGGAATGTTGCTGAGAAAAGCCAATGCTTCATGCCTGGGTCAGCACCATACCTGCGGCTGAAAAGGCCCAAAGCTGACACCTACTTGTGAAGACTCTTACAAATGAAGGAACTTCATCTCTGGGTTTAAAGGATGTGGCTGCCTCATGAATCTTAACTGATGGTGACTCTGTTTCAGTCCTGAGGAATCCAAGATCCTATTTTTTCAGGCTCCCTGGTGTCACATTTAGGTCTGAGCTGACTTCTCTGAGTGAGAGTAGTTAAGTGCAGAGCAGCGGGCCGGGGGATCAGAGGTCAACTCAGCTCAGCGGTTTCTCTCTGCAGCAAGCCCTTCTGTCCATGAACATCAGGACTTGGGGTGAGCAGGGCGGCTCCCGTACCTGGCTATGCTGCTGTCCCTGGGGAGCCTGTGAAATACCAGTTGTCCCCAGGACTGCTCTTATATTCTGGTGTGGCGGGTCTAGGCAGTGACTGGGACGTGTCCTCAAGATCCCTGAGGACTGTGGGAAGCCAGGCGCCACACAAACCGTAGGGTGTGGTTACAAGCCATTGCAACATGTTGAACCGAGGACGACCTCAGGCCCCAAAGGACCTTACTTAACACCAGAGGAAAGAGACAAAGTATGAGGAGGTGGAGTTCCTGTTGTTGCTCGGTGGTTAACGAACCTGACTAGTATCCATGAGGATGCGGGTTCAATCCCTAGCCCTGCTCAGTGGGTTAAGGATCCAGCGTTGCTGTGAGCTGTGGTATATAGGTCGCAGACGTGACCCAGATCCCTTGTTGCTCTGGCTGTGATGCAGGACGGCAGCTGCAGCTCTGATTGGATCCTTAGCTTGGGAACTTCCATATGCTGCACCTGAAGCCCTAAAGCAAAAAGATAATATACATATTCTCCATATATATATGGAGAAGGTTTCAAGGGGGTGCCTGGGAGAGGGGGGACCTGGGGGAGGCTCTGCATAGTTTCAGGCTGGCTGGTGAGGCAGGTCCCCACATCTCCTCCCGGGTAGGGGCAGCCTCTAGCCTGAGGTGTGTATTCAAGGGCTAAGATCCTTGGCAGCTCCTGAATGGTTAACACCAGCAACTGATTCCAACGAGCAGCACATCATCGCTTCCAACTCCAAAGGCTGACGAGGGATCTTCTTCCCTACCCGCCATTCTGAAACCATCTTAAAGGTTCTCTTCTCCCCTTTGTGATGACAGCCCTTGCAGAAGCATCTTCTCGGAAGCCACTGTATTCTTCCATTGCCTATGCAGTTGTGGGAAGAAGGGACCAAAAGATAAAATCTGGACACTAAGCCCAACAGGCCTTGTGGCCGTGGGAGAGAAGGAACAAGGGTGCGGGCACTGGGCAAAACCTGCGGGCATCCTCCCTCCATCGGGACTGCCGTCCAGGCCGTGTGCACTATCTTTCCTGGCACGTGGGTCGTGGGTGCCAAGTCAGGCATTCAGTCCTAAGCTTGTCACTTGAATAATCAAACGTTCTAACAGTCAGACGGAACTTTCTCTGAATGCCACACGATATTGTCTGTGAACAATGACTTTTTCCGGTCTAAACTTTAGAGTCTAAAAATAACATCCAATCACTCATTCACAACAGAGCAAAACTTGCACGCCTTTGTTAAGAAAATGATTTTTCAAACATACGGTTCCAAATTGGTTTTTTTTTTTTGCCATTAATCTTTGCAAAAATGAAGTTTGCTACCACTGGACTAGGCCCTGAAGGGAGTTCATACAGACTGTATAAATAAGGCAGCCAGATATTTGGGCAAGATCCCTTTGCAAATGAAGATCAAAGTCAAAAAGAAAAAAACAAATTCACTTTATTTTAAAGACAATGATTGGCATACAGAAGGTATGCACTCGCATAAAATAAACTTTCATGAAAAGCATTAAAATCCATTATAAATTAATTTATTAAATAGGTATTTGGTATATGTGATGGTTTTATTAGATATTACTCTTATTTATTGCTGACCCCCTCCCACAAAGTCAAAACAAATCAGAAAAATCTCTTAACTCCGATTTACACTAAATAATTTATTTTCCCAAAATGTGTATGTGTTCTGAGATGTGACACATGATACAGTTCAATTGGTCATTCTCTAGCAATCATAATATGACAGGACACAAGAGGCTAAAAATGGCTCATCATAATTTATTTTATGTTAAAATGTACAGCTTTTTTTTGTTTATTTTTGTTTGTTTGTTTTTTTTTTTTCTGAAGTGACTGACTAAAAAGAGAACAGATAAATACAAGAGTGTCGCTGGCTCCTATTTTATACAAGGATTACGCCTCTCCTGCTTGGCCCTTACAGTCACCCTGTACAGGTACAAAGGCTACAAAAAAGGAAGCAATATAAACAGACACAAATAACTTTTTTGCTTTTTACATGCGATTTGTAAGCTTAGTTTGAGCTATTCACAAGCTACTTCTCTATTTTTCCTTAAAAAATAACTCCAATATTTTATAAAGATAGAAAAATCTACAGATGGAATGAAAATGTAAAGTTAGAGGCATTTCCATAAAATAGCAACTTTACACCAAATTCACTATTTTTTTTTAAATCCTGCCAAGTATTTGGACATATATGAAATGTTTCAAAACCTGACAGATAAACACTGAGATATGCTTCATTCAATAAACAGAAGTCGGCATTTATAAAACAGAAAGCTGCCTTTTTTTTCCCCAAAGAAATCTGTCACCAAAATGGAAAAGGGTCTCAACTTTACACCAAACATTTAGCAATAAAACCCTTTTGACTAACCAAATGGGAATAGCTTTTATAGCTCTTTACAGTTTTATAATTAACAAAAATATAGTTTTTTTTAAACCCTCAAATTAGGGCACCCTAATCAAGGCAAAAAACTTAAGAAATGGCTTACCGTTAGCACAACACTTGTACAGTACTACAAAATGCACTGTCACTAACAAAGACATTAGCGGCATGCTGAAGTGTCACCTCAAACAAAATATACAATAACTGAAATGCTAAAGGCATTTACATGGAGTGGACAGGGAAGAAAAAAAAAAGGCTCTAGGTTCAGTATTAAAACAGATAATTGGGGGGGCGGGGCTTGATATCCACATTGTTTAATGGAAGCAGGCACAGCAAGTGTCTGCCTCCAAATTGTAGTCCAGAGAGGCCTTCCTTTGCAAAGAATTTCATATAAAAGTAACAGAAACAAAGGTACCAAAAAAGAAAAAGAAAAAAAAGAAAGAAAAACAACTTGTATAAGGCTTTCTGCTGCATACAGCTTTTTTTTTTTTTTTTTAAATAAATGGTGCCAACAAATGTTTTTGCATTCACACCAATTGCTGGTTTTGAAATCGTACTCTTCGAAGGTATTTGTGCAGATCAATCCGAGAGTGATGCCCAGGGGTACTGTGACTGCCCGCGCTGCCTACCTTCTCATGTAGGACCCGTTGAGAGACTGTTTGGACATGCCTGTGTTCATGTAGCCATGATGCCCGGGGGCCGTATACATCATGTTACTGTGGGGCGGGGTCTGCATTGGCTGCTGGGCGTATGGCTGGGTTCCCATCATGCCCATCTGCATCTGCATAGGGTACTGGGGTGTCTGATTCATGTAGCCATGATTGCTGTGGTAGCCACTGTTCATCATCGGCTGGGACATGCTGTACCCATTCATGGCGTTGAGAGTGTTCATGTTCATGTTCACGGAGTTGACATTGTAGGCTGGGGATGGCATCAGGTTCACACTCATGTTCATGCCTCTCTGCATTGTTAAAGTCCGTGCGGGACCCTGCATGGCTACGGTCTGAGAGCGCCCATAGATTTGTGACTGATGGGTGGCAGCGGCTGGTGACAGAGATGCCGATTTGGTTCTCATGGAGACGTGGCCCTTGCTGGCAATCTGGGTTTGCAGTCTTTGGCTGTGGGAGATGCCAATATTTGATGCAGCCATGTTCCGTTGCAAAAGAGGCGGTGGCAGATTCATCGGAGGAGGAGTCAAATTGGGGGGTGGGGTCATGGTAGCTTGTGCTTGGGGTCCCCCTGGGACGGAGTGTGGAGACTGAGAAAGCTGAACAAGCCCTGTGTTACTTAATGGTGTGGACAAAGAGGCACTGTTTGCATAGGAAGTTACAGCAGCGGAATGGCTGTAAGGCAATGAATGATCAATAAGTGTATTAGTTAACTGCTGTAGTTTGGCAAGGCTGAAGGTGGCTGACGGCTGTGGGTAATGCCCAGCCCCAAAATCACTCTGACCCATTCGTTCATATAAGCCAAGGTTGGCGTTGCCGGTCTCAGGGATCTCAGCCAGCTGCATGGGTGGCGTGAAGTTAGCGGCCATGCTGCACTGGGCCAGCTGCTGGCTGCTGCTCGGGGGCCTCTCCACCACGCAGCCCTGAGGAGACTTGACGCTGCAGGTCGGGGGAGAGCTGATGCTGGTCTGCTGCAGCATGCTGCAGCTCCCGCTGATGTTGGACATCTGCTGGGTGACAGCACAGCTGCTCTGTGTCAGATTGCTGGAGGTGAGGTTGCTATAGGAGCAGCTGTTCTGGGAAGAGCCATTTCCACAAATGCTGCCACCCATAGTAGAATCATAGCTGCTCGGGTTTTCGTAGTTCTCGGTTGTGCTCTCGATACTGCCCAGGTCACTAAATCCGCTGTCAACGACTTGCTGGGAATGATCCGAAACGGATGGGACATCCATCATCGGACTGGTTTCCATGTTCTGCAAAGATGGCACCGAGATGGCACTTTGATCGGGGCTGATTTGGGCATAGCTGTTTTCCAGGGCGGGGACACTTGGGCTGCTGACAGAACGCACTGACTGGCCAGGATGGGAGTGGACAGAGGACACTGGGCTACTGTGGTCTGACTGCTGGCAGTCGTCTAGAGTGGCGGCAATCTGTGGGCTTTGGTCTGCGTGGTTGTAGTTCTGGAGGCTTCTACAGGCCTCTTGAGTCTCGGCACAATCCTGAAAGGTGTCGTCCTGTTCTCTGCTCTCCTGGGTCAAGGACTGAACTGCTTGGACGGTCTCAGAGTCGATTTCCAAGGTTGCTGTGTTTCCCTCTTTGAACTCAGCATTTACTTCTTCACTGTTCTTTTGGTCCTGCTTCTGGGCCGGCTCTCCTGGGGCTTCCTCGTCAGACTCGGGTGCAGTTTCAGTGGCTCCAGCAAGCTCCTTAGGGTCACTGCCACATGAAGCTGCAAGGTCTTCCACGCCACAGTCCATGAGGACCTCCGGGTTCGAATGACTAGGCTGGACACTAAGGTCTAAAAAAGCCTCCTGGTTTCCCAGTACTTCTTTGAAGGCTTCTCTCGGGCGCTCCTCCTTCTCCGCTTCGGCAGACTCTGTGTGACTGTCATCTTCGTCATCTGCATCGTGCCCCTCATTGTGAGATGGCTCTTCGTCCTCTTCCTCCTCCTCTTCACGGTCATCCAGATGCACAGGATCTTCTTTGTCCGGGCAGACTTCTGGCGGCTCCTCTTCTTCCTGACCTTTGGCACCACCAGGGTCTTTTTCTACATTTGCTTCTTCTTCCTCTTCTTCCTCTTCTTCCTCTTCCTCTTCTTCTTCCTCCTCCTCCTCTTCCTCCTCAGGTTTGATTATATCGTCTTCTGGTTTTTCGCCTGGTGATTTATTTGGACTTATAGGGGCGCACGTTTCCTCCCTTCTGTTCCTGTCCTGAGGCAGCAGGGGTTCCACGGCTTCCTTCACCTCTTCCTCAGTCCTGGTGGGAGTGGGCCTGCTTTCGTCCTCCGGGGTCTCCTTCTGTTCTTCCACTGTTACCTGGTCATCGGGCTCCATGGGGGTTTCTGGCGGGGTGTACAAGTTCAGTTTAAATCCAGTCTTCCTCTCTTTGTTTGGCCTCCACTTAGAGAGACCACGCTTTGCTCCTTTCGGCCACTGCTTGCACTTTAGAGGTTCAGGATTGTCTCTACTGGCTTCTTTCAAGTTATCTGCATCACCATCCATATTGTCTTAGCGAGGACACAGAGAGAAAGGGGGAGGAAGAGAAACAAAGTCTTAGAAGGCATAACCACGAACAACTTGAATTCATTCTTCTAAATTATGTAGCGAAAGCTGCTTTCAATTTACATTTTAAGAGTTGATGCTAAAGGCATAATCAAACCTAATATAGAATAATATTGTGGTAGAAGCTGAGTAAATAACCTAGGCCTGGGAAATAATATATGTTGCACACACCACACAACCACCCACACAACCCACTCTTAACAGAAAGCTGTGCTTTTTATAGGAAGCACATGGACACAGGCAACTACAATAAACTTATTTGAATTTAACAAACAAGACATGCAGTGATGCAAAAGCCTGGAATTCCACAATATAAAAGAAAATAAATTTGAATATTTGCAAATTAGGAACTACAGGGGAAAGGGGTTAAAGCTAGCTCATATCCACATCACCACTGTACTGCAGAAATGAACAGAAGCCTAACTCGCATATTTACTCTGAGAAAGTGAACTTCCTTTTTTCTTTTTTTTTTTTTTTTGCTTTTTAGAGCCACACCTGCAACATATGGAGGTTTCCAGGCTAGAGGTCCCATCATAACTACAACTGCCAGCCTAAACCACAGCCATAGCAACACAGGATCCGAGCTGCATCTGTAACCTACACCACAGCTCACGGCAATGCCAGATCCCCAACCCACTGAGGGAGGCCAGGGATCGAACTCGCATCTTCATGGGTACCAGTCAGATGCGTTTCCGCAGCGTCACAATGGGAATGCCGAGAAAGTGAACTTCTGATTGTGGACATCTACTGGATTTAAATGATCTCAGATGACATTATTTACTTTGATGTGACTGCTCTCTCTGGCATAAAAATAAACTATGTACCTCTGAAACAAATGAATAAATAACTAAATACCCAGAACACAAATACATCTGAAATCTACTTTAGGAATATCATTTCTGCATGATAAAAACTATAATGTAAATACTACGAAATTATTGAACATTTAAAATACAGATATCCTTTTTATCACTGATTCTGTCCACATTGCATTTAAGATCAATGTGCAAATGTATGGTTTGAATATTAAAGTAAAACAAGAAACAAACCATAATCGTCAAGCTCATTTTAGCTCAGCCAATCTTATTTTCATTGTACCTGAATGCACATATGAATATAAATAAATAGGTAAAAATATTTACATAAATATAGTAAATATAAGAATAAATATAAATATAAAATACTTAAGTCTTAAGATCGTTATGAAATTCAAGATCATACTGATCTTCTGGAGGGGTCAATCTAAAGGAAAAGTTTCACAAAGAGGAACAGCCTTATTAGAAACACTATTTTGGAGAACAAAAACAAGATCTAATGATCAGTGTGGAACAGGGATCCCTTTTGCCAGAACGGAGTGATTTCTAATCCAGTTCTAATCCAATCAGTACAGAGCAGGGTAAGCTCTTAGCTCATTTACGTAATAAAAGGATTACACATAAACTTACCTGCAAGTGTTACGTTCAAATTGGCTAGCTGAAAAGATATGTGCTGTAGACTGATTCCTTCAGAAGTGCAAAGTACAACACCCGGTTAACAGATATCTCAAGATGTTCAAACGGTTTCATTTCTATTCCCATGGACAGGGAACAGGTACGCCAATGACCCTGGACTCCACATGTAGCTAGACCTACCAGCATTTGTAGGAACACCCCTCTAAACCAGAAGATGAGTTTTCCAATAATTATTTTTTAAGAAAGAAGATCCTGAAAGGAGTGAGAAGTAATATGGCCACTTGGAATTTGTAAAGCCAAATGGCACTAGAGGAAAATTAAGGCAGTGGTGATTCATGGGCAGGCTCTTGAGAAGTCAGCTAAGAAATGGAAATAAGGTTCAAATTCCACACCAGGAAATGACCTCTTTCTGCAGTCTGTTGTTGTTTTGTATGTTTATTTGTTTAAGGAAACTCATGAACAAGGCTTGGTTCCTCTATACCCACGGTGAGATGTCGCTCCCTCAGCAAAACGTACATGGCAATAGCACTGTTGTTAATTAAGAAAGTCAAGGAGAGGCTTGCTCATGTTCTTACAATTGTGGTTTTTCAAAGGCAAAAGTGATAACCTGTGGTTTCCAGGAAAGTGAGGTGGGCTGTTCTTTAGACTGAAATAAAGTAAGGTTTTGAATAGAGTCATTTCAAATATGGAGAGACCATCCCACAAACACTCACGGCTTAGCTGGGAGCTCAAGTTCCCAGCCCAACACGCAAGGGGTAGTTTCTCTTAAACAGGGCATCAGATAGGAGTCAATGGCGTTTGCTACTCTTTTTTTTTTTTTTTTTTAAAGAAGACTGGGTGACTCTGCCAATACAATAGTAATGTGAAAGGAAAGATAACTTCCTAATTTCCACATTATCCTATATTATCAAAGCTAACAGTGATGGTGTGGGTAGGTTTAGATGATTCCTGAGGAGAACATACCCGGAGACATCACTGATTATAAGATATATCATCAATTTATGATTATAAATGATTCCTGAGGAGAACATACCCGGAGACATCACTGATTATAAGATATATCATCAATTTATGATTATAAGATACATCATCAATTTATGAATATTTGTTTTTCAGGAAAAAAGAAATGATTGCATTCAATGTTCATATCAACAATAATATATGCCCTGATTTCAGAAATATTAAATGTGGAAAAAAAGTATGTATTAGAATCAAGGAAGTGAAGTGTGTTTCTTACTGACAGACTTCAAAGTTTCCGAGGATAAGCCAATTTCTGGAAAGTAAGGTGAGCCCACCTAGAGGGGTGCTCTGGCCTTAGAAGTTGTTTAACATAAAAATCCAATTCCAGGAAGAAGAGCTAGAACCTTTTATGAATGAGAAAGGACAGAGGAGCACTTATTTCTGGCAGGTCGGTACAACCGCAGAGATGCCTTTGGGCAGAACTCAGGTGCCTGCGTTTTGGCAGAAATACACAGCTGTTCGCAAGGGCAAGGGTTTGATTGTTCCTCCACTTACTTCTACAAGGGTCAGCGTTCTTAAAGCAATGATTGTCTTTTCCTTCCTCTTCCTCTGTCTGTCTTTTCTTCCCAGGCTGGTGTTGGAATGCTTTTCGCAGGACTGGCTTGCCGGCGTCCTCCTCTACCTCAATCTCACAGGTAGGCTCCAGCTGTGGCATTGGCCTCTCTTCGTCGGAGTTGTCAAAGGGCTCATTCAGTACTTCTGTCGTCTCAGAAATGGTCTCGGTTGTTACACTGCTGTTGATCCTCCTGCGTTTACGACCCCTTTTCTTCTTTAGTACAAAAGGCCTCTGAAATTAATTCCAAACATAATACATCAGAACTCATGAGAAATTAAACCGCTGAGTCGATATGCTGCAAACATGTACTGAACACGAGTCTGAGAATCTTGCACGTAAAGGCTTCTGTAATGCCTTTGTACTTAACCTTCCATTTGATGTTTAACATCCCTCTCGGGCGCCTACTACATGGGCAAGTGTTTTCCAAATAAAACAGTTGTTTACTCAAGCAGATGCTTTGAGAGGGAACATCTCAGCAGCTGAACTATAGATTTTAAAAGCTGTTTTGCTTGTATTTTTCAAGAGTATCTGCTGGCTTCAAAAAAAAAAAAATCCTGGGGAGTTCCCATTGTGGCGCAGTGGAAACGAATTGGACTAGTATCCATGAGGGTGCAGGTTTGATCTTTGGCCTCACTCAGTGGGTCAGGGATCTGGCACTGCTGTGAGCTGTAGTGTAGGATCCCACATTGCTGTGGCTTTGGCTATAGGCCAGCAGCTATAGCTCCTATTTGAACCCTAGCCCGGGAACTTCCATATGCCATGGGTTTGGCCCTAAAGAAAAAAAAAATTCCTATACATCGTAGTTATTAAGTCATCATGGACACCAATGTTTATATAGATTATTTTTATAATCAACTAGCCACTGTGTCCCTCATTTTAACACTTGATAACTGTTCAGGGAGCACCTCCTACGTGTAAAGCACTGTAAGATATATGATGGTATACAAGAGCAGCCTACTCGTTTCGAATTTCATAGGACTTCAGGACCAATGAAAAGGAAAAAGGAAAGGGTCCCTGAAGCAAGAATTACTCTGTTTACAATGTTAGAGTCATGTATTGATGGCTGCAGGGATGTCAGATACTTTTCATTTTACAAAATATTTTAGTACAGAAGGCATCTAAAGACAATTTAAAGACAGGTGTCATATACAGAAGATACTAAAGCTTTTTTTTTTTTCTAATTGCACTGGAGGTCGGCACAAATGACTCTCCATAATTGCAAACATGAAATATTTTTTCCCAAGAAAAAAGTACACGATGATATAAAATTCAAGTACAAGAAGAGCAGACAGGAGTTCCTGTCATGGCTCAGTGGTTAATGAACCGGACTCGGATCCATGAGGATGTGGGTTCGATCCCTGGCCTAACTCAGTGGGTTAAGGAACTGGTATTGCCATGAGCTGTGGTATAGGTCACAGACACAGCTTGGATCTGTTGTTGCTGTGGCTGTGGTGTAGGCCAGCAGCGTGAGCTCCGATTGGACCCCTAGCCTGGGAACCTCCATATGCCATGGGTGCAGCTCTAAAAACCAAAAAAAAAAAAAAAAAAAAAAAAAAAAAAAAAAAAAAAAAAAAAAAAAAAAAAAAAAAAAAAAAAAAAAAAAAAAAAAAAAAGGAGAACAGGTAGTTTTACTGCTAAAATGTAATCTGTCAATAACAGGCCTGAAAAATTATTGAGAACATCCTGCAAAGAAGGATTCAATATGCTTGGTTAAAACTCAAACTCTAAGTAAACTCTATCCAAAAATTATTGTCTCACATTTTTAACTCTCTGAATGTTCACTGAAATGCACATATAAGCCTGAGAGTCATATTCTGTAATTTAAAATTGATGATTATTAACACCCCTCCCCCTCAAGCTGGCCTGCTCTCCCTAATCCACTAGAATTTTCCCAAACATGAGTAGAGCCAATATAAAGAACTGCTTTTCTTTAGAGTCCATTTTTATGATAGTAGGCATTTATCATGTCTTGGATAATTCCAGTTTTTGATATCTTTAAAACAAATTTCTGGAGTTCCTGCTCTGGTGCAATGGGTTAAGAATCCATCTGCAGATTGAACCCATGCCTCTGCAGGTTGCTGTAGAGGCATGGGTTCAATCCCCAGTCCCAGTACAGGGCGTTAAAGGATCTGGCATTACTGTAGCTACAGCATAGGTTGCAGCTGTGCCTCAGATTCAATCCCTGGCCCAGGAACTTCCATATGCCATGGGTGCCCCCATTAAAAAACAAAAAAAATTTCTTCTGTTATATAAATAATACATGAACACATTTTCCTTATAAGAAATCAAAATATTATTTATAAGCTTAAAGTTGCTCCTTCTAGTAGCTCCCCACAGCTGCCCTTCCATGAGAACTGTCAGGCTTAGATGAAAGCGCTTCTAGCTGGGAGTCAGAACAGCAGGTTCTTTCACGGACACCACATAGGATGGCCTTGGGGTAGAGCCTTAATCTGTGTTATCACTCTTAGTCTTGGCTACCCTACAATATCTGGCCCCTCTCTATGTCACAGATAGAGGGAAAGACAAAGATATCAGATCTGGGTTGAGCACTGACTGAAAGGCAAAAATTAATTTTTTTACCTTCCACACAGGGGACGTGTATCTAGAGAGACCACCAGGCTACTAAGATATGAGACATTTCAGTAATGTGTACTTGGCCATAAATGCGAAAAATCAGCATCAAAAAGAAAGGCTTATAATACCTTCTACCAATTCTATGCCAATGAGAAAAGGAAACAAGCATCAGGAGAACCGGTCTTGCGTCAAAGCACTCATCTGGTTCTGGCTCCATCTCTAAGGAGTTGTGTGGCCTTGGACAAGTCTCCTAGCCTCTCTAAACCTGAATGTTTTCATCAAAATTCACTGAAGAGTGGTTTAAGTGCTTTCCTGGGCCCTTTTCGCTTCCCATAGCCTGATTTACTTTAGTCCTACACACCAGCAGGTGGCAGTAAGTACCACGTGACAAAGCCTGCCTGTCCTGGGTTTCCTGTCACAGCACTAAAAACCTCAAAAAGTAAACACAATCATGACTGTAAGATAAACGATGATGATATATGATCTGATCGGCGGGACTGGATACAAATAAACTACATCCTAAAGAATGGAGGGTGAAACACATACTAATAGAATGTTTGCAATGACAAATAAGATTTGATTGAAACTGACTCACAGATGGAAAATCTAAACAGACACATACCTTTCTCTTTATGGCAACTGACTGTGGTTTAGTCAATCGTGGAGGAGAGCTCTGAATATTTTCTTCTTCCTCTTCCTCCTCCTCCTCTTCCTCCTCCTCTTCTTCCTCCTCCTCCTCTTCCTCCTCCTCTTCCTCCTCCTCTTCCTCCTCCTCCTCCTCCTCCTCACTGCTCTCTTTAGAGAGCTCCATCAGCTGCCCTCGCTCCCCCGCCACTGGCCGGCTCTCCGGGGAATGTAAATATTTATTTTTCGATTGTACTTTTGCAGGTGATTGCCTACTGTTAGCTCTAGATGACAGGATTTCTTGCTCCTCCTTTTCCCAGCAGCTAGCTTGTTCCATTAGTCGCTCAGCCTAAGTAAGGGGGGAGGGTAAAAATGACAAGCCAGTGAGAGGGCAGTTAGGCAGCTAGAGCCTCTGAGGATCAAAGGCAAAGGATATCTAAGTCATTTCTGATCAGGAGAGTCAGCTAGCCAAGCGGCATTCCAGCTGCACCATCTCAGATCTCTTTTGCATCAGTTAGGATAACAAATCAAAGAAGATTGGGTTTCATGGGATATTTAGCAGTATTAATGATGCAGCGAATTGATTTGAGTCCTTTATCACTACATTACATGCTCAGTGGCATGGAGCACTTTAAGCAAGTTCATAAACACAAAGAATCGATTGACACTGCAGCCTTGGAGCTCAGCACCAAATTTGATCTGATTACATGCTGTCAGTAGTGAAAAATGCTGCTTTGTGATCAATGATAAATGTTTCATTTTTCATACTCAATTCAATAAAATTATCATGTCTTACCATGCAAACCTCAGTTAGGATAAATTAGTGCCATATCATTTCACAAGCTCGCTCTACATAACCAAGCTTTTGACAATGATGTTAATGACTTTCTTAAGAAGGCTGCAAGACTGAAGTCCCCCAGCTTAGGCTGATGAAGCCAAACTACCTCTTTTTCAGCTTCCCGTTCTTCTTCAGAAACTGCAGCATTAGAAATTAAAATTGGGGTCCACCTCAGACTCTCTGGATCAAGTTCATTGGTCCGGGAACAGGTTTTCAACTTTTCCATGTGGCCCAGTATCAACTTTTCCCGTCTAATGATTACAAATCTGTAACGTGAGGAGGCAGAACAAAGTGCAATCAAAAGCTGAAATTGCATTTCTCCTTCACATATGGATCTATTGCTAGTGCTAATACCACCTGGGTTAGGAAAAACCAGAAAGCTCACCAACGAAAAATTACGGCAAACTGCAATGTGACCAGCAAAAAAAGTGTCATTTCCTATTTTGCTTTTAGGAGAAAAGTTTTGGTGATACTGTTGGGGCGGGGGACCTCTTATCTTTAACTGGAATGAATCCGTCTAACGTTAGGGGCCCTTTCTGGTATGAGACGCTTGAGAGGCAGCTGGGGTCGCCCAGGGCCCGTCCCTCACCTGCCGTCCCTTTTGTCAATCATGTGGAGGTGCTGCAGGGTGGTAGCGATGTCGTGGGGGCACATGCCCGTAGCTCTGCTGATGGCCTTGATGCTGATGTGCCTCTCATGGTGGTGGTAGAGATATTCTAAGATGACACTCTTCCAATAGGCCAGGTAGGAGAGACGGCCCAGGTCAGAGAGTGGCTTTTCAGGAGACCCTGCTTGGCCTTCTCTTCTAGAAAGCAAATAGCCTAGGGCAGAAAAAGCAAAAGTCGACCTCACTGTGGTGTTTTCAGGCATTGGATGAAGGGCCACTCGAAATAATGTAAGTAGCAACAAGGTAAAAAAAAAAACCAGGTCAGAGAAGGGCAGTCATTTTAGGTACAGTCTCTTCCCAGTTACAGTGATTTGATCTCCACGAAGTTTAAGCTCTCGGATCTTTTCTAGTGGCTCTGTGAGCCAATGCCCGTAGCTGATGGTGGCATTCCTAACATACATCGGGGCATATTTAACAGAACTAAGGTTGAACACCTTACTTCTGCTAAGTTGACATTCAAGTCCCCCAGCTTCAGATTCTTTCCAAAACTACTTACTCAGAAATCCTGTTGAGGACCACCCCGAAATTAATGGGGAAGCTGTTTTCCACAGGAAGGACCAAATGACCCTTTGACAGCTGAGTCTTCATAAAAGAGAAGGGCCTCTGTTGACTGAGATTCTGTATTGCTTGTTACATTTAACTAGCGGTTGATCTGAAGCTTTGTTTTAGGACTAATGAAAGAATGTCTTTTAAGTCAACTGCTGCAACTCACAGCAGCTCCACCAGCCCTATTTTCACCTCTTTCATGGAAATTAATTTATAATCCAACCGCTGCTGCTACACATTAAAACGAAACAACCTCCTTAAAACAAACTGTTTCATGTATACTCAGAAAATCCTGAGCATGGTAAGCTTTTCAATGTGCATTTGACAGCATTACTGTGAAGGTTCCTTGGCAAGGGAACTTGAAAATGAGAAAAACTTTCAACCCACTTGAAGGTAATGAATGAAAGCTGGCGGCTGTCTCGGTAATTAAGAGCCACTTACGGAGTAGAGGAGAAATGTTATAAACTAATGATGTCTACCTTGCTCTAATTATCTATTTCAACAGCCTCACCTTCATGAACTCCCTAAATTTAAACAAACATCAACCACATACAGTAGGTGGCAGCAATTACAAAATCATGCTGCTCTGTAAACCACCCAAATCTTCGGCATTTCTCTTTATCTACATTTCCAAAATGGCTGCATTTGTCAAGAATTTTTCTCAATTTTGGATTTTTTTCTTAGAAGGAGAAATCAATGCCTCTGATGCATTTTCCTGCCTCTCAAAAATACTGTAAATAATGCAGAAATATAGAACAAGAAATCCAACCTGACCCTCGGAGGGGCATAACCACAGTGTTTTGCCTTTTGATGGTTTTAATCTGAATGTCATTATAAAGAATAGGCATATATTTAACTTCAGGTTTTGCTGAAGTCTTTTGACTTGTCTCTTTAACTCCTGTTTAAAAGCAAAGTATGTGATTGAATGCAAATAAGCACCACAAAATTTTACAGTCAAACCACTGTCGACACGTCATTCGGCTGCACTCAGAGGCTTTCAGGAGCAGTGTGTCAGGAATGCTAGCGGTGATGGCTGTTCCGCCGAATCCAGCCCAGATCAGGCCCTGTCAGTGTGGAGGAGAGCTCTCTGTCACCAGAGTACAAAGGGGGCCTGAACCTCAGAGCACAGATAATTGGCACATCCGTCACCTGCCTCCGAAGTGCCTGGCACCTGCTGAGGAATTTACTCAGTCTGCTGGAGGTCCCAGCTCTGTACTTTGTGGGTGGGTGGGTGAGGGGGAGAGCGCGGGGGTTGAGAACCACAGTATCATGGATATGGAACAATCCCCTTCTGTCCAAGAGCCCCCACGATTAAAAGTCTCCTGCAGTGTCTGTGAAATTCCCTAGCCCTTCACTGCTTCTTATCTGAACCCCACAGCTGGGGACAGAAAGCCGCATGCCATCCCCAGCTTAGCAGAAAGATTTCTGTACAACCAAAGGGGTTGCAAGGTGGTTATGTCCCTGCCCTCCTTATGTCCCCTCCTTCCACGAGCAGCTTTGCCCAGGAAGCACATGTACTTCTTTGTTCTGTCTGCTTTTCCCACAAGCCCTGCTCTGGGCTAAGAGGATGCAGCTGGAATCCCCCCAAAACAGAGTTTACATGGCCGTTCATGTTTTCACACCCTGAGGTAGTGCGCATACAGCTTCTCAGGGCCTGAGACCAGGCTGGTTAGGCCACTGGAACTCTCAGGCAACCTGGGGTCTGTGCAGAGCATCCAGGCAGAAGCCTTCCAGCACCTGCTGTTCCCACCATGTTAAGTCCTGTCTCCTAGGACTTTCCCTTGGACACGGGCTGCGGTCTGTGACTGACTGTCATGGAGGAGTCCTGGGGCCCATGGGGTGTCGGGGAGGGGGCGGCAGGGCCCTGAGAACTGCCAAGCATGCGTATACGAAGCCCACTAGACGTTCACAGCAAATACCTCTGTGCTGTGCTAGCAAAGGTTACAAGGCTACCGACACCTGCCAGCAAGTGACACTTCCCTGGGCGCTGGAGAGAAAAAACTGCAACCCCAAAATCCAACCAGAAAACATCAAAGAGGTTTTCGGGGATGATGGGCGCCAACACTGCAGACCCCACAAAGCCACTGTCCGAAGACATCACCCCATTGCCGCCTGTTTTTCCTTCTCTCTGGTTCATGAACCCCTCAAGGAGCTTACGCCAGTGGAAGGAGCGTACACGTATGCTAAGAGCCATTTATAAGTCCAAGGACTTCTCCTGAAGAAGACATTTTTGGTTTAAATGGAATCCATCTCAACAACCAAACTGACCAAGGATACATTTCAGATTCCTTGCTAGTTAAGTAAAACTCCTGGTAATATGGTAAAATGTATACAGTAGCTCAGCAGAAAAAGTTGTGCCATGTTCACTCAACTCCATTTGTGCACTAGGTTGATGTAATACATAATTTAAATTTTACCTGCAGCAGGCACTTTCCCACAGAAAAGCTGTAGCTGATGACATCTCACTGCTCTGACCTTCATAACACGGGATGTTTTAAGTAACGAATTTCTTGCCATCTTTTGTCTCCTACTTCTTCTAGGCTCCTCAAATCACAACTGCTCTAGAACCCACTGACAGAACAATTTTTGGTAAGAACATTTACTTATTGAGTGATTACAGCGAGGTCACAGTTTAAGTTACGGCTCTTAAGTTTAATTTACCGAAAAGATTCCATATAACTGATCTAAGATGCAGGGAAACAGAAAGTACTTATCTTGGAAACCGGTGTATTATTCTGAAGCATCTGAAACAACTACAATACACCCCTGGTGAATAGATTCCCTTGGTGCTCTAACACCTTTCCTTAACTCGGGACACTTTCAAACAGAAAATCTGAGCTCCTCCTGGGGATAGCTGGCTGTCTAGACAGAAAATAAATTGATGTTTGGAGGACAAATCCCAGTAGCTGCAGTATAATTAATCGCTGGTGAAATCATTCCCTTTACATTATATGTGAACCAGAGGTGCTGGTGAACAGCCTCTGGAGACAAGGAGCTGAAGGCTGGCTGGCTCGTAAACCGCTCACCTACAACCATCTTGCTAACTACCCTGACGAAGCCGGCCTCCTCTGTTGCTTCACTGGAACTACTTACCCGCGGACAAAGGAGGTCTGAGTCTCAGTGTATGGACCACACACTAAATTCAACAGATAATCAGAGTGTTTGCTTAAATGGAAAGTAAGAACAAAGCAACGTCTGCAAAAAAAAGTAAACATTTCAAAGTTGTACTGCATAGGCCCCAAATTTACTTTACTTCTGTTAAGGCTGACTTACTTATAATCAATCCCGATGTCAACTAGCTGTGATCCTTAGTGTTGGAAATGGTTAACTCTCTCCTGGGGGAGGGAAAAAAAGTGGTAGAGAGCTGCCTTCCTGTAGACAGATCCATTAGGATAAGGAAGGAACTATCTAGACAAGGTCAAGATTTGTTTTTACAGCCTAAATTCCCAAATTAACTCGAATCCCAACATATTAACTGCAAGGTTAACCCTTGCTTAATATGAAACATTCCTTCCTTTTAACCTCGCCCTGTTTTAAGAATGTTGACTGGACCAGAGTGAGTAATGTTCTTCAGCACAGGGGTAGGGATTTCCCTCCCAGAGGCATCCACCCTCACCCTGCTACCTTGATCTTCTACCCCCTGGAGCCAAACCATATGAACCTCCTCGTAAAAGGGCAAACTTTGGCAAGCTACTCCCACCTCCCATCTGTTTGGATTATGTGAGTTTGGGGTAACGAGCTGCTTTTAGGGGAAAATAATCTTCAAGGATTACATACTTTTCATCAGACACCTGTTTAGCTCAGCAAACCCCGCTGCAGGGTTCCTATCCGTGGACAGCACTGGGTTTGCAAGCCTGGGAACTGACACCAGGCCAGGGATTTATGGCAACTCTTGATCAGAGGAAATCTCCAATGGCTCTAACCATGAATCTCATGATTGCGGACGGAAATTCACTGGTCCACGCTCATCTGTTACTGGTTTCTGGGGTTAAGCAGCTCTGTGACAAAGTGGACGAATGGCATGCTATCAGTTTAAACAGTAGAGATAAATGAATTTGACAGGCTATTTATGTTTCCTCATTGACATTTTGTGGTGATGTTGCAATTAGTAAAGAAGGAAGTTGAACTTTAGCCTTCCCACTGTTTTAAGAGAATAGGAGTATTCTAAATGACACGTGACTTGTCTGAATTCTTACTGCTTTCCATTTATTACAAGATACAGATGTATCCCTAGAAAAATTGGAAAATTTGAAATTTTGAGATATTTTGTGTTTTAAGAGATTTGGTTCTGAAAGCCCATATCCATGGGCTCGAAGTAATTACATAACAACTTGAATAAGCATTGCTTGACTTCTCAGTCTACTGCCTACAAACCAGTGGTTTTCAGAGGCGGGTCCCGCAGATCAACAGTATCAGTATCATCAGCGAACTTGTCAGAACTGCAAAGTCTACGAACCAGAACTTGTGGGGGTGGGACCCAGCACCTGTGCTTTACCTGCCCTCCCCCCATGTGATTCTGATGCACACAAGTTTGAGGACCACTGCTGTAAACTCTGCTATGGGGTTGCTGGTTTTGATGAGGATGTGAAAATCACCTTGTGCAGTAGGAGAGCCAATGAAGAGACTGCGAGATTGAAGAATCTCTGGTGAGGGGGCCTCACCAGATCCTTGGTGGTAGACAGTTGGGGACAGGAATCTTCAGAGCTCCAGCAGACTGAAATTTAGCCAAGGTCACTGCGCTAGCTTTGCCCATAGCTTCTATGCCTGTGCTTCTCAAACTTCATTGTGCAATCACCTCTTGATACCACTAGATTCTTTTTTTTTTTTTTTTTTTTGCTTTTTAGGGCTGCACCCTCGGCACATGAAGGCTCCTAGGCTAGGAGTCTAATCGGAGGTACAGCTGCCAGCCATAGTTACAGCCACAGCAACGCCAACGCCAGATCCAAGCCGTGTCTGCAACCCACACCATAGCTCATAGCAACACCAGATCTTTAATCCACTGAGCAAGGCCAGGGATCGAACCTGCAACCCCACGGTTGCTAGTCGGATTTGTTTACGCTGTACCTCGATGGGAATTCCAGATACCACTAGACTCTGATTCAATAGGTCTGGGGTGGGGTCTGAGATTCTGCATTTTTAACAAATTGCTATACCATGAACCACACTTGAATAGTAAGGGTTTATATATTAAATATGTGTGATTCTCAAACCTTTTGCATATTAGGATCTCTTTATAATAAAAACAAATTATTTATGAGCTTCTGTTTATAAGGGCTATATATATTAATTTTAGGGAGAAATTTGACAAATATTTATTTTTCAAATAAATACAAACATAATTATATGTTAGCATAATTTTCTAAAATAAAAAAACAAAAACAAAGCAAAACAAAACAGTGAGAAGAGTGACACTATTTTATATTTTTATAAAACTCCTCAACAACTGGCTTAGGGAAAACAGCTAAATTCTCCTATGTGTTTTGGTAGAGAACAAGAATGAATAGGACAGGCAGTAGCTTAGTATTACTCTGAAAATTGTTATGACCTTGCAGACTCCCTGAAAGGGATTTAGGGATCCGTAGGGTACCTGGACCATACTTTGAGACCATCTGTATTAGATAAAAGATGAAAAAAATTTTTTAAAAGATGGGCAACAAGGCCACAAGTATTTTAAAACAATATGTAACTTATTGAACGGAGCATAAGAGATCACAAGAGGCACTATAGGTTGGTAGGAAAGGGGACCTCTTCCCTCTGTGGTGCTTTTGTGTTGAGGAGAGTGAACATCCATGAATGAGTTCCTAAGCTGGGGGTGACCAGAGCTAGAGAAAAACCCCTGTGAGACAGCACAGGCCAAAGATGAGTCAATGGCATTTTGTTAACCAATAATCTAATGAGTGACACTGTCTCTCTTTATTTGTCCTTTTTCTATCCTGTGGTCTGGCTGCACACTAGAGACGTCTTTATCCTAAAAACTAGAGATGTCCGTATCCTATCCAAGCTCAGCTCCTGTCTCTCAAGCCAGTCTGGTCTCAGATGCACTAGGGTTTATTTAAGGCAAAGGGTCTGGGCACTAAACCTTGACCAATATGTTAAATGGGGGTGCAACACCAGTCCCACTTCATTTCTGCTGCTGCCCCCCCCCCACCACCATGGGCTGTGGCAGCAGCAGTGATGCCTAGTGAGAGATCCAAGTGCAAGGTGAATCTTGGGGGAAACAGAGACATCTAAAGAGTTGAGGCATGGGAGGAGATGGTAGACAGTTCTGTGACAGACCGGCATGTCACTGATCATGACCTTGTCACTAGCAAGGTCCTAGGCGGGCGCATTTTTCTAAGAAGATGACCATGTAGGAAACACATTCAGTATCTCAGTTTTCTTATTAGGAAAATGGGGCAACTCTGACAAAGGATAAAATGATCAGGGAATGAGAGATGTTATTTATATACTCTGTCGATTTCCCTTATTCCCACACTAAAATCATTTGGGGAAGGCAAGAATTTTTTAAAAATATCTTTCCTTAAATATATTTGGGAAGTAACCAGATTCTTTATGTGGCCCACTGCCTAATGCAAATTAAGTAAAGCTCTGATTCATCACTCAGAGGCACTTCTGGTTAGGTAACAGTAATACAGTACCAGTACTGTGACCTTTGAAGTGACAAATTAAAAGATATGTCAGAAGAACGCTCTCCTCTTTGACCTTTTGTCTGTTGCCACAGATCAACCCACTTCTTTTTAAACCACTTTTAAATTCTGGAAAGTTTTAGGAAAAACACATTTACCAAAAAAAAAAATTTAAGATGAAGTAATTTAGCGTTTAAAATTTTTCTTTCTTATAAATAGGCAAAAGTCCACCTTGGAGATTCAATTTGAAAAACTATTTCAGAAACTATTTTAATTCTTCTAAGTTGAAACCTGGATAAAATTTTCACATGAGAGTTATAAAGTCCCGGTAAGTTACATTTTAAACACACTGCATTAAACCCATATACACTTGAAATAAAGCATCTGCTCTGAGCAAGTAACAGTGTGTACTTACAGTGCTTCACCTGTAAAACATTACAATTGAACTCTTCCTTTTTTTTTTTGGCCCCGGGTGTGGCATGTGGAAGTTGCCGGGCCCAGGATCAAACCCATGCCACAGCAGTAACAAAGCTGGATCCTTAACCTGCTGCACCACAAGGGAATTCTGAAATCTTCTTTAAAGGAAAAACTAAAAGCAAAAACTGGAGTTACTTTTGACACTGAGCTTCTGTGGTTTTGGGAGTGGGAGGGTGGCTGAGACAGTTCATTCTAATAGCTAGTTGTCTAGTCTAATCCTACCCGGCCGACTGAGTGGGAGCATTCAGATCAGCATGGACACTGGCTGCTGATTTCAAAACCAAGTTTGGGAGGCAGGATAGTTAGAAGAGCAACTTGCCTTCTCATTTTGCCCTCCCATACCTTCCCTAAAATACTGTGTTTGTGTGTGTTTACCAACTATAATTTTCAAAAATAGGACCAAGTTATGTTGTAATTCCAATCCTGGGTGATGGGCTTTCATGGCCAACACAAGAATACAGCAAGGCTGAAGAAAGAAAAAAGTGGGAAGAGAAATATCTCTAAAAATTCTTCTTTGTTTTGAGCGTGTATTTCAAAAGGTGTTTGTCAGTCTTTAAGATAACTTTCCAAAATCAAAGCACAGTCCATCACCCAATCTGACTGACCAACTAATGTTGAAAATGTGAGGCAGACAAACTATCTCTAGCTGTCCTCAGGTCATCTAGACAAACAGTCCTATTCCACTGGCCTACAGAAATTGAAAATAACTGTTTTCACTGATTTTTTATTTATCTCCCATACGCTTTTAAACAAGATTCGAGGCAAAAAGCCTCCGGCAATAAATGGTGGTCTCCCTACAGGGTTACTGATGAACCCATTTTGGCTGTGCCCATGGCATATGGAAGTGACCTGGCCAAGGACTGAACCTGCACCACAGCAGTGACAATGCTGAATCCTTAACTGTGAGGCCACCAGGGAACTCCCCCGATGAGCCCATTTTGACAGCCATGCAGCAAACAGGCAGGCTGGGGTAAGGGCTGGGCTGGGATGAGGTGTTCAATCAAGTGACAGGTTGGTTTGCCAATGGTCTTGGTGTCATGCAGCTATCCAGCTTTTAATCCTACAGGGATCTTAAAAGTCCAAATTGGCTAGCATTAGAACTTAGGTGTTGGAAAAACAAAAACACGAAATACCATGAGTAGCAGTATGAAAAGACATCAATGATTGATTACCCCTTCAGTTAGTGGGTGATGCTCCTCTCAAAGCCCACTGTTCAGACTGGCTCCCTAATTCTAGCAGTACTTAGAGTTGAGACTTCAGTAACAATACAGTATTATGAGCACAGTTTTTGTCACAATATACTAGTATTATCCCCAGAAGCCTTTATACTCTGTGGTCACTGTTAATCAAAGAAGGTTCATTCAACTTTCAAAGGGTTAGAACGGTTTAGCAATATGTCCAACAGCTGAGTACATACTGCGTCCTAGGCACTTTTCTAGTTAGGTTGTATGCAGACATTCTGTTTTCCAAATTTAATAAGGAAAAAAGCTCTGAGAGTGTAATTTGTTAACTAGTATGCAACTGCTAAACTCAAGAACCACAAACTACGTAAATAACCGGAACTCAAATAGACATGTTAACAGCTAAAGTTCATTTTTAAGAATCAATTCAATATGCTACACGCAAGCAATCAATTACACTGCAATCATCATTTACAAATCAAAGTACATGCGGATACTCGTGGGGTATATACAACTAGGTGGAAGTATGTGATTATGGACAAACAGACTGAAACTGTAAATTATGTAACTGTCTCTTGTAATTACCCAGCTTGAGAACCAAAAGAAATTTCCTGTACAATTTTGCAGGAGAATGGGGACTGAGATACAGAACTGCTTTTTAGTTGATTTTAACCCTTCAACAGCTATTTAATTATGTGTGATGAGGTCAGATAAAGTTTACGCTTAATTTATGAAAAGCTGGCAGAGAGGTATTTCAAAGTAATCCTCTAAAAAGCTCCCGATTATTCAAGAAAACTGATGATTTCTCTTCCTTGTCAAGGAAGATTTATCTAAATTATTTGGTAAAATAACATTTAAAACAAATTCACAGGCGTCATTCATTTTATTTCCTCTCTTAAAAACACTCATTATGGTCTGCAAATTTTCAACTGGATGCAACTGAAAGCTGCAGGGGTAGAAAGCTGTCAGAGTCTTTAGACACGTCTTCTGCTTTGGTAGGAAAAAAATCTCATTAGCTTCCTTAAATTCAGGGGGAAAACTCCAACACTGGGCAAACCGCAGGGCAGGGCTTCTAATCTATGAACAAAGAAGCATCTTCTTAAGAAGGAGGAAGCCTGTTTTTGCGATAAATAATCAGCAGAACCTCATTTCAGCATATTTTAAGACTGCTGGCCTTTTTCTTTCCCTTTTTTAAAATCTAACTTTTTAACATTGTTTCTCTTCTGGAAGCACTGTTTGCAGTGCCTAAAGATCGGCCTCAAATATCAGAACTGCTGAACACACAGCAACCTAGGCAGAAGGAAGGGAAATTCCTTACATATACAGTATCTGCCAATATGGCATTGCCGCAGTTAGGATTAAAAAAAAAAAAAAAAAAAAGAGTTCCCATTGCGGAGCAGCGGAAATGAATCTGTCTAGGAACCATGAGGTTGCCAGTTTGATCTCTGATCTTGCTCAGTGGGTTGAGGATCCGGCATTGCTGTGAGCTGTGGTGTAGGTTGCAGACACGGCTCGGATCTTGCGTTGCTGTGGCTGTGGTGTAGGCCGGCAGCTGTAGCTCCAATTCGACCCCTAGTCTGGGGAACTAACATATGCCACTAGTGCGGCCCTAAAAAGCAAAAAAGCAAAAAAA
>PVHT021183726.1:10734529-10776114 GCA_004024745.2 Catagonus wagneri
TTTTATCACCTATGTTAACATACAACCCTTCATTTATGATTCTCTGGGTTTAAGAGTGGAAGCATAATTTACAGGAATACTGTTTTTCTAATGGACTTGATAAGACCTGGGAGGATGTGATATTAGTAAATTTTGGTACATTTCCTTCACATAAAAGTGATTCTGCAAAGCCTGACATAAAGGTGATGCCAATACACCAAATACCTTTGTATTCATGCTTTGATCTTAAAGCAGTAAAGGTGAAAAACTGTATTTTTTTCTTCTTTCTTTTTTTTTTGTCTGCACCCACAGCATGTGGAAGTTCCTGGGCCAGGGATCAAACCCATACCACAGCTGCAATCTGTGCCACAGCTGCAGCAATGCCAGATCCTTGAACCAGCTGTGGCCACACAGGAACTTCCTATATCTTTCTTTTGAAAACATCACTAATATAATGCCATCAATAAGTCAAACAACTTTTCCAGTTTTAAGAGTTACAGGGATCTAAGCTCTAAAACAAATACTGCATGGCCTGACCTCCCATTTTAAGACCATCACTTTCTTAAAAAGAATAAACAAAAAGCAAAAAGAAAACAGAGATATAGAAAACCACACTAAACAAATATATAGCTTAATGGATTATAACGCAACACACGCTTGTAACCACCACCCAGGATCAAGAAATAGAAGTTTGAGGGCTATTCCAAAGAACCTTCCCTTTGTCCCATCCCATTCACCCCTCCTTCCTCCCTCAGGAGTAACCACAATTGTGACTAATACTAATCCCTCATGTTTCTTTATACATTTATCACCAAGATATCCGCAGGCAGTACAGTATAGTCTTGTCCATTAAAGAAAAGAAGAAAGAATGTCTTTTAAGTCTCTTTTAATCTATGGGTAACCCCCTGCACACACACACTCCTTTCTTTTCCTTCTAATTTATCTGTTGATGACCAGGAGCCATTTGACTTGAGAGTTTCCATACTCTGGATTTTGCTGATTGCGTACACGCAAGGCAGTACAATTTGTTCCTCTTTCCTCTGTGTTCCTGCAAAATGGCAGCTGGATTCAGAGACTCGATCAAATTGGGATCCAGCGATGCTGCTGTGACCAGCAGCTGCAGTTCCAATTTAACCCCAAGCCTGGGAACTTCCATATCCCACGGGTGCAGCCCTAAAAAGACAAAACAAACAAACAAACAAACAAAAAAAAACTTCTCTACATTTACTATTTGGACCTAGTGGTATAGTTCATATAGGAAAGGCAGGTTAAATGCTTTTGTAAGGTAAGAAACAAGTTCCCATCAACCTCTAAATTTGTTTCTAAACGTCATCATAAATATGTGAGTTTACAAATTTGATGAGTTTTGGACTTCCTATTGTGGCTCAGTAGTTAATGAACCCGACTAGTATCTATAACTCAGGTTCAATTCCTGGCCTCACTCAGTTGGGGATCTGGCATTGCCATGAGCTGTGGTGTAGGTTCTAGACTCAGACTAAATCCCGCATTACTGTGGCTGTGGCATAGGCCAGCAGCTGCAGCTCTGCTTCGACCCCTAGTCTGGAAACTTCAATATGCTTTGGATACAGCGCTAAAAAGACAAAAAAAAAAAATGATTGCAGTTGTAGTTATCTTTATTATTATATTTAATATCCAGCAGGAGCCTCCTCAAGTTAAATCCTACATCCTTTCAACAAGATTCTAATAATTTCTCTCTCTCTCTCTTTTTTTTTGGGGGGGGGCTTTTTAGGGCTGCACTGGTGGCATATTTAAGTTCTCAGGCTAAGGGTCAAATTGGAGCTGTAGCTGCTGGCCTTTGCCACAGCCACAGCGACACAGGATCCAAGCTTCGTCTGTGACTTCCACCACAGCTAACAACAGCAATGGATCCTTAAGCCACTGAGTGTGGCCAGGGATGGAGCCCATGTCCTCACCGATACTAGCTGGATTCGTTACCACTGAGCCACGGAGGGAACTCTGACTCTAATAATTTCTGCCTCCTTCAGTCTAGTATGAAACCAAGGAACATGCCTTTTACAGAAAGAATTCTCTACTTCATTTAATATGATGATTCAACTTGCATCCCCCCACAAAGGACACATGCAAATATACCGTGTATAGTGAGGTCTACCTGTACTAGAGCAACACTTTTTTCAATACCTTCTGCTATATAACCACACTGTATTTTTTTCAATGTGGACAAATAGTTACATGCTTAGCTGGAATTAATTTTAATCCTCTTGACTATTTTTAAAGCACTTTATAAACATCAATTTAAAACAATTTTTGTTGGAGTTCCCGTCGTGGCTCAGTGGTTAATGAATCCGACTAAGAACCATGAGGTTGCGGGTTTGATCCCTGGCTTTGCTCAGTAGGTTAAGGATCCAGTGTTGCCGTGAGCTGTGGTGTAGGTTGCAGATGCAGCTCAGATCCCGCACTGCTGTGGCTGTGGCGTAGGCTGGCAGCTGTAGCTCTGATTGGACCCCTAGCCTGGGAACCTCCATATGCAGCAGGTGCGGCCCTAGAAAAGACAAGACAAAAAAAAAAGGGCAATTTTTGTTGAAAAAAGGGAGCTCCTTTATGATGTTAACTCAAAGCAGGACTCAACATAAATATTATAAAATAAGGTTTTTATATCGGTAAACATGAAAACGTAGCACTAATATTAGAGTAGGAATATGTTAAACACAAATTTACGGAGGAGGAAGAAAAATCAGATTTCTAACTAGTAATTTTCTAACAGAACTCTAAACAAAGGCAGAGAATTGCTTTACCCAAAACAAACTGATATTTAAAAAAATACACCTTCCAACCAGCTGAAATGTACTGTTTAGAAATGTAAATGTATTGTTTAGAAATACCCTCATGAGAGGACGTTATCAAACTATTATTGTAGAATATTCTATTTCAAACATAACACAACAAGCTGGAAAAATATGTTTACAAGGAATAGTTCCCTTGAAACCAAAACCAGGTATGGTACTAATTTCAACCAATCAGAACAATATCTTTCTTGATCTTGGTTTAATACTGGAAAAATGCTTCCCTTGCGTTTATCCTAACTGGGAAAATGGAAACGAGTTGGAAGCATTTTCCGACTCTGCGCTGATGGAGCCCAGGTGCACCCGACAGAGGCAGCATGCATGGCTGGGTGAACCTCCATGTGCCTGGCTACTTCCCTGTGGGCAAGAACTAGATCATTTATCCTGCTGGTCTCATCACCAAGGCCAACATACTTGCTGAAGGAAAGGAGGAAAGTAGCAAGTGTTAAAAACAAATAAACAAAACCCACAAAGACTGAAAGGAGATCTGAGATCGTCCGAGTTGGGCAGCAAGCTGGCCAGGTGAACCTGGCAGATGTCAGTGACATAGAGAAGAGGGCTGACTACCTCTGGGCAATCATTTATTCATTCACTCCCTCAACAAATCTTTCATGGCCTTGCCTCCTAGGTGTGTGGCACTGTGCTCGGGGCTTGGAGTTCAGCACTAAACAAGTCCTTGCTCCCTTTTGATGGCAAGCTAAGATTCCCTTTACTCTGTTTTTTTTTTTTTAAGGGTTGCACCTGTGGCATATGGAAATTCCCAGGCTAAGGGTAGAACTGGAGCAGCTGCTCACAGCCTACCTCACAGCCACAGCAACACCAAATCAGAGCAGTGTCTGTGACCTACACTATAGCTCTCAGCAATGCAGGATCCTTTAACCTACTGAGCAGCGCCAGGGACTGAGCCAGAATCTTCATGGATACTAGTCAGATTCGTTACCACTGAGTCACAATGGGAACTCCAGGTTCCCTTTACTCTCGAAGGTTACGTTTTCTAATACTGATTATTAGAATGGAATTTGCCCAGAAGTGGGTTTCAAAATGATTCATTACAAATGCTGGTCAATGTTAGAAATCCAAACACACAAAAAATTTGTTAAAAAAAAAAAACCCACCTGCATGCCAAAACTTGAAAAAATTTCTGAGCTACGTAAGGCAAAACAGTAGCTGCAGACCGTATGTTTCATATTTACAATGTTTTCATTGAAGCAATGAATACAAACTATTCTATAAGAGCTATTTATTTGCTCCTATTTATGACAAGCTTAGTTTAAAAAAAAGATACATAAATAAATCATTAGCTGTACTTCCTCATGCAACTCATTTCAATGCATTCAGTAACAGTCAACCTCTGAATAAATCACTGAGAGCTCAATTTTTAACCTTGATGTTATCTTTAGCATATTAAAATATACTGTACTTCAGCCCAGTGTAATAAAAGTCATGACAAAAGCTTCTAGTACAATATATTATAATGAGAAAATAAGGAAAAATAGCCACTTTCCTTATTACATTATAAACTAGAATCCTATTAAAATATATGTCATCATTATACTTGATTATACAGGTCAAAACATGTCTTCCAAAACCTAGCAAAAGTCTGAGGATACAGCTGCTGGTCCTATCTTCCAACAAGTGTCATGTGCAGGTGAGGTGAGCAGTTCCTATCTTAGAAAAGGCTATAAACTACTCGAGTACCATTTCAAAAGCATGACTTAGTATTCTTTAATGGTTGCCTTGCCTGTGCTCACCTGGGGAGGGCAACTTCTGGGAAAGCCCTGCAAAGAGAGAAGCTTTCTTGACAGTTTCTTAGGACTAAAGTTGGAATTCTCCCCCCAAAATAAATGCATGGGAGTTCCCATCATGACTCAGCAGTAATGAACCTGACTAGGATCCATGAGGATACAGGCTGGATCCCTGACCTTGCTTGGTGGGTAAAGGATTTGGCATTGATGTGAGCTGCGGTGTAAGTCGCAGATGAGGCTCAGATCCCATGTTGCTGCGGCTGGGGTGCAGGCTGGCAACCGTAGCTCTGATTTGATCACTGGCCTGGGAACTTCCATATGCCCTAAGTGCAGCCCTTAAAAGAAAAAAAAAAAACACAAAAAAACTGCACGAAGAAAGGAATTATCTGAAAAAAGTTAGGAGATAAGTGTCTCTTCAACCAAGTTTGTGTAAACAATTTTCATTTCTCTGCCCAAGGTTTATGGTAGATAAGCCAGCCTCCTTTCTGAGGCAACTTACATGATCCTAAGACAGAGGTTGCCCTTGAATAAAAATACCGGACCTCAAAAGGAGGCAGGGCATACCCAGCATCACTTGGGATTAAGCAAACCATGACTGACTAATTATGTTCTAATAAAATAAAATTGTTCTTCCTAAGAATCACACAAGAAGAGAAAGTACACTAAAAAAGCTCCTCCCAAGGTAATTCATTTAACATTTATTCAATAAATAATAAGGACCTATTAAGTGCCAGGTTATTCCAGAAGGTAAGATTAGAGCAGAGAACAAAGAGGTTACCTCCGTGGTGGGTGTATGGATATACGAAAGCCATGAATATATGAAAGACACATGCAACTTTCTAAATGACTTTGTACTTACTCACACTAGAGCATTTTTTTTCTTTTATGGTCGGTGCCATTGAAAAAAGGGAAAACTATGAAATAACAATCGCATAAGTACGTAAATACCGCCTATCACAGGGTAGCTCCTTCATTTAATTTGTTCAACTCCTCACAAGGGGTCAGAGTGTTTTCAGTTACAGATCATGTGCTGAAGACACACTGTCATGGTCTCTCAAAACATCTCTTTGATGCTTGGCTTGTGGGGCTCATAAATGGGGGAAAGTGAAGTGTTTACTCTGCAGCCTACCCAAGAGTTTATGCCCCAAGGGAGTGCTGCATGACCTCTATCCCATGAGGGAGAAGGTAGAAGTCATGTGTCTCGCTGGGATAAAAGGATGATGCTATTCAGGGTGAGGTGACTGGTACCAGAGCAGTGAAGGCTACACCATCTATGGCTCCCTGCCCTGGTGCTTGGGCCACTCATTGGAAAGTGTGGCCCTAAGTCAACCACAACGGTTCAGAGATGCCCAGAGACCCTCACTAGAGAAGTAGGATGTCTCACCGGGGCCTGGGGAGAATCTGCTCACCCTGATGTTGTACTCAACTTGTCCTGCGAGAGATGCTAGTGAGGCCTATCAGTCCTGGTACTTCAGGTAAAACAAGGGTCACTGCAACCCAAGCAACCAGATTCTTAAATGAAAACTGCTTTCTTAAATTTATTTTATTTTATTTTGTTTTGCTTTGCTTTGCTTTTTAGAGCCACACACGTGGCATATGGAAGTTCCCAGGCTAGGGGTCAAATCAGAGCCACAGCTGCTGGCCTACACCACAGGTACAGCAATGCCATGTCCAAGCCGTGTCTGCCACCTACACTGCCGCTCACAGCAACGTCGGATCCCAACCCACTGAGTGAGGCCAGGGATCACACCCGTGATCCTCATGGATACTATACTAGTTGGATTCATTTCTGCTGCACCACAATGGGAACTCAGAAAATCCCTACTTTCCATAGGAGGCCGGTCAGTATCAAAAATTTGTTTCCCAAAAGCAATTTGCAGGTAGGATGAAATTACTCCGAATCTTTGTTTAATAGTATTCCAATACTTAAGTTTTACTTAAATTGTGTTTTGAAAGATTTCTATGTGGTAGCTCTTTTAAAATAATCTACTGAAGCCTGACTGTTAAAACTGGAAGTTGCTAGCATCTAAGATACAGGGGAAGAAGTTTTCTCTTTGAGAGCATTCACATGATTAGCCTCTCAACACCACACCCTCCCAGGTAGAGATGCAGGATGTGACTTTGCAATTCTACGAGATGGACCCAGAAGGCCAGAGAAGTAGGGAGAGCCAGAAACCAGAGAGAAGATGCTTTCTCGTCTAAGTGGTGCTTCCTCAAGAAATCAGCCAAGAGCTATAAAGAGGCTAAAGGAAAGACAAACCTGGGAACGTATTCTCTAAGCACCTCTCTCAGATTAGACTGGTTCATGAGAAACAGCCTGGGCCAAGAATGAAGGAAGGTGTGGAAAATGAACCTGTTCGCTCTCAGTGAGAAAGAAAATAGACAGTAAGTTGTATCCAGAAGCATCCTTCCATAAAAGATAACTACTTCTTATTTTCCTTAAGTCCAGGTGTACGAGTATGTGTGTGGGTGTGTGCCGCCCCCCCCCCATTCTTAAGAAATGAGAACAAGTACAGGGACAATGCTAACCACCCTTACGACATGTCCAAGTTCATAATGTATAGGCACAAGACTGGGTCACGTGCACCCATCTTGTAGCAGCACATGCTGATTACTCAGTTTGTAAGTAGTACATATTCCTCATGTAAAACCAAGGTGAAACTTCTCAACATATAAGATCACAGAAAAGATCAGCAAAGGGGATTTCCTGATATGAGTGCCTAATTCACTCAACCACTCCTACTTCCTCTAGAGTGAGTTCTGCTCCATGAAAGACAACCCTGACACATTGGACAATATTTTAATATTGAATAAAGAGAGCCAAGAATTGAAGCTGCTTTAAGACTTTTAGAATTAGTTACAAATAAACAGATACTAATTTTTTAAATGACTGAAGGTATAGTTAACTGATAACATGTAACTGACAAGCTATTTGTAACAGACTATAGGTTTAAGTTTATAGACTTTTGAACCTAACTGTCATCTACCTATTATAGCTTACCTAAGAGTAAGTCAAGTCTTAAACAAAGAAGAAGTCAGTATAAGATTGAGAATTCTTAGTGTTCAAGTTAGTATGTTCGATTATTTTAAATTAGAAAAGAATATTGAATTTCATCAAATGCCTTTTCTCATTTCGCAATAAACAGTTCATCTGGCTATCATTTTTTGTTTTCTCCTTGATCTTTTTCCATCAGTGCTCCCCTCTTCTTTCTGCCAATGCTCCAGTTTCTCTAGCCTAAAAACGAAAACAACCTACTGCCCTTGACAGTTGAGCTTCCTGAATCTACTTTAAATTCCACTTATACCTCAGTCCTCCAAAGCATACTTTTTACACCTTCTCTTAACCTTCTCTGGGGCACTGAACAGTGGCTGGGGAGTGATCCTAGACAAGTTTCTTAGTGTCTCCGTCCCCCCACCCCCAAAAAAGATGTTAACAGCAATCAACCTTCCACGGTTTTTGCAAGGATTAAGTGAGTTAATGTTAATGTGCATAATTTGGGTGACAGTGCCTGACATATATGTAAATGCTCCAGAAATGTGAGCTGTGATAATGAGTATTGTTGAAATGCGGGCCTCTTTTGGCTTCCCTGACATCTTCTCTCCTCATCCTCTTCCTACTTCTGGACCCTTTTCAATTTCCTTGATTCCTTCCTCATCCTCTATCAGCTCTTTAAATGTTAGAATTCCAAGCACTCCATCCTCAGCCCTGTTTCCCTACACTCTCCCTGGGTTGTCCGCATCCACGCCTATGGTTTTAACCACTATGATATGCCCACGACTCTTCATAGGCTCCCTGTACTCTATACCCTTACTGAGCTCTCAACTTCATGGAAAGCTGCACAAGGATGTTCAAAATCACAATGAGCAACATGGCCAAAGCTGTACTTGCTATCTTTCCAAGCTCAGTTCATTCACTCATTCAACTAGTGTTTACTGAGCACCACACTAGGTGCCTGGCAGAGTTCAACCTGCTGCAGGATGAACAGGAAAACACCTGCCTCATTTCCATACATCTTCATTGCCACTGCCCTCATTCAGGCCTTCACTGAGTCTTTTTTTTTCTTCTTCTTCTTCTCTTAATGGCTGCACCTGAAGCATATGGACGTTCCCAGGCTAGGGGTTGAACTGGAGCTGCAGGTGTCAGCCTATCCCACAGCTACAGCAATGCGAGATCCAAGTCACATCTGCAACCCATGCTGCAGCTTGGGGCAACGCTGGATCCATAACCCAGTGACTGAGGTCAGAGATTGAACCTGTAGCCTCATGGAGACAACGCTGGGTCCTTAACCCCACCAAGGACACAGAACAGAACTCCAGGCCTTCAGACTCTTGCTTCTTAATTTTCATTTTAGTTACGGCAAAAAGTACGAATAAGGAAATTAAAACTACCTGTGATTCTAATTCTAGAGGTAATCTGGAAGTGTATTTCCTTTCTTTCTGTCCATATACTTTTTACATAACTGAGAACAGAGTATATATACAATTTTGAAAGCCATTTATCATAAGCATTTTCTTATTAAAAATTCTTCAAAACAATTCTTAACGGCTTATAATATTTCATTACGTGAATGTACCATAATTTTCACTGAAGACTGGTTTTCTCTTACCTTTGAATACTGAGGCTGTTTCAGTTTTGTTCTGTTTTTTTCTACTGTAAGTAGTTTGCTCACCCACGCAGGGAGGTTAAAAACACACATCTCAGTTGCTGGTGTGAGGACAGAATGAGTCAGGACTCCTAGGGAAGTGGCTGGCACATATTAGACACTCAGTAAAGGCCAGCAACATTGCGGCCACCAATGAGTGACCTTTTTTGCACATGTTGTGTTCATGTCCTCTGCTCATTTTTCCATTAAGGTTTATATTTTAACTCTATCAAACCTTTAACTACTACAGACATCAAAACTTTGCTGGTATATTTGTTACATTCATCTTTCCCATTATGTTTGCTTTAAATATTCAACCATTTTCCTACATAGATTTTTTATGCTTTTACATAGTCAAGTCCGTCTGTATATTTTTTTGGTGTGTGATTTCTTTAGTTCTTTTAATGCCTAGGATATCCTTGCCCATCTACAGATCAGATAAATAACTAAATATCTTTTCTTCTACTTTTTAAGTATTTTTATTTTTGATTTTTGTTAACCTCTAAGCCTTTAATCCACCTGGAATTTCTTTTGTTTTTACCCAAATGTGTAACACATTTCCTTACACGGTCACGCTTCTGGATATGCTGGTTCCCTCAGCCTGGGACGTTTTCATGCCATGAGCTCTCAACATGTATTGTAGAACATACTGCCTAGCAATTGATGTCTTGCCAGTGAACCTGACCACACAGCAAGAGCTATATCCTCTTCATTTTGGTTGCTCATGTTTAGCAGTGTAGACTGGTGTTAAAAGGATACAACAAGGATAGAAAAAAACTAAAGTGGATAACAAACTGAAACAAATAAGCCAAACTTTATTTCAAATGAGTACTACAACCTCACTGAAGGGAGAAAAATTAAAAAGAACTAGCCCAAGTCACATTTGAACATAGTACTATAACTAAATACACTTAGCGTGAAGTCAAAAAGAACTAAATACAAATATTGACCTCTAGTTAGGAGGTCTGTTTTACACAGTGGTATAAATTAACAACTCTAAAACTACTTAATGTGTATTCCAGATTGAGCATATGAATAAATATATTGTGGATAATGGAAGTCAGGTTTCTTACTATTAGAGAAGAGGGTTACAAACACAGAAATGTGGAAGGATAGAGGCACTGATGTGGAATGCAAAGTTCAGTATGAACTCAGGACAAGTGTAGGTATAGGTATAGGTGCACGTGCGCGCGTGCGTGTATGTGGGTGTGCGTGCATGCATGCGTGCGTTTAAGTTTTGGGCAGAGTCACAAAACCCAAGAGTTGTTTTATGAGCAGACTGGGAGCTGGTGCCCTTGAGTCACTCTGGCCAAGCTCTCTAGATGACCTCCTGGGAAGCCCTACTCTGACAAATACCACACGAGCTATCTTAGGAAGAGACAGACAACAACATTATTCCAAGGACAGCATGTGGTCCTGGGGATGACCCTTCCACCTCTTGACTGTCATGGAGAACAGTGCTCAAAACTCGGGCCTCACAGTTCTTTGTATACACAGCACACATCACTTTTGACCCATGTCTAAGATTCAGTGTGCCAGTGGGCAGTGGGGTAGCTAACAGTTTTGCTTCTACTGGTATCTTGTTTCAGCTTCTTAAGCCAGCAGTTACTATAGACAAAATAAAGACTTCCTGCCTTACAACTTTCTTTGAATTACCAAATATACCTCCCCTGACCAAGAAACCCTCAGGCTCATGTACAAATAGAAATAAAATAAATCTAACCATTAAAAAGTTCCTTAAAAAAAAAAAAGAACAGATTTTAGAAAACCTGTAACCCTGGTTATCTGTTTTGCCCTGAGTTCTGAATTATAACGTTGACAATGATTATGAGAGGGCATGGGGTTTATCTCCTTCTGCAAAGCTGGATCTAATCATTATAGAAAGATATTTATCTACTATTATTTTAAGTAACTCCAAAGAGGGAGATGCTATCAATTTTTTCAGCAGCCTACTCTATCTTCTTTAAAACCTGTGTAGCCAAGGACTTTTCTTCCTTGGTTTTAAACTGAATTTCTATTGGGTTTACAGCAGTCCCCACTTTCTTTCAGTGCTATAAAATTCTTCCCTTGGTTTCCTATTCTCTGAAGAAATAGCACCACCCTCCTTTCAACTTTATTCAAATCATTCACCACACTCCTTAACCCATTCCAATGGAGGGTGATGCCAAGAGTATATGAAAGAGAAAATCTACAATGACACCTCAGCACTGCATTGCCTGGATGCGCTCTAATAGACGGCATCCATCATGATGGTTCTGAGCCATCCATATCAGCTCTAACATGTTCCTTAATTCATGTTTAAAAAAAAAAAGGAGAGTAGACTCTAATATAGTTTTCCCGCTAAAATGGTTAACATAAAGATTTAGCATTTGAAGGGAATGTTTTTGTTCCTGGGTGGTTCTCTTATGTAGAAGTCCTCAGTTTCAGATCATGCTGCACAAAAAAGATGCCAGCACTTTGAAGATTCAATTCAGATCAACAAAAATACATTTAATGCAGATTACTGAGTGTACCGCCCCACTGAGTACAAAGAAGGTATTTAAGGAGGTTACAGTATTTGGAAGTACAACACTTACACGAAATAATTACCACAAAAGAACTAACCGAGTCTTAAGTGCTATCCATTGCAGAGATATGGAGCCAAGAGGAGAATGGGATGAACACCATGAGGAGGGATCAAAAAGAAGAGGCTCTTGAGCTAGCTCTTAACAGTGGGTAGGATTCTGAACAGACAGAGGCTAGAAAAGGAGGAAGTAGTCCTTTTAGAAAGGAACCACATAGACAAAGAATAGAAGTATGAGAACCTGTGCAGAATATTTGAGAAGGAGGTTAATATACGAAAAAGTCTAAAAGATAGGCTGGAACTAGTTGTTGGAAGATCTTGAATATTGAGCTAAGGAGTTTGCCTTATTCTGCAGGCATGCAGATCCTACCCAAAGTTAAAGGTTTGAATGGCTGCTGTGCATACCAAGTTATAATATTTAGGAACAACCTGTGAATAGTGGCCACAAAAGACTCCAAAACAGGACAAGTGGATCTGCCCTTAGAACTCATTACAACCAGGCCTGTAAAACAAAAACGGTGACCTTCCAGTAAGATGACCCTCTGTGGGATAACTAGATCAGTAAGAAATAGTAAGACTAGTGTAAAACATTAATAACAGAAATGCTATCTGAAAATAGAAAAATAATCAATAAAAAGAATAATATCCTTCAATGTCACTAAATCATAGAAATCAGTCCAAAAATACTATACAGTTACACTTCACACTCAGACTTTAATATTTCAACATCTAATATACAGATTTAGACTCAAAATGTGACTTCATGGTTTTCCTTGAGCACAGTTACATTTTGGTCTTGCATCTGAAGTACCTTAAGTAGATTACAGGATTTGCTCTATTTTCCTTCTTTCAGTTTAAAATCTGGTAATGAAGAAGCACACAGTTTCCACTGACAAATTTTTACATAGTCAAAAGTGATTATTATCATGGGATACCTGACCTTTGTGTTATCTGGATATTTGAATCAATTCTCCAAATGCAGTATTAATACTACATTTACACAACCAATATAATATAATCAAGGAGGAAAAAAACACCAATTTTTTTCTTTAGCATTATTAACTATGCATATTTTAAAACAGTATTTCGATTTTCATTGAGAAGACTCAGAAGATACAGATGAGGATAAAAAATATTTCTTGGATATCCTCTAGATACAGACATTGTAGTAATTTCCGTAATAGAAAAGGGTAATTAACAAAATAAGATGGTTACTTCTACTAGAGAGGCTCAAAGCACAGGCTACCTAAAGAATTGTTTTTCTGAGTAGAAATAAACCTTTTCTGCTCTGTACTGCACAAGATTATAGGCAAAATTTTAGAAAGCTGAAAATCCTTTTAAATAACACTTCCTTTTGCTTTAATCGCAAATAATTGCCTCTTTTGGTGCTAATGAGCATGAGCCCCACAGAATGGAATGTAATTCTGCCAGTTCATTCAGGGTAATGGCTTTGTGAGCTGGTGACACTGCCGAGAGATCTAGTCTCAATTTCCTAGAGTACAATAAGTGAGCAGTAGTACATTTTTCACTTGAGGAAGATTTTCTAACCTCTGTAAATATAAACAGAAAACTCATTATCTGTTGATAAAAACAACAAAGAGGGTTAAATAAAGTTTTATGTGTTACTTTCCTTTAACAGCCATCAGCTCCCTGGATCATGAAAGTAAATAAAGCACTTCACTTACTGAAATCAATGAGAAACCGTCCAAATCCTTGCCTTTGGTGCTGAGGCATGATCATTATGCAGGAGACATTATACTTCTGCTGGCAAAGCTTTTCCTGAGGGAAAGAGAAACAGATCAAGTATGTCAGAGCTCTGCTGAAATGGGTGATTCCCTGCACTGCTGCCATCCTTGTGCACTAAGGTGAGCCAAAGCGTGAGGTCAGGATCAAGCAGAATAATCCTGCTGTGTTAATCAATCAAACCCTTCAGCTAACAACAAATTATCCACTCTAGGAATGCCTCTCAATTACATCTTTAATCTTGAAAGCAGTACCATGAAATATGAATAAAGAATCCAAGGAAATGTGAGCCAAACGAAACAGAACACAGATATGGAAGAATTGTTTTCCTTGCTCAACTTGGGAGATGGGGAAAAAAAACAAAAAACAAAACAATCAAAAAAAAGAAAGAAAGAAAGAAAAAACCATCCAGAGAGTCACCCATTGGGGTCAGTTAGGACTTACTTAGCTGGCTACCTTCCTTGCTAAATGCCCCCCAATGAAACTAAAATAGTGTATTTGCACAAATATATTTCTTCTATGAATAAAAAGTCAAAGTAAAAAAAGTGGAGAAAGAACCTGCACTTCCAACTAGGAACAAAAACCCAAAAAGACAGCAGCAACAAGAAACTCCCAAGCCAAAGTGAGGCCAAAATACTACCGACAGTCTGAAACCAGGAGACAGACTGGAAAGAATATGGTGGGCAATGGTCCTTACAGCTTAGGAAAAATTTGCAGTTTTCATGGGATATGGCATCAGAGCAGCAATATTTTCTTCCGGGTACACAGAAGCCGCCCAAACCTACACAGAGAAGATCTGGAAAAGGGTTTTGAGGTTGTGAATGCCCTGGCCAAATATAAACCACAAATTAGATTGACCACAAATGGTACTAACCACATCAAAGAACTACTTCAGAACACCCAGATCTTTAATGAACCTATTTAAAAGATCACAGGAAATGGTTGTGGAAAAAACCCTACAGGGCAGAATTAAAGATTTCTTTGTGAAAAAGATGGGATCCTGACTTTTGCACATTGGGAGCTGTCTGTGAGTCTTCAAGAAATGAGGAGGAAGAAATATACGTATCAATTTCCCTAAGAAACTGGATAGTTCATCACTGGCTGTGCACATCAATGACATAGAGTCAACTAATTAGTTTATTTTGCAAAGTTAGACAAATGGGTCACTGTATCTAAAAAGAGATGTGCTCTGGGTTAAAAGGAGTCATCCTTGATGCCATTCTTTTCTTTGTCCCCAACTATTCTTACCTTTACGAGTTCTTTTGAAATCTGACCCACAGGGGGTCCTTTCCCCTTAGACACAAGCCTGCCCTTTAACACAAGTTATTACAGCTCAAGTCTAATCTACGGATAAAATAAGTGCTCCTTCCTTCCTTCCTGTTTTGAGTCATCTACTATGTGCTTGGAAACTCATATTCATATAACGATTTACACTGAACTCTTCTATGCCATCCTGGCCATTCTCTGGCTATAACATCTAGAATTTAAGTATAACCCCAAGGGGGCACCGTTTCTCACACTCCAACTGACATGTTCGACTATGGTGTAATCTGCATATATCTAGTCTTTTAGCTTGGTTGTTTTGAGATTAATTTTCATTTTACTACACTGTCAAAGAATATTACAGTATTTCAGGTATGGTAAGAAATGATAATAGCTGCTGCCATAAAAGAAACTGTGATCAAAAATTTTTGGGGAGGGGGGTGCTATACCAGAGGCATATGGAAGTTCCCAGGCTAGGGGCCTAATGGGAGCGGCAACTGCCAGCCTATGCCATAGTCACAGCAATGCCAGATCTGAGCCGTATTTATGACCTACATTGCAGCTCGCAGCAACGCAGGATCCTTAACCCACTGATCAAGGGCAGGGATCAAATACACATCCTCATGGATGCTAGTTGGATTCTTAACCCACTGAACCACAATGGGAAGTCCCGAAACTGACAAAATGAAAGAAGTTTAGTCTGTTCTAAGGAAAATGTTGAACCCCATGGGAGGAAGACAGCCAGAGACTCAAACTCCCAAGAGTTATCATGAACTGAAGAACCAGAGGCCAACTCAGAGATAAGACAGGACAAGGACAGCAGGCACCACTGAGCGTCTGTTTCTAAACTCAGATACCTTTAAAGAAACACTATTTTCTAACAGGCAGAACAATGAGACCGCCATTCTTTTTAATACTTTGGAGAAAAAGATGTTTACATAGAATGTAAAACATTTTGTAAAATATATAGATTTCCTGATTATAGCTTCGCCTTGTGTTAATTCTCTATCATCCTTTGAATCTATAATCTATAAAGTTAACTTTCTTCTTTTTCATTTTAGAGCTTTACCAAGTATGTGGATTAAAATGTTGACGCTGTTTCCCAGAAGTGCTGCCACTTATTCATATTTTTGTTTATGGCCTCTGAGTTGATTTTTAAATTTGGAAAAACTACACTATTCAAAGGCCATCCCTATATATTCTACCTTTTGATCTTCCATGAAAATGACACTTCCATAAGGCATTCCATTTACATTATGCAAAAGTAGATTCAGTGAAATTCACTTATCACCTAATACATAATACATAAAAACATATCGTAAGATAAACAAAATACAGGGTTTGGATCATTTACCTTCTGCCTAGAAGTCTTACAATTATCATCCTGGCAGATTAAATTATGTCCTAAGTGCCTAAGAAAAGTTATAGTCATTACCTGGTAAATATCTCCAAACTCAGATTTCCTTTATTGTGTATGAATTATTGTTTCTCAGAAGCCTCTGAACAGAAGAATGTGAGAGAAATGCTCTGAACCAGTGAAAAAGACAAACTAAATCCACTCAATGTGTCACGGGCTCCCCTATATTAACAGCTGGAGATACTTAGGCTTTCTAAAGGTGAGGCTGCTTTAGATCTTAAAACAATAAATAGCACAGAGAATAAGAGACGAAAGAGTAAAACCACCCATTATATTAGCTTAACTGTCCAAATGCCAACGTTCCAACTCACTGAGATACTGATGACCACAGAGAGAATGCAATGAGGAGAAATGAGAATTATCTTTTAAATGCTACATTACACTGAAACGTTCATGTTGACACCACATGGGGGAAAAGGAAAATAAGCTTAACATTTAGAAAATGAAAGATGCTAGGTGGTCTGCAAGGTAGCAATTAAAATGTTACGTGGATGCTGACAGGACAGCAAACAGTGCTGAGGTCCTTACCACACTTCCTAGGCACAAGGCTTATTGTTTTTGTTTTTGTTTAAAATGAGCTCTGAACAAAAATCTGAGCTTTTCAGAAACATGTGTCACCTATTCAAATTAGAGTCATAAAAAAGCCCTGTTTGAAGAATTGGGCTCTACCAAAAAACATTTTGAAAAAGAAAATGAAGGTCATACTGGCTCTTGTTTTACCTTAGAGAAGTATCCAACCAGATGACAGCCCTTTTCATCATTTTTTGTAAGGACATAAAAAAGGAATGGCTCGACATCATAATACAACGTTTTGTGGTCCAGGAAGAGCTTGGCTAACAAGCAAAGGTTTTGGCAATAAATTTTGCTCATATTCCCATCAACCTAGCAAAGAGAAACAGACAACATTATTTAACATAAAAATACCACTCAATATAAAATTGTTTGTTTTATATGGTATTTTGGTAAGTATATAATTTTATTTGCAAATCCCAAACTGAGAGATTACAACACTCCATTAACCAAGCAGAAAGTTTACCAGAAAATAGCTGTCACTTGGCAAATCAGACTTCCACCATTTCTCCTAAATTGGGGTAAATTTAAAGTTGCTTAAATTTCTCTTTACACTATCTGAAGAAACGCCAAACTTCTAACAAAGGAGTAATTTTTTATTTGCAATTTATTATGAGTGAAAAATGATTAGGCATGTCCTTTTTTTCGAACCAAGTAAATTTGAATTAATGAAATGTAAACTGATTAAAATACTGCTCGATTAAGTTAAACTTCATGTTGTTTTCAAAAGGGCTTCACATAAAAATAAAATAAATGAACTGTATTATTCTGGTTCCTCTGAAGTGTGGATTAGCAAAAGAGGTTTCCATTTTGGTTTTACCCCAAGCATCATTTTAAATATAATTGGAAAAGATAAAATTTCTACGTTGGGAATACTTACACAGAAAGTGAGATGAATTTCAACCTAAAATAAGTACCATGATTACAGTCTACTTCTCATCAAAATAAAAGAATCAAGCTGTGATACTGATGGTTATAGACAGGAGGCTAGGCACAAATGCCAATTTCTTTGATCAAATGTAGTTACTTGTCGAAAACAGAAAGCACAGCAGATTTAAGAATTTCCCTAGCAGTTTTCCTAGGGGAAATGGATATTTGCTAACCAGAACTCTTCAACAATGAACCTGACTGTTCCTGAGTCTCCTGTGGACCATACAGGTTCTCATATTGCACAAATTATTTTTAAACTTCATATAACTATTTCCCTTGGATGAGACCTAGGTCCCATACATGGCAACATAATCAAACCTGGGCAACGGGCACAGACAATACAATTCTCTCTTTAATTAAAGGAAGTGTTAATGTATTGGGGAGGATGGTCCTTTTGGAAATGATAGTATATCACGACAAGGAAAGACAGAGATGAATGTATCCCTGAATCGGAAAAATGGAGAGATCACAAAACCGAAGCAAAATTCTTATCGGCTGTGAAAAATCTAATGTGTCATACTTTCAAGAGGGATAGAGACGAGATAGCAAAGTAGTGATTTGTGATTATTATTTGATTATCTTAAAAGGTACTTAGGACACTGCCAAGAGAAGTTTCCTACATGCTATATTCTTGTTATTAACTCAGATTCTAGAAGAGGAACTTTGGCACTTATCCAATCCACTTCCTTCAATTATGTTTATGAATAAATTTTACAAATCTGCTTCTGACTTTTCCGTCTGTATGGTCCAAAAGCACCTACCCTGCAACAGACCATTATTAGCAGCCTAACTAGACGTATTCTCTGACCTCTGAGAAGACTCTCCCTGCAGCTATGAGAGCTTCACTCCCTCAGGCAGATTTATGCTGATTTATTTAACAATTACTTAAAGACAACAATGTGTTCTGTCCTTTGAGAAACAATGAGTTGACGATTTTCATTTTATTCTGGTCAGAAGAGAGCTTCCAAGGCATCAAGGAAGGAGGCAACAGTGAAGAGGAACTTGTGACATCCATTAATTAAACTTTAACTGGGAACAGCTCTTTTGTCTCCCCTGGTTGAGGCTGGTTGGGTAGCATCCATGACAAGAGGAGGACAGCAACTTGCATTTGGCTTTCCCTTTTGCCCAGTTGCCCTCGCCAGGGTGATATTGCCTCCCAGGGGACAATGGCTACAGCTGGAGACATTATTGGTTGTTCTGACTGGAGGAAGTGTGGTCCTCCTGGCACCGAGTGAGTAGAGGCCAAGGATGTTGCTAAACATCCTCCAATGCTCAGGACCCCCCTACACCAAGAATCATCCAGCCAGAAACATGACTAGTTCCCAGGTTGAGAAACCCTGTGCCTCCCGTTTAGAAAGAACTAATATATCACCACATCTTTCTGAGAACAATACCCTTCTTCTTTAAAGCTTGGCAAAAGGGCTTGGTATAACCTGGAAGACTGGCTTTATAAAAATCATAAGACACAGCTGGAGTTACATGTGATCTCTGATCAGTCTTAGGAAAAAGCAGTGGGCCCAACCAAGCTTGTTCGAGGGAGGGAGTCTGGTCCATGAGAGAAACCTGTATGACTCACCCCAAACGTCAGATATAGTGCAAGATATAGGACCAGAACTAAAGAGAAATGTGGGGCAGAATAATAAATTTCCAATCTGAACTCAGAAAAAGGGCATCTTAAAGTAAACCTGTATTTCAGAGAAAGAAGATATCATATTTGCTGTGCAAGGAAGACTTGTTCTGAGCACCCACGAAAAGAATGCACCAAGAAGGAGTAACAGAAAAAAATAAGGCAGGGCAATGGAAGTGCTCACGTGAGAAAATGAAGAAGCCCTATGAATAGGCAATAACATGAAAGAAGAGGCATGGTCTCTTCAAGGTGCAACCGGCTCAGCTAAACTGGATCCCTGAAACTGACAATAAATAGCTCATGATCAAACAGTGAAACGACATAGCAGCTAAGACTTTCTGCTACTAAATCAATCGGTAAACACGTCTTCAAGAACACACAATGACACACACATGGCCACAAGGGGTCCCTGTGAACAGCAGAGTTCTCCAGGGGTGGCCATTTACCCCCATGGGGGTGGGGGAGGTCCCAACATCTGCTGGGGTCTCACCAAAAGGATTATCCACCCTGCCAAGAAACGGATGGAAACACAGGTGGTTGCGTATTGAGGAGATATATACAGCTGCTCAATTCCCTGGAAGAGTGAGCACCTGCCAGACATTGGCTGGAGCTGCTGAACAAAGCTAATTTCTCTGGCTAAAGAAAGTAGAATTTACAAAGAGCTGGGGAGATCATAAATTCGCTGGTGAACATGTCTGGTGCAGACAGGGATTTGGGAGAAGACAAAAAAGTTAATGTGATGATGTAGGAATTCATCATCAGTCTCAGTGGTTGCTTAATACGGTTAGAAAAACATTCCAAAACATGGAGATATTTTAAAAAGTAGTCTGAATTTCAGTGCCAAAATTGAATACACTTTGTACCTTCTCCAAACAAATCAGTACATGGTCAACAATTAGAAGCACCAGGTTTCAAGTGCTGAATTTTGTATTTACACATGCTTACCTCAAATACTGAAAGGTCTTTCCTTCGGTAAATTTCATTTGCTGGAGGATGAAACCATCCACATTTCTTTGAGTGTCTTAACAAAATATTTTTACTTTTCATATATTTAAGACAGAATTCACACAGGTAAAGCTTTGGTAATCTGTTGAAATTTTAAAATCAAAGAATAGAATCAGTTTGATTACCCTTTTCACAGGAAAAATATTAAATATTATTCATTTTTCTCTAAGTCATAAAAAAAGGCTGTATAAGAGTATTTGAAAGAGGTAGTTTCAAAAAAAGGAAAAAGAAAGCCAGTAGTAAAGAGAATGTACAAACCTTACATTATTTTTCAATCTAATAATATTTGCTGCCCTTTACTTTGCGAACAAGTCATTTGTTTCCTTAGAAATGTCCTACAGAAAGAAAGGTTTTCAGACTTGGAAATACTACTCTAAAAATGATGGCATTCTAATATAAACACATAATTTTCAAATTTCAGATTTAACGTCATTGTTTCAAGAGTACACGTGATCAGTGGTCTAATTCTAACACTTTTACTCAGAGAGAAGTAAACTCACTATTTTTAAAGTGATCTGTATACTTATAGGGCAGTCCTAGAATTTAGTTGTTTCCATTTCTTATGGATGAAGTAACTTCAAAGTTATTATCATAGTTATACATGGTCTAGAGCAGTAAATGTAGTTAAGTCAAAAGACCGTATTTGTTTTTACCAATGCTACCAACTCTCTGAGGAACATGAGACAGCTTTCTCTCCTCTGCTTACTTTTCCTCCACCTTAAAAATTATACCATTTTTCACTTGTGCGCTATCATGCTTAAATGGACATTGCTAGTATTTATAAGAAAATGTTTAGAAGCACTTTCAAGGTCTTGGGGGTATAAGAATGGGGAGAAAGGTTTTGGGGAGAATTAGATACAGATTCAGATCACAGTATCTTGGATTCACATGCTTATTTTATTCAGAGCTCTCAGAACATGTCTTATGATTACCCATATAAATAAAAGCTAATAGGTGCTTTTAAAAAATTGTTCAGGGGTTCCCACTGTGGTGCAACAGATCAGTGGTGTCTCTGGAGCACTGGGACACAGGTTTGACCCCCGTCCTGGGTTAAAGATCTGGTGTTGGTGCAGCTGCAGCATACACAGAGCACAACTGCAGCTCGGATCTGATCCCTGGCCCAGGAGCTCCATATGCCTTGGGGCAGCCGAAAAAGGAAAAAACAAACAAACAAACAAACAAACAACTGTTCAGGAAAATAAAGCTAACTGTACAAACTGGGAAGGGATACAAACTGGGAAGGAAAACCAAGACTCCTGACTCTTAATTTACCATGTTAACTTCCATAACACCCCCCCCATTTTCTCCACTTGGATGACTGGATAGCCACCCACGAGAAAGAGAAAGGGACAATATCTATTGCAGAAGAAAAGCAAGATTGTGATTATCAGAAACTTTGCAGGATAAAACATTTGAGAAGATACTAATAAAGTGTGCCCTAACACACCTGAAGGAAGAAAACTGTTCACAAGATACCCAATTTTAGATATATTGGTTCAAGACATTTTCACAGCTAATCTTCTTTCAAGATAAAAGAAAATTCTAGTACCATTATTTTCTCATTTTTAACAAGTTAGTCCCAATTGACTCTAAAAGTCAAGATTCTGGGAAGGGTCTCTTAAGGCTAAACCTCTCCCACTTCCTTTCTCCCATCTTGCTTTTTTTGGTTGTAATTTCTATAAAAAACTTAACAATAAAATGCCAGAAACCAGAGATAAAACTAACAGGCTTAATTAGGAAACTACCAAACATTTTACAATGCCTTATTTTTCCCCCTTGATTCAGTTTCTGATACGAACAATATTTCCCCAATTAACCAAAAAGAGAGGGAGGAAAAAAAAAAGGTCTAAAGGTTAAAAAGTGAAATTTACAACACCTGTGTAACTAAGGCATTTACATAGAACGTTGACTACGATAAGATACCAGCAAAAGTAATAGTTTTGGAAGCACTTAGAACTGACTAAAATATATGTCCTAAAAATCAACTAATTCCAGGTTAGAATGGTCCTTCCTCACAAACGAGACACTACCTTGCATATTCCTGTGGGTAAGGCGAGGAATACCAGGTTTGGATTTCATACTTCCCAAATTCTATTACAGAAGGGTACCGGCCACAGTCTTCTACTCCACTTTCACACTCTATTTTCTGTCATAGAGAAAGAAAACAAAATATAAGCATTAGAAGATTTTTTCACTTACATTTTGGTTGTTTCACCAGTGGACAGGAAAAACTAGCAAGACCAAACATTAATCTTTTCCTTTTTCTTTTTCTTTTTTTGGTCTTTTGTCTTTCCAGGGCCGTACTCGTGTGGCATATGGAAGGTCCCAGGCTAGGGGTCGAATTGGAGCTACAGCTGCAAGCCTACACCATAGACACAACAACGCAGGATCCGAGCCATGTCTGCAACCTACACCACAGCTCACGGCAACGCCGGATCCTTAACCCACTGAGCGAGGCCAGGGATCTAACCTGAGTCCTCATGGATACTAATCAGGTTCGTTAATGACTGAGCTACAACAGGAACTCCCTTTTTTTTTTTTTGGTTAGACTTTAATTTTAATTATGAATTTTCACGTTGTTGAAATAATCATTAGGGCCCTCACAAAATAATAATCAACTTTGCATAAGATTCATATATAAACAAACACCCTAAGAAACAGTATTACTAAGATAGGAAATGAGTAAGCTGTTAATGCATACAAATGTTTACTGAATTCAATTTAACGATCTGCTATAATGTCTTAAAACTGAGGAAATTATAAGATGATGTAGCTGTTAGACACTGTTACAATACTGCGGTCCCCTGTCCCTCTGCCAAGCAATATTTAACCCAACTGTAATAAAATAATCAATTATGAAGCCTGCCACTTGATATCCATCTCCCTTCACCCCCATGCACCAGGTTAAGAACCTAACCTTGCCTGCTGGATTCACTGTGCTATTCCCAAGGTCCAGCCCAGTGCCTGACACAGACAAGAAATGTTTGTGAGGGTTCCTGTTGTGGCTCAGTGGAAACAAATCTGACTGGCATCCTCATGGACGCATGTTCGATTCCAGGTCTCGCTCAGCTGGTTAAGGATCTGGCATTGCTATGAGCTACGGTGTAGGACGCAGATGCGGCTAGGATTTGGCGTTGCTATGGCTGTGGTGTAGGTCATCAGCTGAAGCTCTGATTTGACCCCTAGCCTGGGAACCTCCACGTGCCGTAGGTGTGGCCCTGAAAAGACAAAAAAAAAAAAAGAGAGAGAGAGAGAAATATTTGTGAATGAAAATGCCACTGTTGACAGGTTGGAAAGAAATGGCTTTAGATTTAGCAGTAACTTTCACGTAATAAATAGCCTGAGGTTCATCATGTCTGTATATGAATGCCAGAAGTAGGCCTCCAAAACAGGAATATTTAAGGGCTCCAAATCTCAGTGGTGGCAGGAAAATCTGATATTTTATCTTCACCAAAGATAATACAAAGAACACTGATAGGGGCACAATCAGGAATGGTAATATCCAATGGCCCCTAAAGTAGAAATAAGCACAAGTATTTAGCCCAAGTGGTTGCTACTAAGAATAAAGCTTAACAGCCTAGAGAGAGAGCACCCTAACCCTCCAAAAGGAAGTGAAGTGAGTTAGGGAGTCTCTCTGTGAATACTGTGTTCTGGAAACAGAATGTGATCTCACTGCCTTAAAAATTCATAACCCATAATAAATTCATCTTTGAGAAGTCCAGAAGCCTTCCCTTTCAACGTTTTGGTGACAATAAGCTCAGTAGAGTTAAGATTTTAAGGGGAAACATTCATTCATTCATTCATTCATTCATTTTTCTTGTTTTGGTTGTGCCCACAGCATGCACAAGTTCCCGGGACAGGGAGTGAATCTGAGCCACAGCAGTCATGATGCTGAATCCGCAACCAATAGGCCAAGAAGGAGCCCCGAAGGGAAACACTTAAAGAAATTAATGGAGAGTGAAAATAAAAGTGATTAAAACTGGAATTCCTGGTGACTCAGTAGGTTAAGAAGCCAGCGTTGACACTGCTGTGACTTAGGTCACTGCTGTGGTGTGGGTTTGATTCCTGGCCTGGGAACTTCAGCATGCCCCATGGTCAAAAAAAAAAAAGGATTACAACTGATGATGCAACATGATATTGTCTTCTTCAATGCCCAACAGTTAAAACTAGAAGACATTTTCCATATGGCTGGCCATCTGTGCTGGAAAAAGAATGGTCAATTTAAAAGTGATGTTCTTCTTTCTGTTAATGATTTTAAGTGGCTATTTTCTTTTTCTTTTCTTTTTTTCTTTTTTTTAAGGGCCACACCCATGGCATATGGAAGTTCCCAGGCTTGGGGTCTAATTGGAGCTGCAACTGCAAGCCTACGCTACAGCCACAGCAACAAGGGATCTGAGCCGTGCCTGCAACCTACACTACAGCTCACAGGGATGCCAGATCCTTAACCCCCTGAGCGAGGCCAGGGATTGAACCTGCCTCCCCACGGTTACTAGCTGGGTTCGTTAGCACTGAGCCACATCGAGAACTCCTAAAATGGCTATTTTCTTAATTTGAGCAAAAATGATCAGAAATCTATTCTATTACCCCTAGAAATGTTTTTCAAAATCTGCCTCAACTACTGCTACTCTGGCCTGTTTTGTGAGACCAGCTGAGCCACTACCAACTTTTACCAGTGGAGACAATTCTATAAAGTCATTGCTTTTGAATGTACAGTCAACCAAAATGATAACAGCTAAAGAACCACAAAGGATTTCTAGAAGATTCTCTATACAACCAAGGCAGTAATTTCATAGTAGTCATATATGAAAGTTATGTATTATCCTTGTTACTATAATGTGGGATCCTGGCCTTACCTCCCAAGACAGTTCCTGGGCCTGTTTAAAAACATCCAAATCCTCTTCAGTAACAGTATCTTTGTTTCCAATCACATTTATATCTGTACTTTCTTGTTTGATGCTTATTTTGATTTCCGTATCTGTCATTTAAAACCAGCAGAAAGTGTATTCACTAACTTGCATACAAATAACCACCATAAATTACCAAAATGGTACCAAATTAGCATAGTGGGCAAATAGGGATTGTTTTCTTAAGCTTCATAAGTTTTCACATCTAAGCACTGCTCATAGATCCAGCAGTACCTTTTCCCTGCTGGACCCCAATTTTTATTGGAATTGTCACTGTCATCTTTTTATAGCATCAATAAATAAATGAGAGAAAGTAAGAGCAATACAGAGCAAAACCGTATTTTTCAACCAAGATTAGAAGTCATATCAATGTCTAGTTATATAATTCCCATGATCGATCACTTTTGAGATAATAAAATCTACCACTTTGTCCAAATGACACATTTTTGGCTTCTGTTTTTACAAAGGAGAGCAAATGTTAACGGGCCAATTTGTTAAATGAAAACCATGGAATCAGTTTTCTCCCTAAAGTGAATACACACGCAGACACACTCACATCCAAAAGCACACTTCACAGAATCACAGATCAGGCTTTGTTGAGAAGGAAGCAGGATGGACTTTGTCATGAGAAAGCAATGGACAGAGGGCAATGAGGAGCTGAAGTCCCCCTGCTGGAAGCACGGACAGCACACGACCACGCGGCGCTGTGGTTGAAGAGGGAGGAACATGGCAGAAGCGTGACAGTGGCTACTCATGCGGGACTACAAAGCCATAAGCAACGCTATGGAGGCATCTGGGGGTCCTAGTGTCACTACAAATGGAAATAAATCATAAAAAGTGGGAGAGTATTAGTTGGAAAAACAACATTTTGGAGGTTTAGTCAGCATTAGAAAAAGGTCAAAGTTTCACTGCTTCTGTATGAAAGTGAAGTGAGAACAAGAGAAATAGCTAAGACCTATGTGACAAATAGGAATTGATTGATTTTTCTCGGGGGGGGGTTGGGGGGGAAAGGGACGGGACGCAGGTTTGGTTGGAGCTGTGACCTTTTGCTTACCATCATCCTGATCAGGTTTAATCCTTCCGTCTGTCAAGCTCCCCTTCCCTGGTGAGGGGGTCCCCATCTGAGGGGTCACTTTATATTTTAATCTGCCTAGCATCCTGTGCTTTTTAAGGAAAGTCGTTCGCTTGAAGTGAGCAATTGCTTTAAAAATACGTCCTCTAGCCATCCCCCAGCTAGAGGAGGAGGAGTGAGAAATAAACCTACTTCTAATATCTCTCTTTCCAAAGAAATGGGCTTTAGACTTTGCTGTGGAAGAGAACTCGGTTTTACGACGCATACGTTTAGGTGGTGCATAACTTGGGTGTCCCTTTTTGCGAGACTGTCCCTGAGTGGTATAGATATGAGAAAGTCCGTCAAAGAGTGCCTTCAGCTGGCTGTTATTAGTAAGACTGCTAAAGGAGGGCACACTGGACTGGCTGGAAGAACTCTGGGGAGAGGTAGAAGAAGCAGAAGTGCTGGACTTTTGTGAACTGGGGCTCTGACCAGACATGGGGGTTGGGGGTGGGAGTGAAGAAGGTGGAGGTTTTAGCTTTTGTGTGGTACCTGGAGCCAACACATGAGAAGTGCATGACTGTTTCTGAGAGACCTTTTTCCTTGGACGATAGTGCTTTGAAAAGTCTATTATTTCACCTCGTGATCTGCGACCATCAGGTGATGGTGTAAAAAACTTAGTAAGGCCATCAATGAGCCCTTTGGTTTTCTTGTTAACTTTAAGTGTAGAGGCAGAAATGTAGGTGGAGGTGGTGGTGATTTTGGTGGTGGCACCAGGCCGAGTGGGGTCTGTAACAGCCAATCTGCTGCTTGAGTCCTTCCCAGATGCAGCATGACCAGATGAAGGTGTGGTACAGACTTTAGTCTTTTGACCCCTACCAGGTGACCCCCTTCCTGTGAATGCATTCATGGATCCTTCATCACTGGTTACAGACCTAGGCAAAAATTTAGAGAATAGTATCAGCATTTAATAAGAGAATGATAAAGGGATTGAAAACAAATTTATAGCAACTAGATGCATTCAATGTGCTACAAGTTAGGAAAACTGTACTGCAACCCTAAGCCCTGGTGGTGTGTGTGTGCCTCCAACTAGATGTTTCGCTGTTGAAACAGGCTGCGGCAACTACATTTGCATGTCATGATACTCCTAGGGCCCATCCAACAAGTACCTGAAGAATCATGTGGACCCAAAGGCAATATGAGTGAGAAAAAATTTGAAAACACTAAAAGATCACCCAATGCTTTCACTGTAATGAAATAAAACTGTTACCCCCTTGTGTCATCACACATAATTATGACTTCCTGAAATGTCTTTTTAAAAGTATTAACGGAAATAAGTCATAAGTATTCTCTAGAAGCTAAGGAATAAGCTTATCTAATCTGTAGTTGGAAGCAATTTTAACTCAAATGGAAAATTTATATAAATTGAATTTGGTTATATCTACAAATTAGTACTTTTCTTTTAAGAAAAAAAAACATTAAAAGATACCCTCTTCTTCCTCTTAGCAGTTTATGCTTAGGATGATAAGATAACCAATAATACTCTCTAAGTAGAGGAGACAACTAATTACAGCATAAAATATTGCTGAAAAAAGGACAACAATAGCAAAAAACTGAAGAAATGATTAAAGAAAAGCTACAGCGGGTCACACATGACATGGAAAATCTGGTGAAGAAGCGGCACATTTACCATGGTCGTTATCAGACACTTGGCATCGGAATCTTTATACACTGTTCTGACTGCTATTTCAGTTCATTTGATGCCGGTTCTGCCCATACAGCTGTGTGGTCAATGGAGACTGGAGGTCACTCTGCTGGCACAGCTGCTTACAGGATCGGCAGCTGCCTGCCTTCACCTCAGGCTAGGGCTTGGAAAGCTACCCGTTCGTTTTGCAGCAGAATTTTATACAATACAAACATTTGCATGTGAATTATGGCAGTGCTGGGGCCCAAAGATGGGCCTCAAAAATTATCAATTGAGCTGAAGGGTAGTAATGAAGAAATGGAAGCCTGAAAATGATATGATCTATGAATCATAAAAATATCTTAAGTAATTATAAATAGAAGAGCATAGTTTAGTGGTCATCCTGTACACAGAGATGTAATGAACAATTTCGGCAGTCAGCTGAAGGGGAGGCTGGCGCAGACCAACAGAGCAAGCTACTAGGCTCATCGGAAGCAGCTCAACCGCCAGGAGCTTTGCTCAATGCCACCGATTCAGCCAAATCAGGTTAGAGCTGGAGATCTCTAGTGTCACAGTGAGAGTTACCAATAAACAACTCATCCAGGCTAGAATGTTTCTCATCAGAATGCTACATTTGGACTCTATCTGGAATCGATTGCCCAGAAAGGATAATATGCTATAAAGCATGTAAAAAGAAAAACTCCCTAGACTGTCTTAAAAATTCCTAAGCTCAAAAGGACAATTTTGGACAAACAAAAAGTTAGGATTGGTGCCAGATGCAATTTTCAGCTGTGTCCTTTGTTTAGAAAGTTTATATCCTAATTTGGTTTTTTTAATTGGGCCCTGAGGATACGGTCCCATTTCGAGAACAATGCTTACACCGGATGAATGCAAAAACATATAATTTCTACTTCAAATGATGCTAATATGAAAGATTTTATTCATGAGTATGTTTCACGTTTGCCTCTAGAAATCAACACAAATCCCATAGTAAAATGTCTACCAGTTTAAAGGTTTTCATAAAGTTTCACAGAATACTCTAGAAAGGAGTGTGCATTTTCAATTTTTCCTTTAGGAGATAAAGGTGCAAAAAGATACTGTTTTCCCAGAGGAGCTAATACAGTGAATTGCTTCAGATAAAACGGGGGCGGGGGGGGGGTAGTAATAAGCAAGTGAATAAGACACCTGGGGTGTGTTCACTGTGTGTGCAGAATACCTATAGGTTTCTACATCACAATGACCCTTTCACTAAGCCTGAAGAGAAGGGCAATGGTCTTATTGATAGAACTGCTTCAGATATGCAAGTCTACTGACTTCATTTGCAAACACCTCACCCAATGCAGACAGTCAAATCTATACTTCACACAGGTGGAAAAAAAACTACATTCATTTTGCCTCTTATCTTTTCTCTACTTCTCCATGTAACTCCTGCTAAATGTTCTTCTTGGATTTTATGCCATCTAAATGGCAACAGGCTGATGGAAATGGGGCTCTCATAGCAGAACTGCAGGCTATTGCGAATATACTATTTGTCTGTATGTCTGCACACATGTGCACACACCAAATAAACGATCGTGTCTAACTAACTCTTTGGAGGCAAACATTAGGACAGTCGTTCTCAGGTTTCTCAGAAGCTTCTATCTCATAAAAGGGATCTTAAAAAGTTGTAATACTGAATTAGCACCAGAAAAGAGAAGTATTTTTCTAAAATCTTATCTGGGGTAACAAAAGAGATTCTCTCTAGATGTGAACAAATTCCTCTCTTGTTTTCAAAATGTCCATAAAAATATTTATACAATTAAGCTCTTCGAATGCTCAGCCAGTAATAAAGGAGGCAGAATGAGTGTTTCCAATTCTTACATTCTGCTTCTATCCTGTGCTTGAAAAATGTCACTTAGCATCTCAGATACTGCCAACAGAAGACCCCAAAATGCCAACTGTAATTTAAAATATTATTTTCCAAAAAAATTTCCATAGCTTATGCAAAAGGAGATATACTCCTTCCTCATCCCTTGAGTTTGTAAAAATGATGCTAAAAAGTTAATGGAATCTAAGGGGGTTACAATCAACTATATCTTAAAGCACAACATAAAAGATTTCTTTTGATAAGATCTCAACCTACAACAATCGTTGCTTTAATTTATTTTTCGGTCGTCCAATGGGTTTTGCATATCGTCGTTTTATTTGTGCAGCTTTCTCATGAAGTAGTTTTCTTCCCTTTTTCTTTGGTCTGCAGACTTGGCAAATCCACATCCCTGAATTAATATATATATGAGAAAAATATTTTAATGTTTCATTTTAGGAGAGAGATTAAATATAAACTGCAGCTGTAACAAGCTGCCCAAGGATGCTTGTATGCAGAACTTTACTCTAAAGAGTGTATCATTCCCTTTTGTCATTCTCCTCAGGAAACTGTCATTACAGGTCATTTTCCCCAGGGTCAAGGTGGTGAGAGCAGAGGGCTGGCCCTATTTCAGACCTCTTCTAATAAGGCTTTGCCCAACATGTCACCAAGCCGCCCTCTGCCACGTAAGCACACGTGAAAACCCAACCTGTTAGATATTATATATCTTTTGACTTGAGGGTCAAGTCAACCAATTTTTGGAACTTGTGGAAAAAATTATTTATCATCTCTTTTTGAAAATTTTCTACACTAAAAAACTGTAATTACAGTTTTTAAAAATTAAAAGTTTTAAGTACTGTAGAGCTACAATAATTAAAGCAATATACCTGGTATAGGTAAGCAGGTCAATGGATAAGAATTGAAGGCCAGAAAAACTGAAAAGTTTAGCATATCATAAAGGTCATTTTTCAAATCAGCAGGGAAAAGATGAAACGATTCAGCAAGTGGTGACAAAACAAAAAGCTCTCTATCTGCAAGGAAAATAATTATTTCCTATCCTTTGTAAACACAAATTCTAGGCAGATGAACATATGACAAAATCAAATGTTGCAAGTACCAGGAAATATATGTGGATATTTATATAATCTAAGCATGACTGACATTTAAGATTGAAGCCATAAAGAAAAAGATTCATGAGTTTGACTACATAAAAATATAAAGAGCTTCTGCAAATCAGTAAGAAAAAGGTGAAAACGCCAATAGAAAAATGATTAATGGATAAAAACGGGTACTTCACAAGATGATACACAAACAGCCAATAACCAAACATAAAAAATGTTCAATCTCACTATTTAGAGAAAAAAAATTATCAGACATCTTTTTTCTATTATCTAATTGGTAAAATCTTTAAATAACTCTATTACATTAAATCTAAGATATTACTGACCATAAGATATATCTGATTCCAAGGATGTTAAATTTTTTTTTTAAAGTGTAGACTCAGTGAAATACAGCAATGGTAAGTGTTGGTCATGACACAGGGAAACAGGTATTCTCATACACTGGTGGGTGCTCTGAAAACCACTATGACCTTTCATGTACATAGCCTTTGATCTAGCAAGTCTTCCCCGAGGAACTTATCTTAAGGCAATAATTGTGGATGGAAAAAATTGGAAACATTTGTAATATCCACCACGAGGGACTGGTTAAATAAGTTATGTTTTTTTAATCTATGGGGTTGCAAAATCAATTATGTTCAGGAACCACCCAGGTATAATAATGTGACTGAAGCAAGCTGGAATGTAAGACGATAGGCAGCAGGGAGATGGAGGCAAACTGGGGCACTGACGGACTCAAATTCAAAATTTTAAAATATTGTGCCAGCTCTTCTGTAACGTGGTTAAGAGAGGTCTTAAAAAAATATATATGTGTGTGTGTGTATATATATATATATATATATGTGTGTGTGTGTGGTGTGTGTGTATACACACACACACACCACACACACACACACCACACACACACACATACACACATATAAAACCAACAAAACATTTCTGTGGCCCAGAGTCACCAGGTTTGTAACCCCTGCTCTGCATATGATGAAGTCCTACACACTTATTAAAAACTATGTTTAGGAGAATATTTAATGATGTGGGAATGTGAGAATCTATTGTTAAGAGGGAAAAAACCATAAACATGTACAGAATGTTTCATTTCTTTTTAAAAGGCTGTGTGGGGGCAGGGAAAGAATTTCTAATTGACTGGTTTTTTTAATCCGTTTTTGTCAATCTTTATTTTCTAAATCTTTCACAATTGAAAATGTATCGATTTTATAAGAAGGCAAAGCTATGTTTAATGTTTAACATGAAATTAAAAAAAGAAGGCTGAGCTTAGCTGGCTACTCAATAAATGGAGAAGAAAATCCATATTCTATATGAACATATAGCCATGTAAGATTTCAGATCCTTATGTTTAAAGTTATCGACTAATGGCCAAGAAAATCGTGATGGCTCCGATCACAGTATTTTTGGAGTCATCGTAATCACCACCATAGAAAATAGGTAATTTCTTACCTCTGAACATTGTACTGAATAATACGGAGAGGACTCTAAACTCTTGACCTAGTTAAACTTACTATAATAAGGGAGTGGTTTCAGGAGAGGAATGGTCTTTTTATCCCTGTGTCTGAATTAGAATATTTATTATATTCATTACCCCCAAATTAAATGCTTGTACACTTCTCTGCTCACAACCTGCACCAAAAACCACAAGTATAAGGAAAGTGGGAGGGAAGAAAAAATGCTTAAGGAAACTGTATACTTCTGAGCTGTCAGAGATTAGGACAAGGCTAATGAGTATGTAATAAAACACATTTTTAATATGGTTTAAACGTTCACCTTTTGGCATTCTGGAGAGTGGGGGATCACAGCACTCCATATGAAATCCTCTATCACAGGAGTCACAAAAAAGCATGTTATCCTGTAATATAACATATTAGAGACTAATTGAGACTGAAATCAGCTGTAAAAGGCCACAAATTCTTATGTTATCCAATAAACAATAGTAAAATATAATCCCTATTGAAATTTGATATCACATTTACATTTTACATTTTAAAATGTAAAAAGAAAATAGCTAACAATCTACAAAAACTGAAAAACCTTAACACTAACAATTTACATAGAGATGGACTACTGAGAGCCATACTTACTGCATTTTTGCCTTGGATTCTACATGCACTGCATGTCTTGCATTCGATGCACTGCCACCTTAAGGCCTTTACATTTGTTGTTAATTCAGGACAAAATTTCAAACAGGATGGGTGTCCTAAAAGAATAAAAAGCAAATTGCTTCATGGGAATGTTGCCTTTGGTTTCTTAAACGCCCATGCCCTGATATCTCATAGACAGTGATAATGCCAGGTAAAGAACCTTGAACTGGAAAAATCTTGACAACTGGAAAACCCAAAAAGATCAAAGAATCCAAATTATACTTTCCTTTCTGCCTTCCCCCCCATATGTAGCAGAGAGACTGTACAAATGCTTTCCCTACGAGAAATCTGGAAGATGTATACCGATTCCCACCATAATTCTTAGAAAACTGAAAGATAACGTGTGCTCTGATCACATTCTCACTCCTGGGCCCTCTCCATCTTCATCAGCCACCATCTACCCCAAAGTTTTCTGGTTTGCCGGACTGTGAGGTGAGTGCGGAAGTTCAAACATTCCCGGCTCTCTGTGTATAATGAAATCATAAAACTTAAAACAACAAGTTAACTAAGTACAAATCTGGGGTTGCTTAACATAACATAACAAACAAATGCAGAAAAGAAAAAGAATCCAATAGCATACCAAGAATGGCCCATGGCTAGGATATACAGAGAAGAAACCACTGCCAACTTGCCCCTGGGTCCCTGAACTTAAATCCTGTTAAGCAGGAGCAGAAACAGTGAATTTGAGAGTAAAGAAGTTGGAAGAGCCAGGCTAAATGGAATATGACAAGAAGCATACCCTCAGCAAGTGTGGCCCATTTTTCTGAGGGTCACCTTTCCCACACTGTTTTGAGCACACTTTTCATCTAGTGGCTCTCAACTCACAGAGGAAAACCCGGAGGGAGACCCTGAAGGGCGATGCCATTTAAGGAAGCCAGCCAGGCTACGCGGAGTGATAGATCGCTCGGAAAGGTTTTGAGAATGTAAGCCTAGCGTCTTTGGAAGGCAGTTCAGTTTAAAATCTGATGGTCTTTTATCACATAAACCTGAGACTTCCAAACCTGATCTTATTTTTCTAACTCTGGTCTTAAAATAGTAAGAACATTAGTAAATCCCATGTGAAAGAACTTATAACCAAGCTGCAAAAGAAACCTGAGGGGTAATAAAAAAAAAAAAGGGCAGAATAGCAGAATCTGCAAATTCAAAACTGTTTTATAATTTCCTGACTTTGGCAGGCTCATTGTTTAAATATGTACTTTGGGTTCCTGCCAAAGAGGTCCTCCTCCCTAAAGCTTAACAGGTGCTTCATAAAATTCCACCCACCAGGAGATTTGGCTTTTTGAAGTAAAAACATTCAAAATCAATCATCAATACCGTTAATAAAAGCACACTATTCCTGAGTTAAAAAAACAAAACAAAACAGCTAAACATCTGTATTTAAGATGTTGAGCAAATAAAATGTTGTCACAGGATTATGACTTCAGGCAGGAAAGACACCCCAGCAGATGCATTTAACCTATGACTCTATTCTTTCACAAGGGCTTCTCTCATTCAAATGAATGGGGGTGGGGGGTTAAATATATAAAAATGGTATCAATCACCTCTTTCTGCTCAGAAACAGCAAACAAAGACAGCTTACTTGTTGAGACGTTAAGACGTATATAACTCTGAAGGACGAGAGGAAGACCTGCTTTGATCAGGGATCCCCCCTCCCCTTATATAGTAAGGGGGTGGGGTATAAACCCAAGTTTTAAAGAACAGTAATTTAAATTCCACCCTTAAAATGAGTCCCATCAACTTAAAAATATACCATTTCCTTCTCTTTTTTCCCCTTTTTATTACTTCCTGTAAGTCATATATCACTAGCACATATGACCTCAATTTCATGCACTAAATTTTTCTCTACATTAAAATCTGCTTTTGTACTTTGTAGCTTAATATTCAGTAACTAAGGTAATTCTGATCATATTATAGCTTACTATTTATTTTCACAGATATCCTATGAAAAATACTTATTTTAATAATTAATTAAACATTATGAAAGTTAATGGATTTCAGTCACTTTCAGTCAAGAACAAGGAATACTCTTCCTCTTATTGCTTTCTCTCACTTTAAGCAATACTATACCTCAACTATTAGCATTTAGGCTATCCTACCAAATTCTAAAACCTTCAGCCTATCTATCCTTTAGGCAGCAATCTTACCTTTATTTAGCTTGAGAGAACTGGTCATAGATCCCTTCCAGCTCTAAATTTCTATGATTCTGTAAAGGATGCTGACAGATGAAGAAACATTTCCATTTTATTTTCTCAAGGTCAACTTAAAAATAACACCAAAGACTGCGTCTTGGTATACTACTACATACTCTACAGTACTTAGATAAAGGACAGCAATGCTATTGATAACACAATTCCTTACATCCCATTTAGCCATTCCTTAAACTCATCAATTCCCTTTAAAATTCAGGTTTTCTCTGCTGACACAATTCATGGTGGTTTGTCTTTCTAGAGTTTGTTTTACTTTTATGGTTTGCAACTTAGCTGATGAGAGCCGAATATGTATTCACTCACTCATTCATTCTTATTACAAGCACATATTAAGCACTGGTAGCTTAGAATAGTTTTATCTAGCAAAACCAAAGGAGCACTGTTTAAAATTAAAAAGTACCAATGAGACCAAAAACCAGTAGAAATGAGTGCTGGAATAAGTACTGTGGGGGAGAAAACCATGAGCTCTGTAGTAGACAGAATAATCACCCCCAAAGATGTGTGTATTGTAATCCCTATAATTCGTAAATATATTACCTGACGTGGCAAAAGGGACTCTGCAGATGTGTCTAGGGTATAGGCCTTGAGATGGGGAAATCATCCTGAATTATCTGGTAGGCACAACCTAATCGTGGGTACCTAAAAGCAGAGACCCTTCCAGCTGAGTTAGAAAGATGAGACGAAAGGAGAAGGAGGAGAGGTTCAGAACTTGGGGACTCCACCCAGCTCTGCTAACAATGAAGATGGAAGAAAGGGTGGGGGCACAAGTCAAGTAAAATGGCTGTCCACTAGAAGCAGGCAATGCCATTCACCCGACAACAAGAAAATGGGGGTCTCAGCCCTGCATATGCAAGGAACTGAATTCTGTCAACAGTTTATTACAGCAGCAATGGAAAACTGAGTCCCTCAGACTGGCTATGTGCCCAACCACCTGTCCATCTGAGGCACAGTGAGGAAAAGGACAGACATTTCAGATTATATGATCTAGCAGGAAAGACAACCATTAAACAAGAATTACGATGGGGTGGCTTGGATGTATGAGTGAATCCAACAGGACATGAGGGGAAGAAGGCCTTCTAAAGAAGAGACCCAGGAGTTCCTGTCATGGCTCAGTGGTTAACGAATCCGACTAGGAACCATGAAGTTGCGGGTTCGAACCCTGGCCTCGCTCAGTGGGTTAAGGATCCAGTGTTGCCTTGAGCTGTGGTGCAGGTTGCAGACGCGGCTCGGATGCCGCGTTGCTGTGGCTGTGGCATTGGCCGGCGGCTACAGCTCCGATTAGACACCTAGTCTGGGAACCTCCATATGCCGCGGGGGCAGCCCTGAAAAGACTGAAAAAATAAATAAATAAAGAAGAGACCCAAAGGACTTGTGGGATTAGCTGGGAGCAGAGGGGTGCGGGGTGGGAGAAGAGAACAGGTGCAGAGGGAGAAGAGAACATGGGAACACTCCAGGAGAGGAAAGAGGCTTAACATAACTCATGTGAAGGGTCCAGTGAGGTGGAACAGGGTTCTCAGATGCCCAACCCAGAAGAGCGTTTTGGGCTTCGATTTTTTTCTAAGGGTGACTGGGGGCCACTAAAACACTATGTGATTAGATTTACAATTTTAAAAAGTAACTTAGGCTGTGGTATGGAAAATGGATGGGGAGATAGAGGGTCAAGATTAAAGTTAGGTTATAGTAACAGCAGCTCTGAGTGGGTCTGGTGTGGGTTGTGGGCATATGAGGGTATAGCACATAAGTTAGGACATACAGTCAATGCACTTTAGGTGATTCCTTGCTATGAGAGAACAGGACAGAGGATGGCTTGTGGAACTGAATGAGTAAGCTGGTGGTGTGCCATCTGTTGAAATGGGAAACCCCTGAGGAGATGCAGGATGCTGTTTATTTGCTGAGATTTCTGTTGCTATTACTGTGGTGGTTGTTTTTTTGGGGAAAGAGCAGTATAAGGTTGATAAACTATTTTGGATATTAACTCTGAGGAGCCTATAGTGTGTCAAGTAGAGAAGTTCTGGAGCCGTTTATATCTAAGGGTCTGAAAATCAGTAGAAGCTAAGAAGAGAAGTGAGAAAATATAGGTCCAAGGACGGAAGGCTGAAGAAACATCAAAGGGATGAAGAGAGGCAAAGGAGCTAACAAATGATGTAGAAGTGGTAGGGAGAAAACACAGATACTAAGATTGTCACAGAAGCCAAAGGAAGAAAATATTTCAAGGAAAAAGACTCCTAACAAGTCAAGCATGGCTGAGGAGTGTTTGGTACGGACGGGAAGCCATCCATTCGATTTTGACAGAGTTGGTACACGTAGGTCACTGTTAACCATACCAGCACAATTTTAATGAAGTGTAACAGGCCAGAGGCAAGGCTTCTGCTTCCTGTTTCTCTGCTTGCCTGGCCCATCCAGCTCTGGGCTTCTGGAAGGTGGGGCTCATCAACCCTTCCCCTTCCATCCCTGTCTATTCCTCTTTGGATTCCACCTTGGGTTTCTTTCTATTTAACTGTCTTCTTCCAAACCTATCTGTGTCCAGTCAGTGTGAAATAGGGTGACTAAAGAACCAAACCCTGGGGCATTTTCTCACAGTGACCTTAAGAAATTAGTAATTAAAAAAAAAAAAAATGGGGAGTTCCTGTCGTGGCTCAGTGGTTAACAAACCCGACTAGTATCCATGAAGTCGCGGGTTCGATCCCTGCCCTCGCTCAGTGGGTTAAGGATCTGGCATTCCTGTGAGCGATGGTATAGGCCGGCAGCCACAGCTCCACCTGGACCCCTAGCCTGGGAACCTCCATATGCTGCGAGTGTGGCCCTCAAAAGAAAAAAAAAAGACAAACAAATGTATATACTTGTACACCCATATACTGCACTTACCAGCACACTCTGGGAGCAGAGGGCAGGGCAAGTTTTGTTCAGGGTTAACCCACAAATAAAGAGAAACCCAGGAGAGGCTTCAGGTCTCTTGGGGGCAGACTGACTGATATTGGACCCTGCATCTCAGGATCCCTTTACTCTACAAAGGTGATCTTCTCACTCTCCCAGCTGCATCACAGCAGCCCTTTTATCTCCAGTTTCAAAGAGCTTCCACTTAGAATGATGCTGTAATTTTGAACTGTGCACTTATCTTAGATTTGCTAATTTGAAAACACAAATGCACACAAGTCATCTGTAAGTAAGATTTAACCACCCAGCAATCTGAGCAGCAGACACAAAATTTCATTTGGTATAATATCTAATACTTATGTGAAGCTAATTAAAGATAATTTGGTCTTAATGAGGCAAAGAGAATATAACAGTGTTAATTTCAAAGTAGGCTGATCCATGAAAGTCAAGTAAAAATCACGTCCTAGTCCCAACATTTCCATAGACCTGAAGCCTCTATGATGATTCCCACATTCACATTAGTGGTTCAAATGATCCTTCACGTTTGTGTAATGTTTTATAGTAACTGATAATCTTCATATCATTAACTTGCTGGATCCTCATACAGCCCTGTGGATGCAGAGTGCAGGAGTCACCCTCTGAATTTTACAAATGTGTAAAGGTGCAGTCACACAGTCAGCAAGCAGAAGAGGACTGCAACATCATATTTGGGGCCTTTGCACTATGGACCTCACTTCGCATTTTTACTACCTGCAAGCTCGAATTATTTTTTCAAAAGAACTTTTAGCAGGAAAAACACAGTTAAAGAAAATACTGCCCATTTGCAGCACCAGCCATCTTAAAAAGTGAGAAATCTCTATCTAATTGGCTTTACTTTATGATGTAAGCAGAAGGAACACTTATTACTTAGGTCTATGAAATCTAAGCAGTGTGTAAATGTGACATCATACAAATGGTACTTGAGATAGAGGTGACTAAAACCCAGCAGGCACATATGGGAAACACATTTAAGAATGATCCTTCTTATGGACTGCCATCTATATTTCCTTTTTGGGAGGTTTTATACTGTTATGGGTATTTTTCTCACAGAAACATCTTACATTAGGGATTCCTTTGATCATTACAAACAGTTTCAATTCAATCCTAGAACCAGTGGACTCTTTGGAGTATGAGACAGTGGTCACTTCCATAAGGCCAACCAGGGCTACCAGCCACTCCGTAATTCCCACTTGAGTAGCTCGAGTGAAGCATGATGACAGGGCTCCCACCATTACTGGAAGATACTGTTGGGCCAGGCCAGCTTATTTTATTCTTTTTTCCCTAAAATCACCAACGTCTCACAAAAGAGCATTATATCTACAAGCATTCCGCCCGCCAAGCTCTCTAAGAAGAACCATATTTTACTTTGATCCTTCTGTTTAAGGACCAGAAAATAACAAAGTCCACTCATGTGATCTACCAGGTGAAGTAAATGTCTACAGTGCATTTCCTCGAGTTAGGAACACTGTTTTGTCTGTTTCTTTTTTTTTTTAGGACCACATTTGCAGCATATGGAGGCTCCCAGGCTAGGGGTCAGATCAGAGCTGTAGCTGTTGGCCTATGCCATAGCCATAGCAACGCCAGATCCAAGCCACGTCTGCAACCTACACCGCAGCTTACAGCCATGCCAGATCCTTAATCCACTGTGCAAGGCCAGCAATCGAACCTGCGTCCTCATGGATACTAGTCAGATTAGTTTCCACTGAGCCATGACGGGAACTCCAGGAACAATGTTTTTTGGATTTTCTGTTTTTTTAACTAAAGTAGCTAAGTCCAGAATGGCACAGTACATTCAAGGGAAGATTAAGTGAACCTTAACACTAGAGCCAGATCACATTGCAGAGTCCAGAGAAGCACTCTGACCATCTTCTATCCTAAACAAAGAGACATGATGACCCCAGGGCTTGAATTTCTGCCATGACCCATAACTCAACTCCAAAGCCTCTGGCTCCTTCATTCTACCTGAAGGGAGGGGGAGAAACCGGCTCACAAAACGACTCTAGACATTAGTCTTTTAAACAGCATCTTTAATCCCTTCTTTATTTGTTAAAAGAGAAAATAAGAGATTATTTTGGAAACGAGAAAATACAACAGTACACTTACACACCCTGGAAAAGTAAGAAACTTCATGGAGGAAAACAATTTTGGTGACCTCAAAGTATAAAGGAGACCAAACCTTTCCTTTGGCAGGCCTTCAGTCTGGGAAAGACGAAGGGAGATCAGTTACATCAGAAAATCTAAGATCTCCCTGTTTAGAATTACACCTTTATACCCTGTGAAAGAGGGCTTGAAGTTATGATCTAGAAGATAACGATCTTGTATCAACTGAGTAAGTGTATCACCAGACGTAAGGAAATATATGAAGGGAACTTTTCTTCCCAGATTTAAGTATGTCTTTAATCTGTCTAGGCACCCAGACAGATACTCAAGAAATAAAACAGCTAAGAGTGTTTTTAAGGGACCACCTTAAAAATCACAAAGGGTAAACCCAAGCCAAGTGAACACCACTAGACTGATCAGGCAGTCACACGAAACAATAATTCATTCAGAATGAGCCTCATGAGAAAACCCAAAAGATAACCAGAGGGTCAGAACTGATGAGTGAGGCACTACCTCACCAGGATAAAGCAAGGAGACTGCAGGGTTGAAATTTATTAAACTGAACACACAGATAATGTTTCCATGCCCTTTTGTCACTATCCACGATACCACAGACAGGTGAAAGAGTTTTAATGAATCTGTAAAGCCTATCAAAAAGACTGTCAGAAAGCACTTCTCAGACAGAGTCTGAAATGTCTTATTTCCAAGGCTCTCCCCTCCTCATCAGGTCCTGAAAGCTGCAGAATCATTTAGGGCCTATCAAGTTAAGCCTTCCTAGGAGGAGGAAGAATCATTACACAACAGGGTCATTCCTCAGTGTGAAACATTTCCTCTATCCAACCATCAAGCAGCTGTCATAAATGATAAGATTTTAAATTACTTGCAGCAATCAAGCACAACAGTATCAAACATGCCCAAAACACATAAAGGCTGACAATTATGGTACACTTACCCAAGTTGTTATAGACCCTGTGTTAGGCTATTTACTAGTGTTTCTTCTCTCCTTTAATTTCCGTACAACCCAAGAGGTAGGTGCTACCATGATCTCTAGTTTTCTAATGAGGAAACTGAGGTTTAGAATGGTTAAGTAACTCATTCAAGGTAGTGGAGGAGTTCTCTTCATGACTCAGTGGTTAATGAATCCGACTAAGAACCATGAGGTTGCGGGTTCGATCCCTGGCCTTGCTCAGTGGGTTAAGGATCCGGCGTTGCCGTGAGCTGTGGTGAAGATTGCAGATGCGGCTCGGATCCCGCGTTGCTGTGGCTGTGGCGAAGGCTGGCGGCTACAGCTCCTGTTAGACC
>PVHT021183726.1:10777114-10955501 GCA_004024745.2 Catagonus wagneri
TGTGGACTATTCCACACTGAATTATCAATGCTAGTATGAAATCAAAGTTTAATTTAAAATATTAATACAGGAGTTCCCGTTGTGGTGCAGCGGTTAAGGAATCTGACTAGGAACCATGAGTTGTCGGTTCAGTCCCTGGCTTCGCTCAGTGGGTTAAAGATCCAGCGTTGCCACGAGCTGTGGTGTAGGTTGTAGATGCAGCTTGGATCCTGCGTGGCTGTGGTGTAGGCCGGCAGCTACAGCTCCGATTAGACCCCTAGCCTGGGAATCTCCATATGCCCTAGATGCGGCCCTAAAATGACAAAAGCCAAAAAACTTAAAAAAAATAAAATATTAATACACATACATTTTTTCTGACAGTGCTAATACACTCACACTTATCCCTCCCCTAACTACATTTACTTTTTAAATTTAAAACTTACACTATTACCAAATAATTGCTTTAAATAACAAGTGTTGTTTTGACAGAGAAATCCATGTAACCATAATAGGGAGTCACTGCACACACGTATAAAAAATAGTAACTTACCACTACTGCCACAGTCTGCACAAGAGAGGAGTTCTTCTGGTTTCTTTTCACGATTTGATTCTTTTGTCCCCAGACAGAAGCTACATATTGGAATGGGATCGGCACGGGGCTGTGACAAAATTGAAATGAAAAAACACCATTAGTTTTCCATTTCAAAATTAAACATGAAACATTAAAATCAAAAGCTTCTTTTAAAAAATCAAAAGCTCCTTACACACTTCTTTACTAAAGAAAAACTGAAGTAAGGTATTCAGCCTAACATTTTTTTGCTAATAAAAAAAAAATCCCTTTCAAATTATTTGATATATAAAGTATTGCCTGAATAATGCATTTAAGTGTAATATATAAGATTCAGAAGTAATTTTTACTAAGCCAATGAAATTTAAAACCTTTATATGCTATATAACCTTCCTGAAATGAACATTAAGAATTCATTTGAAATCTCAATCATTCCCATATACTATATGCCTACAATAAATTGATTCATCTATTCACCATTACAGTCTAAGAATATCACCTAGTTAGACCAGACTGTTTAACTAAATTTTATCAAGTGTTTTAGTACAAGTTACTAGTATTCACTGATTAAATATCTGACATACAATATTGGTATGTTTTTCGGTGACATGAAAACAGTGTTACAACTAAGCAAGAAAATTAAAATTCTGTGGGATCACTTGAGATGATCAAAAGACCATGAACAAGGCCTTTCTGGCACCAAGGTCTTCAAAAGTAAACCATATCATGCCACACAAAGGAAATAAACTCTCAGTCTCTGACATGCCCACTTTAATAAAAGAAACAACAAAACATTTGTCTAACCCCCTAGCTCCCCTTTAACTCTCACTAAGGAAACTGCTTTTAACAATGTATAAATCTGCATACATTTTAGTGCCTCCATTGTTATTTATGACTACCAGCAACTCTAGCACTCCCATCCATATGAATAGTTGACTGTGCCTACAGATCTGGTCACATTATTTTGAACAGCCAAAATGTATGAAGACTAAAATTTTACTGCATATTCCAAGCTTCACACACGTTGTCTGCTAGCCATCTGAATGTAACTATAATGTATTTACATTTGAATCTCATGAATCAAAAATTTAGGGAAAGAAAGTATAGCATAATCACAAATGTTTTTTTTTTAATGTAAATTAAAAACAAGATCTCGCTAGGCCTAACTTTCTAAATATATCTGCAGAGAACAAACCTCATTTGTTCAGCCACTCTGTTCCAAATGCCTGATACATTGCCTGATACAAGTAGGTATAGGAGGCACTCAAAATATATCTGCTAACTAAATAAAAAATACACTTGAATAGGAGTTCCTGTTGTGGCTCAGTGGTTAACAAACCCAACTAGCATCCATGAGGACATGGGTTCGATCCCTGGCCTTGCTCAGTGGGTTAAGGATCCAGCGTTGCTACAGCTGCAGCCTAGGCTATCGGCTACAGCTCCGATTCAACACCTAGCCCGGGAACCTCCATATGCCGTGGGTGCAGACCTAGAAAGACAAAAAACCAAAAAAAAAAAAAAAAAAAAAAAAAAAAAAAAAAAAAAAAAAAAAAAAAAAAAAAAAAAAAAAAAAAAAAAAAAAAAAAAAAAAAAAAAAAAAAAAAAAATATATATATATATATATATATATATATATATACTTGAATAAATGAAAGAAATATACACTAGTTAAAAACCGCTCATCTCTAAGATAATATTTCAAATGGTTACAATGATTCCAAAAAAAAGTCTTGGTTCAGTGCGACACGGTATCAAAAACCAGAATTCATCTTATGACTAAGCATTTGCAAAACTGTTCAATATAACTGCTAATTTCTTCCTACAATGTCAGCTTACACTATCTTATCCTTATTTCTGATTTCATTTGTTCTTTTAATATGCATAGGCTTTACTTTCTGAGGTGACTATGCAAATGTATTTTTGTAGCCCCAAAGCAGAATACATAAAACACTGTACTAGAAAAACCAAAAAACACAAGCTACAACAAATTGGTCACTGATTTCTGCCACAATTTTTAAATGCCAGATAATCAGCACTGCATAATTATGGATCCATAGTTATTACTCGAAACTGCTCAATGGCAGTACCTTGGGAACACTTTTGTTCCTTTAAATAGCAATTAAAAGAACAATCTGGTGTTCAAGTGACAACAATCCCCTGAGAGATTCTAGCTAAAACCCATCCTTGTACTAATGGGATTCCTGCTTTCATTTGATATAACAATGCTCCAGCCATTGCTGCCATCCTTGCAGTGATAAATAATTTACAAAATGTCACATATCATTCATGCAATGAAACAAATCCAAATCTGCAATCCCATTTTTCTTTCCAGGATGAATTTGTAGCTGTAAGAAAGACATGGCCATCCGCCAGTATTCATGCTCATTTTTCGTTTTTAACTAAAGGTAACACAAAGGACAAAGGTTGCGAGTAGTTCATGGCCAGAAAGACGGATGTTCCACACTCTGCTCAATAATAGAAAGCATAGATGGTATCACTTCATGCTACATTCAAGTGAGCCCCACCATCCTGATGTACGCTCACAACCATTTATTTTAGGGATAACTATCTCACAATACTCTATAAAACCACTGCATTATACAGAAATGTCTGCCCTGCTGAATTATTGATAATTCAAAGCACTTTTTTGCTAACCTCAGTACAGCCGAGTCTAATTAACTTTAAAAAATTGTCACTTGTATGAAATGAAACTTTTACAGTAATGCATGTAAATGGGTCACAGAATTATTATGATTCACTATCTGAATTAGACTACATATAAACTGTTTCAAAAAATAATCCCTGGTAATAGATTAAAATGGATTGCAGTCAGAAAGAGGTTTGAATAAATGGCAACTCAATTCCACACAAGTCCACTACAGACAAATCATACTTAAGAGGACTGAAAATGGTACCAAACAGTTTCCAGTTCTGAATTCCTTTTTCTGAAGCTTCCCAAAAACACCTAATGTGTTGGTCACATTTTCTTATCAAATGCCTGAATATTTCAATCTAATCTCGAGAATGAATGCTCACAGATGGGTTTTAACTCCACAAACTGTTCACAAAGCATTTCTTCTCACCGTCCATGTAATGGTCCTGAGCTGTTAGACTAGAGGCCACTCATTCACTACTCATTACTCTTAAAATCGTGCCATAAATGTATCATGCCCACTGTAAGTAAGAGAGACACTGAGGATTTGAGAAGTGAGGTAACTTTTTTCTAAAGCTGCACAGGTTCGAGTATGGAGCTAGGATTCAAACAGGTTGACCTCACTAAAGCCAACTTCTCACCTTTACCACCTCCCCTCCTCTTCTGTCCTCTCTCAAGAAAACAATTGTTTAAAAAAATTATCTTTCCATCAGCAGTAATAACTCTTTACTAATATGCTCAGAGTCTTTTTCACCCAATTTCTCCCATGACCAATGGCATATGTTTTTAAAACTATTAAAAAAGCAGGAGTTTCCGTCAATGGCTCAGTGGTTAACGAATCCAACTAGGAACCATGAGGCTGTGGGTTCGATCCCTGCCCTTGCTCAATGGGTTAACGATCTGGCGTTGCTGTGAGCTGTGGTGTAGGTTGCAGACATGGCTCGGATCCTGCATTGCTGTGGCTGTGGCGTAGGCCAGTGGCTACAGCTCCGGTTAGACCCCTAGCCTGGGAACCTCCACATGCCGCGAGTGCGGCCCTAAAATGACAAAAGGCAAAAAAAAAAAAAAAACTATTAAAAAAGCAACTTCTAACATGTTATGGATTATTTATTAATTACAATGGGGTTCCTTCCCAATGGAAAAATCTAGTAGACACTCCTTAACCAAGAGAGCAAACATATCAGCCATTATGGGACAAAATGCCTCCGGAGTGTGACAATAGGGACTCAGCACTGCTGATACAGTGTTCTCGCTGGAAACATCTACACCGAATCTAATCATAAGTTGACAATCAGGCAAATTCAAATTTGGAGACATTCTGTAAGAGAGCTAGCCTGGCCCTTCAAAAAATGTCAGTGTCATATAAGACCCCAAAAAAGGGAAGAACCAATTTTGGTGACTAAAGTGGCCTGAAAGCTATATACGATCTGATCTTTGCCTGGATTCTGAATTTTTAAAAGATACCCACAGCTATGAAGAGCATTATTTGGATAATTAGGGAAATATGCACCAAATAGCAGACAATATATAAACTAGATTTTGATAATATAGGAGTTGTTCTTAGGAGTTATGTGCTGAAATGTTTTGGAGTAAAGCATCATGATGTCTATAACTCGAGTTCAAATGATGTGGGGGTGGGGGAAACCTCTGTGTGTGTGTGTGTGTGTGTGTGTGTGTGTGTGTAGAGGAAGAGAGAGAGAGAGCAAATGCTGCGAATTTTAACGGTTGGTAAATCTATATAAAGGTACACGGGCGTTCCTTATGTTACTCATTCAATTTTTCCAATTGTTTGTTCAATGTTGACAATTTCCCGAACAAAAAGTTGGGGGTAATCTCAAAGAAAGGTCTAGAATGAATTACTATTATTGCTGGACTACAGCGTTTATAAGATAAAGTATCTCAAGCCAATTACTGATTCACAGGAAATACAGAGAGCAGAGAAACATATCAATCTACATAGCAGGGGGATATAAGTACCAAAACTCCAAGGACAAGTGACCCAGTTTCTTCAACAAATAAATTAAAAGGGAGACAGAGTGAGAGAGGGAGTAAGAGAGAAAAACAGATATGGAAGAAGAACCAATAGATTAAGAGAGCTTTAAAAGGCTTATTGGCCAATTACAATGTATAGTCCTTATCTTGATCATGACTCAAATAAATTGTAAAACAAAACAAAATGACCTATTGAATGAACTGTGGTTAATTTGCTGGGAAGAGACTGCTGGGAGGGGACAAGCTGGGTGTCATCCATGGGAGGGGTTAGATTGGCTCTCCAAGCCCCGAAAGGAGTCATTTTAGAATCTCTAACTTCCCAACAGAGCTGTCCAGCAACAAAATGGGCTTTTTTTTCTTACTTCTTTATTTTTTACATTGCGGTAAAATGTATATAACATAAAATCTACCATCTTAACCATTTCTTTACTTTTCTTTTTTCCTTTTTTTTTTTTTTTTTGGCAGTGCCTACAGCATGCAGAAGTTACCAGACCAGGGACTGAACCATGCCACAGCACTGACAACATTAGATATCAAACCCCCTGAAGCCACCAGAGAACTCCAACCATTTTTAGATACACAGTTCAGGAGCGTTAAGTATTTTCATAATGTTGCACAATTGTCATAGATCTTTAGAACTAACTCCCCACTCTCCCAGCCCAAGGCAACTGTCCTTCTACTGTCTGTCTCCATGAGTCTGAGTCATCGAGGTACCTCATAGAAGTGGAATCCTACAATCTTCATGCAATGGATTATTCCTGAGGCAGAATCAGAAGAGGCTGTGGAGGGGCTAGGTGGACCCCATCAGGATGGCAAGGGTGCCACAGTGGAAAAAGGAGCCTCTCATGAGCTGGAATCTGGAGCTTTTCAAAGGTCCTTTCCAGGAGTTCCCATTGAGGTACAGTGGGTTAAGAATCCAGCTTCAGTGGCTCAGGCTGCTGGGCTGAGCAGGTGCATGTTCCACCCCCAGTCCCTGCACAGTGGGTCGAAAGATCCGCAGCTGTGACTCAGATTCATCCCCTGGCCTTCAAACTTCCATATGCCACAGGTGTGGACATAAAAGAGAAAAAGAAAGGTAAAAAAGAAAAAAAGATTTAAAAAAGGTCCTTTCCAGATCAAATAGTTTAATGGTTCCATGGCCGGATAATTTCTAAGACCCTTCCCAGCTCAGATCTAAATTTCTTTTATTTCCTCTATTACTATATTTTAAAAAACTTAAAATTTTAAGTCTTCAGGACCCTTGATATCAAAATGAAATTGTCTTTTCCAAGGAAACATTCTTTTAAATTCAAAACAATACATTTTTGAGAAGATTCATATTTGCTTATGGTTACTTTTATTTCCGTGCTGAAGGGAAAAACAAAGATGCTTGCTTGTTAGTCTTGTTAGTCTAAGTAACTAGACAGACAGACAGAAAGAAAGAAAGGTAGGTAGGTAGGTAGTTCATGCACAGAACTGGGCAAGGCAAGGGCATCTGGGCTCACACTCTCTTTCTGACAATGACACAGAAAGGGGTTTTGCCCCCCTTGGTCTCCATTCACAATGATCATGGACATGGCCCTCTCTTTCCATAACCCCTTATGGATTCTTTTCCTGGAGTCAGCTACAGCATTTCTTGAATCTACTTATAAAACACATCACTTTAGTAATTCTTAAGTGCTAAAAACAATTCAGCATTTTTCATTCATATATTCATTCTTGCATCATGGAAAGACCTGAATTTAAATTCTCTTTTCTGAGCCTCATGTTCCCTCATCTGGGCACAACAAAAGGGCTCTAAAAGGGCACAAAGGCATCCCTGTTGTGTAGCTCTAGGGTTACTAAAGTTCCCATGTGAGTGAGTGAGTGTGTGAAGTACTCTGCAAACGATAAAGTTCTATTCAAACATTGTTAACAACTATTGCAAAATTCACTTTGGCTATAAAAACAAACAGGGCAAACAACTTTAAGTCCTCAATAAACATCAGTGCAAATAATTTGTTCTGGAGTCTAGAATTACTCCATAAAAGATGGTTGTGAGCCTCCCTCCACTGATAAATATTCATCTTTGAGGGGTTTGGGGGGTTTTGTTTTTAATGAATTAATCAGGGAGGACAGAAACAGGGCAGAAAATGCCTGAACTGAGGGTCAAGAGGCCTGTAACTGATTTAATAAACGGAAAACTCAAAGGAAAAGAAAAGAAAAAGATATCAAAGGAAGAAAAGCACAAATATAAAATCTTAAACAAGTAATACCACAAAAGCAAACAAAGATGAATATAAATCTTTTACACCTCGGTATCAAACAGTTCATCTCTGGAGAATGTTCTCTACACTTTAGCGCAGACAAGTCAATTCAATAACTCCACAACAAGCTGTATGAAAGGGCCGTTTTAAGACTCTTTGCTAAGGAACTCCTTAATTTGTACCCTTATCTTTTTGCACTGAAACCTGAAGTCGAAGCACTGTGTTACTCTTTACCAAAATGGTTTTCTCAAGTGTCTCACTTGTGCTGAACACAAACCTTGTGAAACAGGCCTCATTCTGCCTCCATTTCACAGGTAGGTTAAAGGCCTTGCTGTGGTCACATAACTACTAACAGAGAGGAAACCCAGCCTGCTGACTCTAAGCTCCTCGCTCTTCCACTTCCCACGGCTGGTCCCTCATTTCCTTTGGAGGTTGATTCCGGTATCACATCATCAAAAAGGCTATGCCCCGACCATTCTCTGCCAGCACCACTCTGGATCATCCACGCCTTGCTTGATTTTTCTGCATAGCACTCATCATTATTTAACATAGGATGTATCACTTGCCTATTCTGAGTTGCTACAGCTCCAGTCTCAAAGCACACTTGTGGGATAAATGAATGAATGAACAAACTGCTTTCAAGCTCAGGAGTGGTTCCTCCAGTTCAACAGGTCCCAAAATACCGACTACTGTTCTTTATTTTAATGTACATTTTTCTTTTTCTTTCCCCCTTTTTTTTTCTAGGGCCACATATGGAAGTTCCCAGGCTAGGGGTCAAATCGGAGCCTTAGCTGCCAGCCTAAGAGGAATCGGAGATGAGTCTGCAACCTATACCACAGCTCATGGCAACACCAGACCTTAACCTACTGAGCGAGGCCAAGGATCGAACTGAATCCTCAGGGACACTAGTTGGGTTCATTACCGCTGAGTCACAATGGGAACTCCCTAATGCACATTTTTAATTACTTCAATATGAAGCAACCATAAATGGCAAGGTAGGTTCCATCACAGTCTCATCTGAATGCTTTTTTCCTACTCTGACCATTTATAAAGAATGACACTTACGTTTGGACATAATTGTACTTCCCCAGGTATAGTCTGTCAAGATAGAACCAAAATTTTAAAATCAGCTGGGAGGAAAATTGCCTCATCACCACCAGGAGTATTAACTATTAGGGCTCACTCACCAAGAGCTACTATAGGTTATAGGTAAGATAGATTTTGGACCATGCCCGGTTGCCAGGACCTAATTGTGATTCCCTCCACACCCACTTTGCCTCTCAAGAAATAACAAGTTTAAAAAAAAAGAATTCAAGGAAGATGAATACACTGCAGTGGAGAGTAACAAAATTAAAACAAAAGCATTAATCTGTTCAACCCATTTTTAAAAAGATATTTATAAACATTGTATGCTTTCTCATTGGTAATGAATTATTTTCCACAAACAGCAGAAGTTGAAAGAAACTGTTCATATTGTTTTTAGGTAACATGTTAACATTTTTTTGGCCACTTCAGCACTCTACTGGACACTTACCTAATAAAGAGTTAGACTTCATTTCTTTCCACTTAACCCACTTACTCATCTGATATCTGTCTGAATAGATCAAGCCCACTCCTAATTAGGATATAGATCATGCTCACTCAGGATTTTCCTCTACAGCAATCTGCTTAAAATGTGGTCTTGGGAAATACATGAACTCTGAAGGGAGAGTCTTCCTGAGATAATCTAAATCATCTTATTATTTTAAGAGCATTATCTTGTCCCCGTCGGCATGTGCTGGAACAGTGGTCAGTGCAGCCATCCCTCTGCAAGAAGGTCTGGTGACTAGCACTGCCCCACAGCAGCAGCGGGGCTACTGCAGACCCTCCGGGCACAACAGCGCTCTCTGCTCACAACATTCCCACCGCCATTTTCTCTACACTTATGTACCCTTCTGTTTTATTCTAAGGCTACTCGTGTAATTCTGTCGTGAATTTTGACCTAAAGATATGCCTAAATAATTTCTTCCAGAAGATAATTGGAGATACACTTATTGCAAGACTTTTCATAGGCAACAATTTTACCATAATTTTCCTCTCGCCATATAGATTTTGATTGTATCACCTCCCCTGCTCATTATACTTCTCTGTAGGTAATTGGTTCTGTGAGGGAGCACTACATCATCCCCACTGGCTCTGGATTGAGTTTCTGTATTACTCAGGGCAAAAGGATTTATTATTGCTAATGTATGGAGATCTTGAATGTGACTGCTGTATTTTAGCTCCCTGTCACAGTCAAGAGGGTTCTCTGTATTTTAAGAGTTGACAACAAGTAAATTAAATCTAATAAAATAAAAATATTTAAAAGCATCCCTACACATATCCATAAACACATCACTTTTTTTTTTTTTTGCGTTTAAAGAATCTCTCAGAAACAAAAACAATATCAATGACCACATAACCGGGAAATTCCTACAATTAAAGGCTGATTCAGAAGCATAAAATAATAAAAGCTTAGCCACAGAGGACAAAGAAGGGGAGAGAGGGAAGACTTTCTAAGAACATGAGTCACAATAGTTATCAATTGTGTGGAGCTAATTGAAATGCTCATGCTGTATCCTGTAGTCTAGAACGTGTTCTAATTAGGCAGGTGTGCCATTTATATGACTGCTGATTAAGGAAAGTGATTCCACTGGAAGGAAATAAATCTAATCCTGCACACTGCATTTAACAAAAAGCATCTCATCTGTTCTTTTTTTGGGGGGGGTGGGCTGGGTAATAGATGAGGCCTAAAAATTGGGGCGGCTGGGAGGCAGGAGTGGGGGTAGGGGTGTGGGTGGGTAGGACACGAAACAACTGCCTTCCCCAGTCTTTAATTCCATATCTGGACACAGACTTGGCTTTTAAGATTTCATCTGAAAATCTCTCCCACACCCCCACCATTAGAAACTGCAGATATTGCATTTATCTTCTTTAGACAGATCAAAGTCTGATTCAACACAGCTGGAAATTCAACACATGGTTACAGGAAGTCAGCTTAGGATTTACAAACTATTCTCTTCAGCAAGTATGTCACAATATTAGCAATATAATATAAACCCCACCCTAGATTTTGAAAAATGGGACTTTAAAATCAATTCATAGTCAGGTGTCACAAATCGTTAACAATTTCTTTTTTTTCCTATACTTTTTTAAGAGCAGTTTTAAGTTTGCAGCAAAATTGAGGAAGGCACAGAAATTTCCTGTACACCCCCTACCCCCACATACACATGGTCTCCCCCATATCAACATCACCACCACAGTCATACATTTGTTACAACAGATGAATTGTAAAAATAACATGCTTAAACTGACATGTTATTATCAGCACTAGAGTTCTCTTTTGGTATTGCATGTTCTGTGGGTTTGGACAAATTTATGATGACATGTATCTACCAATATAGTATCGTACAGAGTATTTTCACTGACCTGAAATATCCTCTTGCTCTGGCTATTCATCTCTCCCTCCCTACTCTAAGCCCTGGTAACCACTGTTGCTTTTTTTTTTTTTTTTCAAATGTATCCATAGTTTTGCCTTTTCCACAATGTCATATAGTTGGACTCATACAGCTGGCGTCCTCAGTTGCCCCAAGGCATCTGTTTTCATCTAGATGTGGTGCATAAAATGGAATCTAGGCACGATGTGAACGTAAATATTTTCATTAACCAATTCCATCAAGAGAAACCTGCATTAACTGCTCAGAGACACAGGCAACTGAATTGACTGTAACTGGAAACAAGGAAGTAGAATGAAGAGATGAGACACAGGTAGATAGATAGTAACAAGCTAGAAAAGGCACATGGTAGTTAGTTATTTTCTTAGTAATATTATCAACATCACCGCCACCCCCCGCAACAATGTTCTGCATTCTTGGAGCTTTATCAGGCAAGTTGAGGTGTTATGTGTTATGCAACAACTTACTCACTCAGCACCCAAGTATGCCAAGTAGAATATAACTGGTACTCCAAGCGCTTGTCCTCACAAAACCAATAAAAGCAGTGCAATTCCATTATCAATTTTCAATTGCCCTATGGGCACATTAAACCATCTGGTTACAGAATTTCCATGCCCTTGACGTTTCTGCTTTTGTTTCCTAAACTTGCAGGCAAACCTTGACCCTTCCATTACATTAGTCATAAACGGTAGGAAAGGATAATTGCTACAAAAATAACTACCTGAATGTCAAGAACTCTGACCTTGTTTGGATTCTGCCCTAAAGCTCTTTGTGATGGAGGTTCTAGATCTACTAATGCTTTAGGACAGATAACCAACCCAGCCCCTACATGAATACTATCAGTGACAGTCTGCTCCAGGTCCTCTAGGTCCTCTAGCCTCACTACGGGCTGTGTGGGAAGGAAAGAAGGGGACAGAACAGAAGCCCCTCCTCTGTCAATGCAAACTACAGCAAGGCCAGGAAGAGAAATACCAGAGTGACAGGCTTTCTCCCCGAGGCAAGGGTTTTTAGGCTCAATTTCTTAGAACTTTAAGAGTCTACAGAAACCTACTAAAGGGCATCCAGTAGGTAGAAGAAAGCTCTTGATTTTTATGAAATTATTTTCTTCGCATATTTCAAGTCAAAGTTTAGCACACTGTGAGTACTTTGAAGGAGATCCTTGTTTGGTTATCTTAATTATCTTAATCATCACGCAGAATGAAGAATTAAATACATTAATTATTTGATAAATATTTGTTGAATATATAAATGTAACATTATTTCTCATACTTGGTATTTTCTAATCATTTTCTAAATTACATTCTTAATTTTAGTATATAAGTGGTAAATAAAGAAATAATAGGGTGGCATATAGTATGAGGGAAAATAAACACTTTAAATGTTTGTCCATTTAGAACCTTCACATCACATTCACCCACTTACATTTTTTGAATTATAAAATATACATAACATAAAGTATACCATTTGAACCATTGTCAAATGTAAAGTTCAGTGTAAAGTACATTTGCAATGTTGTAAAACTAAGTTTAGTATATTTTACACACAATGAAATATGTAGTACACAGAGTTTTGAAAACGTGCATACACTCACGTGACCCACATCAATATCAAGATATAGAGCACTACCTGACGGCGGGGCTGAGCCGTCTAAGACATAAAGTACTCATGGACCTCAGACAGTTCTCTCCTGCCCCTTCCCAGGCAATCCCTCCCAAGCTCCTTCCCAAGCAACCACTCTTTTGACTCTTACCCCCATAGTTTGGTTTGGTCTGTCCGAAAACTTCATATAAATGGAATCAGACATGGAATTCTTTTGTGTAGGGCTGCTTTCACTCTATTGTCATCTTCATTCACACTGTCACATGTATCAGCAATTCATTTCTTTTTTATTATTGAGTAGTATTTTATTGTAAAATATACAAAAATTTGTTTACTCTCCCTATAGTTGATCAGCATTTAAGTGTTTTTCAGTTTAGGGACAAAGCGAATAAAACTGTTATGGACATTCTTGTGTAAGTATTTTTGTCGATATGTGTTTTCATTTCTTTTGAGTAAATGCCTAAGACCGGAACTACAGGATCATAAGACAGGTAGATGTTTAACTTTATTATTAGAAACCTTTAGTTTGAGTAAGAAAATGAAAAATGCTAATTACCAATATCAGGAAATAAAAAGCAAGGGACAGATATCACTACAAATCTTAAGACATTAAAATGATGTCAATAAATCAGACAACTCAGTAAAATGGACAACTTCACTGACAGACCAAACCAACAAAACTAACACAAAAGGAAACAGAAAATCTGAATAACTTTAAAGCTGTTAAAGATAGTGACTCATAACCTAAAACCTCCACACAATGAACCCCAGGCACAGATAGCTCTGCTAGTTAATTCTTGCAAAGATTTAAGAAGACTACAATAGAATCTATTAAATGATCTATTTCAAAAAACAGAAGAGGGAGAAATATTTCTCAGCTCATTTTATGAGGCCAGCATAATTCTGATATCAACATTGTATAAAAACGTTTTAAGAAATGAAAGTTACAAAGAGGAGTTCCTGGGAGTTCCTGTCATGGCTTAGTGGTTAACGAATCCGACTAGGAACCATGAGCTTGTGGGTTCGATCCCTGGCCTTGCTCAGTGGGTTGAGGATCCAGCATTGCTGTGAGCTGTGGTGTAGGTTGCAGATGTGGCTCGGATCCCACGTTGCTGTGGCTGTGGTGTAGGCTGGTGGCTACAGCCCCGATTAGACACCTAGCCTGGGAACCTCCATATACCGCGAGTGCAGCCCTAAAAAAAGGCAAAAAAAAAAGACAAAAAAAAAAAGAGGAGTTCCTGTTGTGGCTCAGCGTGTTAAGAACCTGACTAGCATCCATGAAAATGTGGATTCAATCCCTCGCCTCACCAGTGGGTTAAGAATCCGAATTGCCACAGCTGCAGCGTAGGTCACAGATGCTGCTCAGATCTTGGTGTTGCTGTGACTGTGGCGTAGGCTAGCAGCTTCAGCTCTGATTCAACCCCTAACCTGGGAGCTTCCATATGCCGCAGGTGGCCCTACAAAAAAAAACGGAAAAAGAATACCATCCCACATGAACATAAACCCTCAGTTGTTTCTCTTCTTAAATTTTGCTTCAAAAAAACCCCTCAACTTTACTGAGGTGTAATTTATAACAATATGTATACCCTTTTCAAGTTTGGACAGACACATATATTCATATAATTATCACAAAAAGTTCCCTCTAGCCCTTATATAGTCCTATTTCTTTTGCTAACCCACACAAGTATTGATCTGTTTTCTGTCACTACAGACTATTCTGCATGTTGTAGAATTTCATATATGGAATCACATAGCATGTACTCTTTTGTGACTTCTCTATGCTTAGCATGTTTGTAAGAGACTCATCCATGGCGTCGCACAGATGAGTGAGTTTATTCTTTTTCATGTTACACAGTATTTCATTACATTAATATACCTAAATTCATTTATTTGGAGTTCCCAGCGTGGCCCAGAGGAAATGAATCTGACTAGCATCCATGAGAACGCAGATCTGATCCCTGGCCTCCCTCAGTGGTGGTGTAGGCCGGCAGCTACAGCTCCGATTCGACCCCTAGCCTGGGAACCTCCATATGCTGCTGGTGCAGCCCTAAAAAGACAAAAGAAAAAAATAAGTAAATAAATTCATTTATCCAAGCATTAGTTTATGGACATTTGTGCACTTTACAGTTTTCAGCTGTATGAATAAAGCCTATATGAAAGTCTTTTTGTATAAACACTTTCATTTCTCTTTGATAAATACTGAGCAGTGGAAATATGGGTCATATGGTAAATGTACCTTTAACTTTTATAAGAAACTGTCAGAGTGATTTCTAAAGTGACTGAACCATTTTATACTTCCCAAAGCAGTTGTTTTGCCAGTCATTAATTTTAACAATTCTGGAGAGGGTGTAGGAGTATCTTACTGTGGTTTTAATCTGCATATCCTTGATGGCTAATGATGTTGTCTACAATCTCATGTGCTCAGGGGCCATTCATATATTTTCTTTTGTACAGTTTCTGTTAGACTCTTCTGCCTGTCATCGTGGTCTGCTCCATCATACTGCCAAACCCTCTTCCAGTGAAATAAAACCTGTTGCCTCAGCTACTAAGAATGTTAGCAGCAGGCAGCTTTCAGTTGTCATCCCTTCAGGGACTGCTTCAGCTACAGAGTCACGTCACCCAAGGACATGCCCCTTTCTGCGGTGGCCCACATCCAAGTGGTAAATGTCCTCATCTTTGAGTGACACAGAAATATAAAGGTCTGGTCATCTTGGCCCAACTCTTATCCCAACTCTGAAGGAGCATTCTAGATCTAGAGCTACATATAAAGTCTTCCAAGGCTGTTACTGAGCTGCAACTCTGTTCAACCCCTTCCTCTGCCAGTGCTGCTTTGCCGCTCTTCCTTCCCCAAGAGCTGATAATACTAAGGGCTTTTTTAAATAAATACTCTACCACAGAACTGTATCTCAGTGCTCGCTTCCTAAGAAACACACCCTGTAACACCCTTTTTTCTTTTTTAGGGCCTCACCTGCAGCACATAGAGGTTCCCAGGCTAGGGTTTGAATCAGAGCTGTAGCTGCTGGCCTACACCACAGCCACAGGAATGCCAGATTCGAGCCTCATCTGCGACCTACACCACAGCTCATGGCAACGCCGGATCCTTAACCCACTGAGCAAAGCCAGGAATTGAACCTTACCATAGCAGCAGCCTGTGTCACAGCAGTGACAATGCCAGATCCCTAATCCACTGCACCACCAGGGAACTCCCTTCCTTATTCTTTTTATGTCTTCAGTGATATCCCTCTCCCATTCCTGGTATTGGTAATTCGTGTTTTCCCTTTATTTTTTTGACTGGGCTACCTGGAGATTTTTTTATTTTTATTCATGTTTTCAAAGAATCATCTTTTGATCTCCATTTACTTTCAAAGTACTTTATATGCAGAAAAATGTTGACTCAATGCTGAAACCTGATTTGTTATTATCACTCTCATTATCATTTTTATTCTAATACAGCAAATAGAGCCATGTGGCTATTCAGAGTGACTCCCTTTTCCTTGGATGTTGAGCAGAGGGTCCATGCGTTCTACTCCGATACCACATCTACTTCTGGGAGGTTAGAGGCAGGGAGGAGATAACAGTGCCTTAGCAGAAGAGGAATTCTGCCAAGAATTGCTCTCTAGACAGTGGTTCTTAAACAGGTGTAAACAGTGGGATCACCTATGTGGCTTTTTAAAAATGTACATACCTAAGCCACATCCATGGTTAGGTCTGGGGTTGACTCAGGCCTCCTGATTTTTTAAAAGCTTCAGGGAGCTTCTGATGGTACCCCAGGTTGAGAATCATAGCTCTGAATGATTAGGACATGAATGACTAGGACATCAGACAGTTTACGCTCAGAAGAGTCTTGAGAAGAGCAAGCGTAAATACAAAGCAGAGAAGATGTTTAGAATTCACTGCCTACATTTTAAAACTATGGGTCTGAGGGCACCTGAAACATGAAAGAATTTATGTAAATGAACATGCTTTAAAAACAGGAGAAAAATACACAAGTGTTGGAAAACATAGCTTAAATTTCTTCATTGTAAGGGCTTTTTTTTTTTTTTTTTAGGGCTACACCTGCAGCACATGAAAGTTCCCAGGCTAGGGATCTAATCAGAGCTGTAGCTGCTGGCCTATGCCACAGCCACAGCAAAGAGCGATCCAAGCCCTCTCTGCGACCTACACCACAGCTCATGGCAATGCCAGATGCTTAACCGCCAGAGCAAGCCCAGGGATCGAACCCACATTCTTGTGGATATTAGTCAGGTTTGTTACCACTGAGCCACAATGGGAACTCCAGGGCTATTTTGTTAATTTTAAAGTTATATATGTCTGTAGACGTGTGAGGTGTGTATGTGTGTGTGTGTGTTTTAATTCAAATAGTACAAAGATATACAGAATGGAAAATAAATCTTCCTCCTATGTCTAATCCCTGGACACTCAAATCCCTTTTCAAAAGGTTCAATGAAACACTTTCATCTTAAAAAATTAAAAGTTGAGGTACATTATATCAGTTTCATTCTAATAGATATTGAGGTTATTACCATTCTTTTGCTTCTACAAAATGTACACATGTGCACTTGCATATGCAAATATACCTGAAGAATAAATGCCTAAATGTGAGATTGCTCTGTAGCGAGATGTAGGCATTTTTAACTGCAAGAGATTGTGCCACTGTATACTGCTATCATATTTTATCAAAAGTTTCTTCTTGCCAATTTTGTATACCATATTTTACCTTACATTTGTTTTCAAATTAATGTTCAAAAAATCGATTAAAAGGTCATACTTTCAGGCAAAAACGTAGTAGTTTTCTTTATATCCTCATATATGCTGATATGAATAAAGATGTGCTTCCACAACCATCCATAATTCATGGTTAATTAAAGACCAATGTTCTTAAACACTCTCACAACCTTTACACTGGAGTAAACAAACCAAACACAGGTGGAAGCACTAGTCAAAGGACAGAAAAGACAAATGAAGTGAATGAAGCTCTACTCTCCTGTCTACTGACCATTTAGGGTCAGCACATGAAGAACATCATCCTCACATCAAGAAGCTAAATGAAGTATGAGTATAAGAGGACTGTACTGTGTGTGTTTTTATAAGAAAATGAGGGATGCATAATAATCTTTGAGACCATGAGTTAAAAGGAAACTGCAAAGTAAGTGTGACAGGTCACTGGAACTTACAGAGCCACAGAAATCTGTTACCAGCTCATAAAATGACAGTACTTCTTTCTGAAGTCTGTGTCATATTAAGGAACAATGTGAAATCAGAATAAAAGTATCAGTGTTGTCAAGCATGGTTTTGCTTCCTCCCTCCTTCCTTCCATCTTCCTTTCTTTCTTTTTTTGGGGGAGGGGATGGGGGCGGCGCATCCATGGCATACTGAAGTTCCCAGGCTAGGCATCGAACCTGCACCACAGCAATGACAACACTGAATCCTTAACCTGCAAGGCCACAAGAAAATGCCTTACCTTCTGCTTTGAGGACCTGGCTCATATCAAACATTAAGGTGCCAGAAGGTAGGTACTATTATCTCCACATTATAGATGAGAAAACTGCAGTTAACTTTCCCAAGACAGGCTCTAGGACCACTAAATTATTCAGATGATTTTGGGCGGGGAGGCTAGGAAATGATGTAGATAAGTACTTCTCAAACTTTAATATACAAACAAAACACCTAAAGATCTTGTTAAAATGCAAGTTCTCATTCAGTAGTTGGGGCCAGCGATTCTGCATTTCTAAGAATTTCCTCCATGATACTAATGCTGCTGATCTGTGGTCCACGCCTTTGAGCAATAAGAATATAGATGCTTTTTAAAAAATAACCTCAAAATTACTCATATTCAACTTTGGGGTATGTTTTACCATTTCAGTATGAGGATTCACCAAAAAGCAAAACCCTGAAGTTAATGCCCTGTAGGAGAAACTATTTTATTAGTGATAGTTATAAAGTAGTTGGTGCAGTAGCAGAAGTAACAGCAATAAGCAACAGCAAACATTTTAAAAGAACTTACTAAGAACAAATATTCAGGTAAGCACATAATCAAACATTAAGGTGCCAGAAAGTAGGTACTACTATCTCCACATTACAGATGAGAAAACTGCAGTTAACTTTCCCAAGACAGGCTCTAGGACCACTGCAGTACCCTGTCTTTCCCCTATCTAGTTCACCACCACTGTACTGTTAGTAATATATGTCATCATTTCTCAAGCTGACACATGGAAGGGGGCAATTGTTTAAAGGCCTTATTTTCTAACTCCTGTAAAGTCCAGCTTAGATAAATAAATAGATCACTGTAACCGATCAGTCTGGGTCAGGGTCACGAAGAATTTAAAACTATTATTTGACACTACAGACAATCTACCCTTAGATAATCAACACTGGCTGTGAGTTCAGAGGCTATAGAGATACATAATGTTGTTTTAAATCTTTTGGCTTTATTTGTTAAACTAAGGTGTGATAGTGTGGAATAGCTTGCTTTTGAAGTTATCCAAAGACTACATTGGTTACAATATGAATTCCAGCATATTTGGTTTTGAAGCTACATTTTACTCTTTTTAAAAAGAGATCAAGCTAAACATACAGTTCTCAGTCAAAAAGCCCTGCAGAGTAACCCGATCTGAGCAGGGGCACTTGAACTTACTGCCAAATAAGAAAGCATGATCGCCTTATTCCACACACACAAATACCATTCTAGGATAGGCCAATTAATCATGAATATAACTTTTCAGACATTACATAATTTCACAAAGACTTGCTTCTAATGCTTGCCAAGGAAAACAGCAATTTGTATCACTAGGAATAAATCTACACTTGAAAAGAAATGAAAGTTACAAATATGAAACAGTATAACTCTGGTCACCTCTTTCATGCCACCCTTCCTCATAAGTTCTGCAATAATTTTATTTATAAAATGGGCATTAATAAAACAACCTAAAATGATTTAAGTTGTAAAATTACATACATAAATGAAAACAGGAAAATATAAGTAATTTTTACATCTACAAGAGTAGAAACCTCTAAGATATGGGTAATAGCACTAAATATATATATACTGTATGTATATAAAGTCATATGCATACTACATACTTGTCCTCCAATATTACACAAAAAACATGGGTATATGAAGTCACTCTTTTTTTTTTTTTTTTTTTTTGCTTTTTAGGGCCTGTTGGTGGGAATGTACATTGGTGCAACCACTGTGGAAAACAGTATGGAGATTCCTTAGAAAACTAAAAATATAATTACCATCTGATCCAGCAATCCCACTCCTGAGCATCTATCCAGAGGAAACCATGACTTGAAAAGACACATGTACTCTAGTGTTCATTGCAGCACTCTATACAATAGCCAAGTCATGGAAACAATCTAAATGCCCATTGAGAGAAGTGGATAGGGAAGATTTGGTACATATACACAATGGAATATTACTCAGCCATTAAAAGGAACGAAATAACAACAATTATAGCAACATGGATGGACCTAGAAATTATCGTGCGAAGTGAAACAAGTCAGACAATTAGACACCAACATCAAATGCTACCACTTACATGTGGAAACTAAAAAAGGGACACGATGAACTTCTTTGCAGAACAGATAATGACTCACAGACTTTGGAAAACCTGTGGTTTCCAAATGAGACAAGTTGGGAGGTGGAGGGATGCACTGAGGGTTTGGGATGGAAATGCTATAAAATTGAGTTGTAATGATTTTTATACACCTATAATTGTAATAAAATTCATTAAGTAGTGGGAAAAATTAGTTTCTTTTTCATTTACTTAAGATTTGATTAGACTAGCTCCCACTTTTGAAACTTGCCTAAGGAAAATCTATCACCCTAATCATTATCACTCAAAAGCAATCAAGTGCCCATGCATGTATATAGGGTTCTGGTGATTTTAAACAAAGACAAACCATTAATATCAGACCTTTAGTAGGTATACAAAAGCAAATGGAACACTGTACTTCCCCATCTCTGTTACCTCATCAACCAAGATTTTGTTCAACTTCATTTGTTTTGGATTTAAAAACATGAAAATTTTCATTTTCTAAAAAGAAATGTTATTCTCAATGTTTTTTCCAAACTATATAATTATATATGTGAATGTAGATGTGTGTGCACATATGTATGTAGGTACATACATGCACATGTATATGTGTGTGTGTGTGCAGACAGATATGTAAGATAGACATGTGCTCTTCATTCTCTCACTCCAGTTAAAGAAATAATAATAACAGCTATGGAGTTCCCACTGTGGCTCAGTGGTAACAAGCTCGACTAGTATCCATGAGGATGTGGGTTCAATCCTGGCCTTGCTCAGTGGGTTAAGGATCCAGTGTCACTGAGAGCTGTGGTGTAGGTCACAGACAAGGTTTGGATTCCATGTTGCTGTGGCTGTGGTGTAGGCTGGCAGCTGCAGCTCCAATACTGCCCCCTAGCCTGGGAACTTCCTTATGCTGCAAGTGCGGCCCTAAGAAAGAAAAAAAAAAGCCAAAAAAAATAATAACAGCTATTTTTTTTGGCCCCACTAGCAGCATATGGAAGTTCCCGAGCCAGGGATGGAATCTGAGCCACAGCTGTAACCTACGCCACAGCTTTGGCAACACCAGATCCTTCCTGTGCCAGGCTGGGAATTGAGCTGTTGTAGAGACAATGCTGGATCCTTAAACCACCGCACTACGGTGGGAACTCCAATAATAGTTAATATTTATTGCACATTGACCATGTACCAGATACTGCATGAAGTGCTTAAATTATCTCAACAATCTCAGCTAGGGATTCTGATTGTTCAGTTTTATTGAGGAAATTGCAGCACAGAAAGGTTAAATGACAGGTAGAAGGAGCACAGCTGCAAGTGGCAGAGCTCAGATTCCAAGTCAGGTGGTTGACCTCAGAACCTGCTTTTTTCACACCCGTTTGAGTCTCTAAATTAGGAGACAGTAACCAGAGCAGGGATGGGATATACACATAAGTCAAGGGCAAGGGTCAGTTTGGAAGTGGCAAGTGGAGGTGAGTTTATAATGGAGGTGGATATTAGAGGAAGAAGCCACAGGAGGTCTTTTATTGTCAGAGATGAAGAGGAGACCATCGGCAATTCTCTACTTAATTCAAAAGGACTTTTACAGGAGTCATGTAGAACAGAAGAAAAAAGGATCGTCTGTCGAGAAGAGAATCTAAGAAAATGATAGTGCTTGGGAGATGGCTCAAAGGACAGATGAAATGAGTTCACAAGGAAGGTGCTACCTAGAGGAACTTAAAAGGAATGGAGAGAGAGAAGGCTGGGGACCTGAGCAGCAGATGAGGGAAATGAGATAATCCAGAGCCTGCTGGTGCCTGGCTTTGATGCCTGGGGCGAACAGCCAGAGTAGATGCAAAAGGAAATGAGAAGCCACTGTAAAGATTTAAGGAAGGGGTTGGCGTGGTCAGGAAGTCCACCCGGCAGGAGGTAACAGCCCATTCTAGGAACTTGGAAGGGAAGGCAAGGAGAGCAGAATGACAGGCCTAGAAGCTACTGAGTTCAGTGGATTTCACGATGATTTCATAAAGACCTGTGTTATTCTGGACAAGTCTGTACGATGAGGAGGAAAAGCCAGAGAAAAATTGCTCTAAATTTAATAAAGTCTTCAGAAAAAATTGCCAAGGCAGAAAACTGCCTAATGACTCTGCCAGTACAGCTAATTGCTTAGCAATTACTGGTCATGAGCACTGGAGAAACTGTAGACATTTTTAAACCCTTACACCGTGAGGAACTATGTCTCGAGCAGCCTTGAAATTTTTATTAGTATTTGGGTGTGCTTTGAGCAAAGTTCTCTAGCTATGTCACCAGAAAAAATGATGATAATTTCCCAGAGAAAACTGTTATGTTGTCTCCTTCATTAAGCCAGAGTACTCCTCAGCTAAAATGTACATATGAATAATTTATACTCACCTGGAACAGTTAACATACGAGCATACTGTTCCGAAGGTACAGCTGGTTTTCTTAACAGTCCAGATCACAGAAATCCTTCAGAGTCTTTCTCATTTAGTTAAAGGGATAAAATGCAAACATTTATGGGAGAAAAACAACTTTAGTAGCTTATTGATTTAGCTTTAGGAGTATTTCACAACTGAGTCTTTTTTAACAGCAAACAACCAGGGGCATATGTCTAATCAATACTGAACATCTACCCTGCAGTTAGGGCTCATGAATTAATCAGCATCAACTCAAATTCAAACATCAGACAAAAAGAAACAGTGACCTACATCTCTTTGAACACCGTAGAATCACCAAACAGCATTATCTTTTACAATGACAACAAATTTGAACCCGAACCACAAGTACCAGAACTAGCGACTCTACTCATGAGTTATTTATTCCTAGGTTATCTCTTTTTCAGAAGGAACTAATAGCAGGAATGAAGGCTGTCACATGCAACACCTCCTATATGTATTAGCCACACCATGCAATACTATAAAACAAAAGCTGATGAAGCACTTGATGACCCCAAGGCCACGCAGCAAAATTAGGGAGTGTGGGGAAACTGGACCTCTCCTTTTGATTCAGCGGTCTATTGTTAGGCCAAGTAACCTGTTTCCCCTATCAGCATGTGAAACAATAGAGGATAAAATGGTGTGTAAGCAGAAAGTCTTTCCTCGTGGGCTGCTAATTATATAAAGAAGGTTTTATTTCTAATTATGGTCATATAATTACAGACACTTTAAGGAGAAGAGCCTGTTTGTTCTCCCTGGTGTGAGCAACTCACTGATTTAGGCTCTCTTGAAGCCAGCAGCCAAGTGGCAGTGGCACAGATCCAGGAGTTCCTGGAGGAGAACAGATGGACAGCCATCCTAAAAAAGAGCTCCCTAATGTAGCCCGGCAATGAGATGTGAGAACTTGATAACACTGCCGTCCTCATTCAGGTGGTACATGTATAACATGAAAGGGTTCACTGCGTTAAGCGGACATCTATCTCACTGGGTAGCAGACAATACCATGCTTGGTCTCCCACTGTCTCATTTTCTAACAAGGCCTTCCCCAAGGCCTCCTCTTGTTTAGCATAAATCTGCTCACCTAAGGATTATTTTTAGATTTCCATTTGGTTTGGTTTAGAGAAAATTTATATTTCATCTACGTTTTCAGAACTTGTCACAGAAAGTTTCTGAAAGGCTGTTGACACGAACTGTAGTCAGTGTTTAGGGTCTAGAATCTGGAATTAGCTTTCCTGGTTTCAGTCCCAGCTCTATCAAGTTCTAACTGTGTGACCTTAGCCAAGTATTTGACTCCTCCTTTAGTTTCTGCATCTGTAAAATGGAAATAACAACAGTTCTGTGAATTACATGAGATCGCATACGTAAGTGCTATAGCACGTGGTAAATGCTCAGATGTTGACAGCTGTGCTTTATTATTGAATCAGATATAGATAATTCTGGCCAATCAACATTTTTTCAGCACCTGCTACTTCAAATGTACAAGAAGAGAACAGACTCTCTACCCACTATGCCACAGAGGATTCAAAAAACGAGAACATACAACCCATGCCTTAAAGCGTTTATAAATCGCAGGGGCGAAGAGTATACATATACATACACAGTTTGAGAATATGTTTCAGGCAACATAGTCCTACAGACATGTGTTTCTTACTTTCTTCAATAGTATATTCTGTGGTAAGTTGGCAAGTTACATTTTAAAAGGCCAGTTCCTCTACCTCCTTTAAAAGACAGGTATGGTGAACACTTTTGAAAATCAAACATCTCAAGAACTATCACATGTCAATTATTTATCAATAAAACTGGGGGTGGGGGATGGAACAACTGTCCAATTTTCTAAGTTCATATGGCTAAATAAACATTTGAGCACTGGCTACATATACAGGGCACTACATATGATATTAAAATTCAAGTTTTTGAAGGTTTTTATTTTTTAAAGCTATATAGATAGAAAATAAATTATCAATAGAAGTAGAAAAGCTGGGTGGAGTCAATCCATAGGGCTTGTATAAGGGGGTAGATTTTGACGCAGATTTTAACATGGAGGGTGGGAGGTGTTTCAGGTAGAAACAAACGGCAGAGGTTAAGCGCAGCAGCCATAGGTGGAGAAGGTGGCAGCTGTGATGGTGAAAATACATGAACCTGAGCAAGGATTCCTGTGGAGACAGGAAACTAAAGGAGGTCCTTTAGAGCCAACTTGGCAAGAACCTCAAATTAAAAAAACCCTACAAAGCTCTCCTCACTGACCACCATGTCATGGCCTCATCAGTCCAGCGCTCTTTATTTCCCCGTAAAATGCTCAACACCAGTGGCTAATAAGCTATTGTCTAGGACACCCGTGCATTTCTGCTTCCACCTGTTGAGTTCTGTGCTTAATTGTGTTTGTCTGCAAATCTGTTTATGTCAGTTATGCCTGTTACTATAATTAAGAACCTTAATTAAACACTGTTATCCAACATCCAATAAACTATGTGTACAGAAAGAGTTGTAGTCTCTATGGACACTTTGTTGAATGTTTTTAGACAGATCTGACTAATAGTGAAAAAAATTATTACAAGACTTGGAGGAAATTACAACTTGAAGAATTCTGCATCCTAATTGCTTCACAAGGGCAGCTAAGGAAACTGAGATTGAAAGTTGTTGAGAAAAAAGATGGAAAACGCCAACTCATGCTGCAAGAAAAGCCTAAAGCCTCCCCCAAACAACTGAACAACTAACTGGCAAATACATATACATGATATATATTTTATAAATTAAAATATTAATAAAATGTTACCATATACACACACATAATTTCTATGCCCTACTTTTAACCAGCCTTTTTGATTAACCAAACAATTCTTATCACATCAAATTAAAAAGCTTCTACTTTAATGAAATTACCCAATCATACATTAAAGAAAATGATCAAAAACTGCACCCGCATACAGGTGGGGAAAATCCTATTCAAATACATAAATCTTTATATCTGTACTCACTACATCTCATTTCTGCTGCATCTACATGAGTCAAAAGAACAGGTAAATTAAATACAAACTTTGTAATTTTGTCCACAGAACTCCATTCTGAATATTGAACTGAAATAGATATTTGGAGACCCAACCTTAACATCTGATCTAATGCAAAATAAATATTTCTAACACAAAGGAAATCTAAATAGATATGAAATACTTTTAAGGTATCTTAAAGTAATCAAGAAAGTAAAAATACTGCAAGGATCATCAGTCTCTGAATAGCAATCATTTTTCATATAATTTGCTATTGACTGATTTTAAGGCCTAAATAATATTACCACAAAGAATGGTAGATATCTATTTGTGCTCACCTTTTTTCTTGAGTGGGTTATTAAAAATACAGATGAGAACCAACCTAGGATAATTAATAAGAATTATTTTATCTACTATGATTTATTTTGAACACACACTTACTGCTTACATATCTGAAACTAACAGCCCAGCTGGAGCCACATATATTTTCCCATTAATTACCCTGAGCAGGTTATTAATCATAATTGCAAACAATTTGCCCAACTGATGGTTGCTTTTTTTTTTTTTTTTGACATGACCATTTCACAGATAATTAGACTATAAAACCACTAAATAGGAATTGTGTCTTGGACTCTGTCCTATACATGATGATGAATACACTGGTGGCACTCAGTCAATGTATGACTAATGATAACACTGCCATTCGTTTATTTTTCAAATACTTTATGTTCACTGAAAAATATTTATCACAGGATTTCACTGTATGCAAGAGCATCTGTAACACAGGGTAGAAACGGAATGTTTTCAAAACAGAGTGCCTGGAAACATTAGCCAGAACTCAAGCGGCCAGTATTTTGGGATTTTTTTTTTTTTTGGCAGGCACACAAAATAGATCAGACATTCTGGTTGAAAACTAAATCCCCCAGCAATAGACAGAAGAAACCAATTTCATTCAAGATAAATGATCATTTTCAAATTGCATTAAGAGGAAAGAATCTCTGTTTGGTATAGATAGGAAAAAATTATGAAAGACGTATCAGATGTATGAGATAAGGCCCAAACCACCATCACCTCGTAATATGTAGCAACTCCCATTTCAGAGCCCCACAAGCTTTGCAAATTTTTACCTAATTAATAATAAATCACTACACAAACCCTAACAATGGTGAGAATGCAGCCTGGACAGAAACAGTCTGAACATTTCTAATTCAAGTTCTACCATACAACAAAAGAGAAAAATAATCCGCCAGGGAAAACAATGGTTCTTGGCTAAAAGCTCAACTCACCATCTTGTACTTATCAAAGTCGTCTTAAGAGGCATTATTCCAGAGTAAATCTACTGTTGTTTAAAAACTAAAAAATGTACATGCATTGGCCCAAGGTCAGTGCTCAATAAATACTTGCTGACTTGATGTCTTAATTTTTCAAGAAAAGGACTATGAAAGTTTTAACAACTATGTATAAAAACTAAAAGATTTATTTCTCCATAAAGGTAAGTTCACATGTCAAATGACGTAAGTGAGCTAAAAATTCTAAGGCAGAGAATAAAACCCAGGCTCTCCACCAACTTAGATTAAACCAGTGACTCAAGTTGTTCTTCTTGACAGGAGAATAGAAAATACTACTATTTATTTATTCTGCATTAGTGGATTTTACTAAATATATCTATTTTTCATCTTTCTTCCTGCACACATAGCACTTAAAACTGAAATCATATACTCTTACACTTGATCACTACTCAAAATACCTATTATTCTATTTCACATGCATAAATCTAATCCATTCAATCATGCCACTAGTTTCCTAAGAGAGGGTCTTACACTTTTTATATACTCTTCGGGGCCTAACACACCACCAGGAAATAACAAACTTTAAAAAAATTCCTATATATCAAGTAAATGATCATCTAGCCAGAGAAAGACAATGTAAACGCTTTGATCTGGCATAAACAATGTATACTGGCTTTATTCAAATATCCTGGTTCAAAAAGTAGGATTTGCAATTTCACCAATTTTGAGCAGAGTAAAAAATCTGACATTACAGACGTACAAAATACAATTAACTTTTCCTTTAGTTTTGCACTGTACACTATTGCACTATTAACCTTGAGACAGAGGACTGCCAGCTAAAAGAAATATCCAAATAATAAAATGCCAGGTAGACCCTTTGTTTCCCCTGGACCATTTGTTGATGAGTTCAGATGCCTGACTCATGATCCGCGTGAATGCACATAAGCCTATAGAGTCCTCTAGAGTTCAGGGCAGCTCAGATGGTCTCCCCTCTTGCTGGCATTGGAAAGCAGTGCGACCACTGGGTCTGCACACTTCCCAGACTGGAACAAAGGCACAGGGTCCAAGGGCAGAGATCACTGTGGAAACTACTGAACAGCCTCCCGACAGCACTGCAGTGGTGCCGGATGCCTGTAAACGGCAAAGGATACCAACAAAGGTGGCTGGGTAGGAAAAACAACATCCACTCCAAGCCAGCATGAGAAAGAGGCCTGAGGCCTGGTGAGGGGCGAGGCGCTGGGGAGCCAGGCTACTGAGAACACAGGGCTCCCTGAGGCTTCCCCCTTCCCTCCCAAGCCAACCTATAATCCAGCCTATCACTACTTGCTGACAATCTGAATCAGAAAGGATTAAATTATCTGTTTCTTAAAAAGGAGATTTTCAATTTCCCCAACAAGTCTGTCAAGCCAAAAAAAAAAAAAGTTTCTTACAGCAGGCTCTAGTCAGCCAAGGAAAGGTGCCTCCTGCTGAGCCGCTGGCTCCCCAGTTCACATTTCCTGAATCATTCAGGCTCTCCTGAGAGGTTTCTTTATACACAGCCACGCTGAGGTCTCACTCCACAGGGATCTGCTCTAGTCAGTCCCTTGCCAGTTGACAGATATGACTCCTAATTCACCAGCGGGCAGTGCTATTGGAGTGGGGGCTGAAGTGATACACAGAAAAAAGGGGCCTTGTCAAGCACCTACACTGGGCCAGCACACTAATTGGTAGAGAATTGTTCACAGTGCTAACATCTAGGTCAAACCTAGAACACAGGCAGCCTCAGTAAGATTTCATAATTACTTTTCTGGAATGTGCATTCTAAGGAACAACAACAGTGTAGTCATAATTAATATTGACGATGATTCCACTGAACATGCCTAACTCTTATTTCATGATGACACTTAATCCTCATAATGCTGCGTGAGAAGCATGACAATAAACAGCCCAAAAATGAAGGAATGGGACACTGAGCTGACCGGACTGGAGGTCACTCCTTCCTGGGAGCCAAAACAGAGGTCTCCAGTTACAGTAAGCAAGGAATATATTCATTCATTAAACAAACCTCTGTTCGACACCTCTATTGGAAGGGGTGGTCCATGCTCTAGAGTTTCAGAGGTAAATTTAACATAGTCCTTGTCCTAAAGGGGAGTTGTGAGATGACAAGGAAAGAGCAAGGTAGGGTCTGGAGGGTGAGAGGGTGTGGTTAGTGAAGAAGAATAGGATGTGTCTGTGAACATACATGGCATGGGTGCAAGAACAAACTTGGGTCAAGTTATGAAAAAAAAGAGACCCCCCCCAAATAAATAAATAGTTTACATCTTCTCTTACAGGTAATATACATACTATGGTGTTTTTATTTTTTAATAACATTCAATTTTTGGCTAGTCTAAAACCTCAAATATCTATTTGATTTCAAGATCAAATTCAAAATTTATGGAGTCCTCACCATATACATATTACCATACATCTTAGGTACCCAGTTACAGACCCACTATGTCCTGTACCGGTCATCACTGAAACTGCATGGTTGTATGTATGATTATTGCTTTACTGGCCCCAGTGAATGGATGAATGTATATCGAACACTGTGCTATAAAAAGAATTCCCACTCTACAGAATAATAGAATGACACCTAAAAATTAATGATAACACGACATAATGAGTGTTATAAGAATTACTGTTAAAGAGCTTTGAAAACACAAAGGAGCAAATAATCTCACTCAGATATCCTCCCACACATCACCCTCTGGAGACAGTTTCCACCCTTAATAATTTACTTTTATAACAAATACTCATCCAACAGAAACTACATTATTCTGTGAAGGAAATTTAAGCAATAAAAGTGACTCAATTTCCAGGTATAGATTTCACAAAATGCTTTATTCTCTGCCAACCGCTGTGATTACCAATGCCTTTGTGAGGACTATGAAAAAGAAATGTTATTATATAGAAAGACTGGAACAAGACTAACCCCTAGACCTACTTGAGAAATCTTCTTCATTGAAAATTTTTGGTGGGGGGAGGGGGAGGGCTTAGGGAGAAGGGAAGTACAGAATGATTATCCCACAATATTAGACCTTTAGCTTTCAGATGTTAAAAAATAGTTTATGCCCCAAAGGCTCAATTAAAACAAAGTTGAAAAAAAATACAATAGAGCAAACTGACAGATTCCATCATCTGATTTCATCACAGAGCAGTAAGAAGCATTTAACTGGCCTATGGAGAGAAAGAAGAGTGGTTCTCTTGGCTGGAAGGCACTAAATTCAATGTTCTGTTTTTTTGGCAAAAGGAGAAATGTCCAATCATCATAGTAGAAAACAAGTCATAGAATTTCTAATTTTAAAAAGTCGATTTTATGGTTAAGAAGTAATGTTTTGATGGTAATAAATACCTTTTCATTTTTAAAACCTGACCATGAGAACATCCAACTAAGACAGTTATTTCTAAGGGTAATGTCTCTTCCTTTCAAAGTTAAAACTTTTATTAATGTTTACTTGGCTTGGAACATGTTTTTTAGTCATGCCCATTCTTTGGATTTTTGCCCAATACAAGCTTTCATTCCAATACACCACTCCCATTGATGTTTATAAGAATGTCTTGCTATTAACCTCTAACCCAATTAGTCACTAAGTTGGCAGAATATATTGCTATTTGGAAGCCAAAAGCTTATGAAGAAAGCTTTAAAAAATCTGCAAAATGAGCTATATTATGACTACTTTATTTATAGTTTTTGTTTTTTTTTAAGTATTCCAGGAAATCTATAGTAACAAATTCAGAATAAAGGCAAGTACAGGTCTTTAGTGTGCTATGGGGTTATTTTAAATAAAAATAAATTAAAAATTTAAAGGTACAATCCACCTTCCACTTTTGCCATTTTCCCCTTTTTCTCTCCTATATGATCTTTGTGCAGCTCAGTAAAGGATAATTTCGTCCCTCTAGTTACTCAGGCCAATAACTTTGAAGCCTCTTCTTTTTCTAACACTACGTCAAAGTCCATCTACAAATTCTGTTGGCCCTACTTCAAAATATATCCAGAATCTGTCCACTTATCACCACTCTCCACCATCACCCTAGTCTAAGCCATTATATCTCCTGCTTGATTTATAGCAATACCCCCTTAGCTGGCCACATGGGTGCCGCCCAATAGTTTCTTTTTAACACAACAGCCAGAACATCTGGTTGAAAACTAAGTCAGTCAGATCATGGCCCTTATTGCTCTAAACCTTGCAAAGGCTTCTCGTCTTATTCCCAGAAAAGCCAGAGGGCTTGCACTGGTTTGCAAAGCCTGGTGTAAGCTGGGGTCTTTCTTCTCATCTCTGTCTTTAACCCTTTTTATTCTCGTCCTCCACTCTAGCCACACTGGCTGCCCTTCTATTACTCAAACAGGTCAGAGCACACTCCTCTTGACACTGGGCCTTTTGCTTGCTACTCCCTTTGTCTAGAACACTCCTTCCCCACGCACAACATGCTTCCACACTTCCTTCAAAATCAAATGCTACTTTCTCAGGGAGGCCTCTCCTAATCGAATTAATTAAAATAGCACTCTTGCCTCCCCAAGCCTGTCAATCACTAACTCTGCTTTATTTATCTCCATTGTATTTATCACCAGGTGACATGCTATATATTTTACTTGTTTATTATCTGTCTCTTCCCATTAGAATGCAGATGAATTTCATGAGGGCAGAGAACGTCTGTCTTGTTCTTTGCTGTATCCACAGTGCCTACAACAATGCCTGACATACAGCAGGTACTCAGGAAATACAGGTTGATTTAATGAATAAATGCCAGATTTTCTCCTTCTTCTTCCACTCCTCCTCCATACTACTTCTAAGAACAGAATTACTCACCCATGATTTATCAATAATTGTCTTGAGTTTACTTCTCAAAGACCTACTTTAAATATAACTCTTATTATTCTAGCTGAGGATACACCCAATAAATAAACAGGAACTTAGGAAACCAACTTAGTCACCTTCCAGCTAAACATTAGAGACCTGAATCTTTTCAACAGCCTCTGCCTGCTTCTGAAGGCCTGCAGTTTCTTCTGTCAAGTGCACAATTCAGTGTTTCCCAATCCTCAGTCATTCCCAGACCATCTTCCAGCAATTCTGCTTCATCTACACATCACTTATGATTATTATTATTTTATGACCACACCTGCAGCATGTGGAAGTTCTGGAGCCAGCAATTGAATCTGAGCCTCAGCTGTGACCTACTCCACAGCTGTGGCAATGCTGGATCCTTTAACCCTCTGTGCCAGGCCAGGGATCGAACCGTGCCTCCAGAGCAACCCAAGACACTGCAGTTTGGATTCTTAACCCACTGTGTCACAGTGAGAACTCCTGTGCTATTACTTTTTTAAACAATTTTTTACAACTTGGGTTACTTTTGTTCTTTTTCAAAAACTCTATATAAGGAGTTTAAGGTGATTCAACAGGTCTGGTGTTGTCACTGCTGCGGTGTGGGTTTGATTCCTGGCCAGGGAATTTCTGCATGTCATGGGCACAGCCAAAAAAAAAAAAAAAAGGTATGTAAAAAGAAACTCATCTTAAGCAGTCACATCTATGAATTGATAGTTTTGAAGTAGGTTCTCCCCACTCCCAACATATATAAAAATAAAAATATAACCACAGGAATAAAGTGTTTGTCTGTCCATGGTCCATCACCAGTGGTACAAAACCATACTCCAGAATTCAATGATATAAGCCAAAGAGTTTACCTGAGGCCTGCAATAACTTCAGCAAGTAACACACACACAAATTCCCCTTTGCTTAACACCATTTAAGTTAAGAATTCAGGTCCCAAAAAAACCCATATCATCCAGAGACTCTAAATATAACATGAAGAAATGTCTAAATTCCTAATCAGATTAATTTAAATCATCAAAGCTAAGGTCTTAAAGGGAAAAATCTGTTCAATTATCTGTTGAGTCCTTTTGTAAGATATTTCCTGCTAAAATATTCTGCTGAAGGACAAACTGGCATGCTTTTCTAGATAAACTCTTTTTTTTTTTGGAGCACTCATCTTTCTCCCTGCCTGCCTGCCTGTCCCTATCTATCTATCTATCTATCTATCTATCTATCTATCTACCTACCTATCTTCTTTCTTTCCTTCCTTCTCCTCCTCCCTCCTTCTCTTCCTTTCTAACTCCCTCCTTTGCTTTCTCTTAGGAGGGCACTGGTTGGGGTAAAAAGATCTGGGAGACATTTCCTAAACTTGATGATTTCCTCCTAATAGCAGTTTTACAGTTTATTTCAAGTGCTTTATCCAATTTGACTTCTAAAGATTACTTTTTTGTTTTAGAGAATGAGAATAAGAAATCTCTTGATTGAAAACAATGATCTTTTACAAACTAGTAAGCCATCCTCATATTCAAACATGTTTTAAAATGTGAGAAGTATTCTAAACTTGCTTCAGACAACCCATACAATCACAAGAGTTATTTTAAGAAAAAGACTCAGATGGACATTTGTCCACAGAAGCTAATACTAATGTGCTCTTCTTCCAACAAAAAGGTTACTGACCTATCCATAGGAGTTGTCTTTTCTGGCAGAGATGATAGATTTGCCTTGTCTTATCTACACCCCCTGCTCTGTCCCCATAATGAGCCATGGCATACATGTGCAAGACAGCTGGCAAGGGGGAGTCAGGGTCTGTGGCCATGGGCCAGAGCAAAGCTTACCAACCCACTCAGAGCCTGGACCTATGACCCATGTCTCATTAGCACCTTGCTCCAAGCAACTGAGCTGCCACAAAAATCAACAGCAGCTTAAGCCATTTTGTTTACAAGTGAAACAAATCAGGTCAGCTTGACAACCAATAGTTCAAGCAGCCACTAGAGAATCACCCAAAGTACAGAAAAACCAACGGTGAGGAATTATAAGAGTCTTGCTGTCCAGTTTTTGGGGTCCCCCTTCCCCGGATGAATTTGGAAGAGAAATGAGAATATAACAGACAAATCTATTTGCAATATACCAAGTATTCGGTCCATGTTAACAAAAGATCATAAAAGAAGAAAAGCACATCTACAACTAACTTCCTAGGTAATATCCTTCTTACACAGTGGTTAGGACACACTTGACAGGTACACAGAAGAGAGCAAGAGACAGTTTGGACTTGGGAACTGCAAGCTTAAAAAAATCTATAGTTGAAAAATACTTAGATTACAGTAATCTGTTTACATAAGGAAACCATTTGATCTTTTGGCAAAATGAAAGAAAATCCAAAGCAATTAGTTCAAAAGAAATCATTACATAGATATTTCATTACCAAAATTTCGGATTTCCAAAACATCTGAGTAATCGTTCCTTTTATAATACATACAAATTAAAATTAAGAAAAGCTCCCTAGATATGAGTTTATGCCACTGTTTCTTTCTGTTTGTTTGTTTGCTTTTTTTTTTTTGCTTTTTAGGGCCGCACCCACAGCATATGGAGGTTCCCAGGCTAGGGGTCTAATTGGAGCTAGAGCTGCCGGCCTACACCACAGCCACAGCAATGCCAGATCCGAGCCGCGTCTGTGACCTACCCCACAGCTCACGGCAACACTGGCACTGAGCAAGGCCAGGGATCAAACACACAGCCTCATGGTTTCTAGCTGGATTCATTAACCACTGCGCCACGATATGAATTCCTATGCTACTGTTTTGGTGATTAGCTTAATTGGGGTTATCCCACCTTAGGGTGGAACAGCAAGGGAGAGGAGAAAGATGCACATGGCTCTTTTTAAATTATGACAAATCTCTCTTTGAGAGACCAAAGGAGCTTTATGAACAAAGAGGAGAAAACACTGGAGGTTGGAAAACTGCCTCTTAATCAGCCAGTTGACCAAAGGATAGGTATAGAGAATGAGCTATCTACTTATCATTGTATTACATGTTATGTGAGATGGATGAGAAATAGCAGGTAAAGTCTTATCCACAAAGCTCATGATCTGAATGAAAACCTAGGATGAACAAATGTTAAAAAAAAAACAAAAAACTATCCAACTAAAACACTGAACTATTAGACAGTCAGTGCTGGAGGCAACCTTCTGGTGATGGAAGAATAAGCAATTCATACCAATATTGCTCACAGAGACAATATAAAAAGTTAGACATGGAGTTCCCTGGTGCCTTAGCAGATAAAGGATCTGGCGTGGTCACTGCTGTGCTACTGTGGTGCAGGTTTGATCCCTGGCCCGGGAACTTCTGTATGCTGCATGTACAGCCAGGAAAAAAAAAAAAAAAGTTGGACAACACAAAAGTATCTTCATCTAAGCACCAAAGAGGTCAGGATTATCTGTTGAAGACTGGAGAGGACAGGAGGCCAGAGAGATATCCCCAATACTCAGATCCACTTTCAACCTGAGGTTATTACCAATCTAGGAACAAAAACTGAGATGAAACTGTGGTGGCCTCTGGGGCCTAAAAGCTGGGGTCTCTGGTAGGTCAACTTCTCCTGTGAGATGGGCCACACATAAGTGAGGAAGGGAACTATAAGTAACCACCCTACATGTGGATTTGTAGCTTAACTCACAACACCTGAATTGTGAACCTGGGTTGAGGAGGCCTTAAACTACAGAGTACATGAAAACTCTAGACTTCAAATTATTTCTATAAATGTGTTTTCAAAAACAATCTCCAACATAATCAAGCATATGAAGAGACCACACACCTTAAGTCAGAACTAGCAGAATCAGACCCTTAGAAACTTCAGGTTCAAGCATATCTCACCTTTACTGTACTTCAAAGAAAGATACCGTGTTTTATACAAATTGCAAGTTTGTGGCAACTGCATCAAAAAATTTATCAGAGCCATTTTTCCAACATTTGCTCACTTTGTGTTTCTGTGTCACATTTTGGTAATGTTTGTAATATTTATAACTTTTTCATTATTATCTTCACTATGGTGATCTGTGATTAATGATCTTTGATGTTACCACTACAACTTGTTAAAGGCTTAGACGACAGCATTTTTTTGGCAATAAAATATTTTTAAATCAAAGTATGTACATCGTTTTTTCAGACAATGCTATTGCACACTTAACAGACTACAATACAGTGTAAAGATAACTTTCATATGCACTAGGAAGCCAAAAAAATTGTGTCACTCACTTTATTTCAATATATGCTTTACTGCAGTGCTTGCGAACTGAACCCACAATATCTTGAGGTATGCCTATATTAAGAATACAGAAGTTCCCATCATGGCACAGCGGAAACGAATCCGACTAGGAACCATGAGGTTGCAGGTTTCATCCCTGGCCTCACTTAGTGGGTTAAGGATCTGGTGTTGCCGTGAGCTGTGGTATAGGTCGCAGACGCGGTTCGGATCAGGCGTTGCTGTAGCTGTGATGTAGACTGGTGGCTACAGCTCTGATTAGACCTCTAGCCTGGGAACCTCCATATGCCACAGGTGTGGCCTTAAAAAATTAAAAAAAAAAAAGAAAATACAGGCAAAAATTAAAAACAATTTTTTTTTAACTAAAGTCAAAGAGATAAAAACCACGCTTAGTATCTGGCAGGGAGGAGTTCCCTTTGTGGCTCAGTGGTAATGACCTCAACTTGTACCCATGAGGATGCAGGGCTGATCCCTGGACTTGACCATTGTATTAAAGGATCTGGCATTGCAACGAGCTGTGGTGTATGCAGGTCGCAGACATGGCTTGGATCTGGTGTTGCTGTGGCTGTGGTGTAGGCCAGCAGCTGTAGTTCTGATTCAACCCCTAGCCTGGGAACTTCCACATGCTGCAGGTGCCACCCTAAAAAGGAAAAGGAAAAAAAAAGATTTGGCAGGGAATTGTCAACTATAAAATGTGACAAATTTGAAAATAACTAAAAATTCTGTGACTGAAATAGGTAACAACTGAAATTAGGACTTCAATGAATGAGTTTAATGGCAGATTACATACAGTTGAATAGAGAACTAGTAAACTGCAACTGAAAATTATTCTGAATACGGTTCAGAGAAAAAGATGAGAAATACAAAAGACAGGGTAAGAAGTACAGGGCACACCATGAGAAATTATAATATGTTCTACAGAAATCCAGGAAGAGAGAAGAAAGAGGATGAACCAGGAATAATATGTAAAGAAATAATGGCTGAGGATTGTCTCGAACTAATTAAAGATACCAATCCTCAGATCACGAGTGGAATAAATAAAAAAGATCTCCACATGTAGACACAGCATAGCTAAACTTCAAAGAAAATATTTTACAAAGCAACAAGAGAAAATGCAGTTGCCTTAGTTTGACAAATTAAGTCATATGACAATGGAATATATATCTAGCAAAAATAATCTTCAAGAATGAATATAGACAAAATTATTTGTGCCAGCAAACCTGTACTCAATAAATTATTTTCCTCCCTCAAGACCAAGTCACATTTATTCATTTCTGTATCCTCTGCATTATATATCGTAGGCAGTAAACAAATGTCTGATGAACTGAACTGCCACGTTAACTCAAATATCATACAACTAGAACCACTAGAATGTATCAGAACAAAAACAATAATTGTTCTCCGTTTTCTTTGCTACTATGTCTCTCACTTTAAACAGTGTCTGTACATAATATGTGCCCAAAGATATTATAAAATAACTTATATTAACAGAATTTAAAAGGTATTAGATTCTACTACTACAAGAGCTGAACATCATTAGTTGTTCCCTTTGTTTGTCCAAACAGACAATAAAATCTAATACTGATTACAGATTATATGTCCATAAGTATAGTTAATTTGAAAATTTTTAAAAAACTGCATAAGTATGAGAATATTCTTAAAAAGCAATGAAAAAAGGTGGTTCCTTACTATGTTACTAGTTTCATCTCTCACTATGTTCTCCACATATCCAATGATCCATTTCTACTAAGCGATTTGCCAGTCTAAGCAGTCACCACAATCTGTCTACCAAGCATTCATGCCAAATACTGTTGTCTCTGTCCACAATGTCTTCCTCTTCTGTGCCAGTTCCCCCAAAAGAGAAGTTCTTTAAGACCCATATCAAATGTCATTTCTTTTCTTTCCCCCTTTTTTTTTTTCATGGCCACATCCTTTAACCCACTGCACCAGGCCAGGGTTTGAACCCACACCTCCAGAGACCCAAGCCACTGCGGTTGGATTCTTAACCCACTGCGCCATGGCAGGAACTCCTAAGTGTCATTTCTTTTGAAAAGGCTGCCTCAACACTGTCGCCCAGTGAGTTAGGATTAACTCTCTTCTCTATCAGAGAGTACAAAGGCCTTTTATAGAAGGTACTACATTGTGCTCATCACTTGTATACATGTTGTGTCTACCTCACCAGAGCTAAAGGTAAGGGTCCTGTCTTTTCATTCTTTTATCTCCCTGCCTCCAAGTACCAGTTTTAATTTCTAGGACATAGTAAGTATCCCAAACTGCTAAGGTGATGAGAGGCAAAGAAAGAACAAGGAAGTATAACAAAGGAGGCAAAGAAGAAACAGCTAAAGTTAACGTGGGATCCTGGATTGGGAACAAAAAAATACAGTGCGTGAAAAACTATGAAATTCAAATGTGGAATGTAGAGGTTTTTAGTTTGTTTGTTTTATGGCCGCATCCATGACATATGGAAGTTTCTGGAGCTGGGAGTCAAATCAGAGCTGCAGCTGCTGACCTATGCCACAGCCACAGCAACGCCAGATCCAACCTGCATCTGCAACCTATGCTGCAGCTTGCGGCAACACTGGATCCTTAACCCACTGATCAAGGCCAGGGACCAAACTTGCATCCTCATGCATACCAGTCGGGTTCTTACCCCACTGAGCCACAACGGGAACTCCTAGGACTACCGTTTAGTTTAATAGTATGGTACCAATAAATTTCTGGTTTTTTGTTTTGTTTTGGTTTTTTCAGGGGCCACATCAGTGGCATACGTTCCTGGGCCAGGGATTAAATCCAAGCAACCAACTCCACAGACGCAGCAACACTGGATTCCTTTAACCCATGGAGCCAGGCACAGGCAGGGGACCCGGGCTGCTGCAGTTGTGTTCTTAACATGCTGTGCCACTGTGGGAACTAGTTTTAATAATCATACCATGGCTATGTAAGGGGTTAACATTAGGAAATGCTGGGTAAAGGGTATAAATAAAACTTCACTATTTTGGTAACTTTTCTGTATTATTTTCAAAATAATTTTTAAAGCACTTGCTTGGTTGAGTGTTTTGTTTTGGTTTTTTTTTTTTGCCTTTTTTGTCATTTTTAGGGCCACACCCAGGGCATGTGGAGGTTCCCAGGCTAGGGGTCTAATCGGAGATGCAGCCACTGGCCTAAGCCGCAGCCACAGCAATGCCGGATCCAAGCCACGTCTGTGACCTACACCACAGCTCACGGCAACGCCGGATCGTTAACCCACTGAGCAAGGGCAGGGATCGAACCCGCAACCTCATGGTTCCTAGTTGGATTCGTTAACCACTGCGCCACGATGAGAACTCCTGGGTTGAGTTATTTCTATCAAACTACAGAAACATCCCAAAGAAATGTTCAGTTTTATACAAAGTGCTCAGATACACAACGTAAATAAGTACTTGGACAGGTCAAAGGAACCATTACCAGATCTATACTACCTGAATTTTTACCAAGAATGAATTCACGTACACAAGGATAACTGAAATACAAAACTCCACAAATAAAGTATATGAGAAGTACAAAGCAAATTTAATACACCTGCAAAGCATCCATAGCCAGCATAATCAATAAAGATACACAACTCTGAGTCACCCCTATAAGCACTCTCTGGATAATATCTAACACAGTGATATACAGAAGGACACGTAAATCATAATACATGAAATCCAGTACTACTGTACAGATATTTCATTCTGACACATCACTGCACATGAAACCAAGCTCTAGATAAAGCACTGGGCCATGCTACAGAACAGAATAGAAAAATGTGTCCCTGATAAAAGTGGTGAGATTGTAAAAATATAAATGTGAGATAAGGTCAGTTTAACTTCGAGAAAAATACAAATAATCGAAGAAAGCACCATTTCAATAAAACCTTTAGAACCACAGATATAAGCGAAAGTGCAAACAGTTCTACAAGACACATTACCACCATTAAGGCATTATGATATCTTACAGGGTCACTACAATAGCCACACTAGTATAAAAAATTATAGATTTTAAATACCACCACCACAAGCAATATAAGTGAATTTTAAGTCATCCTTGGAATATGGTAACAGTAGCCAACAAACAGCAATATTGGAAGCATTTATTGATTTGAATTGATCTATACATGATTCACATATAACCTTGTGAAATTGTTTCAATTTAAGACAAAGATAACTAGATAAATCTTTATCTGAAAGACTGATATGAAGAAAGGAAATAATCTTTCATTCTACAGATATTCACTGCAATTTAGTATTGCGAGGCACCGTGGTGGTATGGGGGACACACTAAGGTACAGTCCCTGCCTTACTGGGGTTTACACAGAGACAGCACAAATGAATGTGATGATGTTATTATGTTAGTGAGAAACAGAAGGCCACGTAAGCTCAGAACCCATCAAGGAAGGCTGCCCAGATTCCGGTTACAGTTGCACTTAGGTCTAAAGGATGAGTGAGAGCGAGCTAGACAAAATGAATAGAGGTGTGAAATGGGGTTCTTAGCTGGTGAGGCACCTTACATGAAGGAAGATCTGGAAGCATATGGTAGATTCAAGGAAGTAAGGACAATTCAGAATGTCAGAATGTATGGTGAGATGGTTAGCATATGCATCTAACAGCCTGTTGAATGATTCTCAAAAACACAGAGACTTTTATTTACATGGATGCTTCTTTTAAGCTACATATAGTAATGGTTTATCACCATGATTACCACTACATTTTTTGGGGGGGGGGTCTTTTTAGGGCTGCACCCATGGCATATGGAAGTTCCCAGGCTAGGGGTTGAATCGGAGCTATAGCTGCCAGCCTACACCACAACCAGAGCAACGTGGGATCTGAGCTATGTTTGTAACCTATACCATAGCTCATGGGAACACCAGATCCTTAACCCACTGAGCAAGGCCAGGGATCAAACCTGCATCCTGATGGATACTAGTTAGGTTTGTTAATGCTGAGCCACAACAGGAACTCCATTATCATTACTTTTGCAAAAGCAAAAACACGTTTTACTGAAAAGCTGTATTTCAGGAGATGTTTTCTTTGCTCTTAAGGAAACCATATAAACTAGACTTCGAAAACAAAGTAGAGGGAGTTCCTGCTTTGGCACAGTGGGTTAAGGATCTGACTGCAACAGCCTGGGTCTCTGTGGAGGTATGTTTCTATCCCCCCAGCCAGTGCAGTGGGTTAAGGATCTGGCATTGCTGCAACTGCAGCGTAAGTCTCAGCTGCGGCTCAGATTCAGTTCCTGGCCCAGGAACTTCCAAGTGCTGCCGATGTGGCCAGAAAAAAATAAAATAAAAAAGAAAATAAGAAAAGAAAACAAAGTAGAATGTGTCAACAGTTTGCACTGAGGGTACACTGGAATCATAACCTAACTATGCAGGCCTTTTAAATGGCTAAATTCAAAAAAAGATGGCTCATTATTAAAGAAATTCCTAATTTCTTGAGCCAGCTACTATAAAAAAGTTTGTACCACGTTTGGCTTAAGTCTCTTATTCATAAGATCCTAAAATTTTCCATAAGAAATAAATTGCTTTAACCTTGGCAATAAATAATAATTAAATGTGATAAACACCAAATTAACTAAATCCAAATTAGTTCTATGCATGTAATATCATAAAATTATGTTGAAAGCTACCCACATAACAACTCTTCAATTTTAAAAGAATTCATTTAAATAATAAATTTGATTGAATTACAGTTCTCATTTTTCTTGTGTGTGAGAACAGCATCTGTTTTCTGTCACAGGACTTTTAATTTCTGGATTAACTAATTATATGTTGAGAAATCACAGTGTATGAAGAAAATGCTACATATTCGCTAAGTAAGTAACACTTAAAGCTTTTGCTGGGTTTGAGGACAGGTCTATTGTACTCGCCTAAAACACGTGGATAAACAAGAGACTGAGGCTCTGGGCACAGCTCTCTGCTGGGGAAGCCCTGGGTGATCCCCACGGGGAGGGTTGCTTCCTGTCTCTGAATGGAGATCAGTTAGCAGGCCTCAGGTGTACATGTTTTCTTTTACCTTTGTGCACTCTCTCTCAAAGAGTTACATTTCTAAAATACAGGTTGTTGTTTGACTAATGTCCGGTAAAACGTTTCTTTAGCAAGATCCAAGTCTAATTCAATCCCTGTGAATTATACAAGCAATTAACATTATGAGAGCAGTTTTTTCCCAATTTTTAGAAATGTAATATACTTTTTAGAACACTTACGTTAATGACTTTTTTTTTGGGGGGGGGGCTCTTTTTAGGGCCACAACTGCGGCATATGGAAGTTCCCGGGCTAGGGGTCGAATCAGAGCTACAGCTACCGGCCTATGACACAGCTATAGCAATGTGGGACCCGAGCTGCAGCTGCAACCTACACTACAGCTCATGGTATTGCCAGGTCCCCAACCCACTGAGTGAGGCCAGGGATCGAACCTGCGACTTCATGGATGCTAGTCAGATTCGTTTCCACTGAGCCATGATGGGAATTCCCCAATAACTTTAATTAAAATCCGATCTTTGGAAAGTTTGTAAAAAATTTCAAAAAAGGCTTTAAAACACTTGGTCAAAGAGGATTATATAGGCCACTGTTAAACAATACTTACTCGCTTAGTCAAAATGATAATAAAAGATTTCAAAGGCAAATACAGAAGGTTACAACAGATTACTTAAAGGTAAACAGACTTACAATCTGTTATCTAAAGCAGATCAATATTTCAAAACAACTTTGTTCTCTTAACAGAGAGAGAAAAATCAAATTCTAGTCTTGCACAAACTTACTCTTAATAACACAAGTTATTTACTAAATTAAATTCAGTCTAATTTTATCCAGTCCTGACCATGCACAAAATTTCTTTCTCAGGGTCATTATGAGAGCGTTTTGAAATCTATTTCCAAGTTTACCTGGGGGATGCTCCACATCAGATTTCCCTAACAAAAGTTATCTGCAGAGTTCCCTAACATATAGAAGAGATATAATGAATAGCTTGTTACACCAAACTTCTCCCTCCAACTACCTTCTTATTTCTCGTCACATCTCAAATTCAAGTAACATTTCACAGGGCACTTATTTAACTCTGGGATTATCATACAACTACCATTTAGAGTTAGCTCCATTCTTTTTGCACTTGCCTGAACAACCCAATCAATAACAACAAGGACACTGCAGTCAAAAGCAGACGCTGCTCCAGCAGCCTGCTCCTCTGGGGCCAGTGGGAGGGTTGGGGGGCACGTCAGAGAGCCCTGCCAGGTGGGCACACTGTGATGTGTGATCACTCTGCCCCATCACTCAGACACTGATATCAGGTAGAACAATGACTCATTAGTGAACTTGACTTTAATTAGGCAATGCCACAGCCCCATATATCAAAGCCTCCTTTGTCATTCTAAAGCCTTAAAAACTGGACATGGCTGCCCATATGGTAAACTGCATTCAAAGCCGTTAGCACTGATATTAAAGCGGGAGAAACAGGAGAAAGTAAATGCTCATATAATAAATACAGGCAGAGAGCTAAATACAAGATATATAAGATACATGGCTGAACTGTGTAGACTCACAATATAGGAAATTATAGAACTGAACGATTATTTTGTAGTCATTTTATATGACTATTTAAAATCTATTGAAAGTTAGGATTCCCCTACTCTAACTATATCCCCTTCAACTTTCAACTATCACACACATATAAGCAAAACAGTTGAATAACATGCCCAAATAGCCCAGAAATTAGGATATTTGAAAGCTAAAATCCATAGCTACTGAAGACTTGCTTAGAAGGAAGCCAGACTATAAATCCTTTGTAATGTGAAAGGGAATATCATTTTGGAAAATAGAAACTGCTTTTAAAAAGCTAATTGCAAAGCCTTAACTATTTTCCCCCAATTACAGACATACATAGTCATTCTAAAAAATGTATCAAAGTATTTTTAAAGGTAATCTGAAATCGAAGTAAGAATGTCAAATACTACAAAACACTAATTTTAAAATCATGATGAGAAGAAAGACGGGGGACATCAAGAATAAATGACGTGGTTCTATAAAAATGGCATGGGACAGAGATGGACTAAGGTCTAAAATGTGTGAAGACAGTTAAAAATTACATTCAATCAACTTAAAAAAACATGGTCACAGGCACATTTATGTTGTCATTAAGAACATGAATCCCAAGGGAATAAAAATAGTATTTATCAAATATCATCACACATATCATGCTCTGCTAGGCTACTCACAGTAAATCAAAGAAAAATAAAGTTGCTCTGAAGATTTTAGAGGAAAGATGTTATGCATATTAAAGTACCCAATCTCAAAATGTATTTTTAAAAATACATTCTTTCAGGAATGAAGTACCCAAGATCCTCTACCAAGAAACAGAGAAAAGGATCTTGAAAATGGCAAAGGGTAGGCAAGACAAGATAAACAGCTCAAGCTCAAGATCAGGGAAGAAATGGTAAGAGAGGACATAGCTTCTGTGTCTACATGTATTTACTCCCTGCCTTCATCCATAAAAGATGAGTCCTGATAACTTTTTTATGCAAGTTCAAGTTTCTAGGTCTCAGTAAACTTCCTCTTAAACCCAAGAGGACTTGCCAGGGAGGCAGGAGGCAGTCCAATAAGTTTTTTAAGTCAGGGGAGAGTGGCTGAGATGTCAGAAGTCTGAATAAGAGGGAATGCCAACCACAATAACAGCAACAAAGTTAAGGAAGAAAATTCAGAAAATAACAGACAAGAAAATAGTGTACTCACCTTCAGCAAAAACTTTAGGAAAAAAAAATCACATTACTTCTGAGTAACCAGAATGACGTGTCTTTGGAAGCCAAGATGGAGTCACTATGTAACAAACCTCAAAAACTAAGTTCATTTCTCCTCTTAATAAGGTTGTTGGATACTGAGCTATAGAAAATGCCACAAGCAAAAAAAGACAGGTAACAAATTCTTTTCAAGCTATAATTATGTTGAAGAGAGAAAAATAAGTTTAAGGCAGTTAGGTAAATTCACTAATTGACCAAAAAAACTATAATATAAGCAAAGTAGACATTAATAAAGCAATGACAATGGGAAGTGTTCCTTTGCCCCCATCCTGCTCAAAGAATACATGACCTCAATAAAGCAGGTGTAAAATAGTGAGGACATTAGAGAAAAGATGAGATAGATGAATACAAAAGCATAATAACCTCCTCCATTAAAGTAGTTTGGGATCTAAGTGCTTTAGGGCTGGGCTTGGAAGCTGGGCCCTCTGCTCATACTCAACCACTCCACAAAATTTCCTCTGAAACAAGAACAGGTAAAGAGTACTAAGCACTCATGAGATATGCACCACAACACTGGAGGAAGAAATTCAGGACTGCCGTAGAACTCAAGTTGGTCTAAAGTGAAGTCAAAAGGCACCTCTGGCTACAGGATCCCCTCCTCATCAGGAGGCCAGTGTCCATGCAGAATTAAGGGAAGTAAGCACCCAGCCATGAGGGAGAGGAATGAGTCAGAAGCTAACGCACAAAGTGGGCAGACCATCCAAGAGGGATGTGGGGACCAGTTCTGGTGTAACGCTAACCCAAATCTGACTAGTTCAGTCTGGTATCTAGCCAATAAAGACCTAGACAGGGGATAATTCTGCACAATCAAAAGGATAAACTCTGGAGTTCTCGTCATGACTCAGCAGAAACGAATCCGACTAGGAACCATGAGGTTGCTGGTTCAATCCCTGGCCTTGCTCAGTGGGTTAAGGATCCAGCGTTGCCGTGAGCTGTGGTATAGGTTGCAGACACTGCTCAGATCTGGCGTTGCTGTGGCTGTGGCTTAGGCCAGAGGCAAGAGCTCCGATTAAACCCCTAGCCTGGGAACCTCCACCTGCTGTGGGTGCGGCCCTAAAAATGACAAAAATCAAAAGGAAAAAAAAAAAGAGGATAAACTCTAAAACTGATGTATGAGAACAGGCCTGGCCTCATCTACATTTTGATAAGGCCAAGGTGACTACCTTTGCTATTACTTTTCAGATTTCTCAGGTCCCCACTACTGACTTCCCCCCACCTCATTACACACACACACACACACACACACACACGCACACGCACACAATTTGTGGATATTGTGATCTGATTACGAAACCATGGTTCAGGGTCTAAAAGGGAGAAAAGCTGGGAAAGTATTTCCAGTCGATTTGGGGAAGAGGTGCCAAGGCAGAATTTGATCTGCAGTGGATGAAAACTCTAGAATCTACCAGCGTAAGGATAAACTTAAATAATAATGCTAATAAAATATATTCGATCCCTGGCCCAGGAATTTCCACATGCCATGGGTATAGAAGTGTGTGTGTGTGTGTGTGTATGGAAAAAAGGAATTAGGAACTTATATTAAGGATTTAAGTGACTGGAAGAACATATAAGCCGAAAAAACAGAGTATCAGGGCAATATGAAGAATGCGCCTCTGACAAACAGGGCGACTGAGGTGTGCAAACAGAACAGGCGAACCCCTCTCAGCAGATTTCCGTATTGAGTGGTCTCTAAGATCGCTTCTGAAATATGCTGAAAGTTCTTGCCCACTGCTGATGGGTTTGGTTCTGCCCGTGGTAAGAGTTGAGAGGACAGGCAGACAAGAAAGGAATATATTCTGAAGAGAGAATGGGACAAGAGAAGTTCAAGAAGGCAAGAAAATGACCATTTCCACCATGGTCAGCCCACTCTCTGCAGAACCGAGAGATCATCCTGCCTTGACCACAGTGAAATCTCAACCAGCATTTACAGTTAGGGGAAAAAAGGAGCGCAATAAACAAGTGCTATAAATTTAGAGGAAGTATTTAGCACCACTAAAATACAGTAAAGGGGTCTGAAAGGGAAGGCTTCACTGAGCTAGAGGGGCTTGAACCACAGAACCGCCACTTAGGTAGTTTGGGACACAGAGTGGAGAGGACTCCAGGGGCTGAAGCCCAAGAAGCAGACAATGAATTTTTTTTTTTTTTTGTCTTTTTGCCTTTTCTGTGGCCGCACTTGAGGCACATGGAGGTTTCCAGGCTAGGGGTTCAACTGGAGCTGCAGCCGCCAGCCTACGCCACAGCCACAGCAACGCCAGATCCAAGCCACGTTTGCAACTTACACCACAGCTCACAGCAACGCTGGATCCTTAATCCACTGAGCCAAGACAGGAACTCCTGGAGACAACGAATTTAACTGGGGTGATAAGTCACAGAGAGAGTAGGCTGAGGCCAAGACTAGGGACAGGGACATTCTGACTGCCAAGCTCAGGCTGACATGTAAATTTAAAGCTTATAGACAAAATGGAAGCCCGAAGTAATGAGAGAAGGGGTAGTCTGCGGACTCCTAAGCATTTGAAATATCACAGAGTTTAAGATCCAGACAAAGAAAAAAGCAAAAACAAGGTTTGACCAGTCAATTGTGGCTTCATTTTTCTGTTTTTCAGCTCAGATTTTACTACAGTTTATTCTTAACAACTATATTAAAAATGTCTTATTATTTTTATTACACCAATTTTTCTACATACTTCTATTACAAATGTTGTTAGACCATATTTACCTAGTCTTCCTCTCTAATAAAAACATCCACCTCAGCTCAAATGTGAGAAAACCAATAACAGCATACGTTTGGGGGCATTTACAGGCAAGGCCCTGGTATTTCCAGGGGCTGGATAGAAGGAGGGGTCCACCCGGGGTGCAGGCCGTAAGGGGGGACCTGCTCTGTAAAGAAGTTAAAAACAGTAATAAACTAACGTCAGTCTGCTTTTTATTATCACTTTGCACTGGCAATGCTAAACAAGTCTAACTCCTCCCTTCTGGAGGATGGCTGCCATCACAGCCATGTCTTTTTGGTCCACCACCCACACTAGTGCTCAGCCTCATAGTAAAGTGTTTTACACGAACCTTCTTTTAACCTTCATTTTACAGAGAGGAAAAGGGGGGCTCAGGAGACGTGGAGGTAAATGGGAGAATGAGCAAAAGACAGCAGAAACCCCCAGACACCCCCAGTTCAGCTCAGCTGAGAGTCAACCACTACATTTTAATGTCTTCTTTCACCAGCCTACCTTTTTTCACCAGCCTTTTCATCAGTCAATCAACGACTGACTGCCTAGAGCTCAGCGAACACTTTTTACTTAGAAATTCACTGCCCATTTTTTAACAGTTTCCCTAGAGAGCAAGGCAGGTTAACTCTGCCACATCCCTGACCACTGTGGCCTAAGGCAGAGCTCTCTTACAACACACAGATGGGCAATGAAAACATTTCTACCTTATGAAAACATTCTGGATTCCTCAGCATTCATTTTAATGAACAAGGATATCTATGTTTAGGTACTGTCAAAATCTCCATTATACAATTCTTTTTCTTAATTGCTTTAATTTCATTTTTATTTCTTTATTTATTCGGCCATGCCCACAGCATGTGGAAGTTCCTGGGCCAAAGATCAAACCCACACCACAGCAGCAACCCAAGCCACTGCAGTGACAACACTGAATCCTTAACCTGCCACACCACAAGAGAACTCCTTATTTGCTATCATTTCATACTGTGTCTTTTACCAGAAGTCATCAGAGCGAGAGAATCTAGAATATAAATAAGAAACAAGGTACTTGCATTTCTTCAAGGGTTAACAATTTAACTGTGCCAACAACTCATTTCCTCTCCTCGGTTTCTCCAGATATTAAATAGAACGTTGAGATATAGTCCTCAAAAGTTTAGTGAGGGCAGAATTTCTCTAATAGTATAAAATCTTTAGACCATCAGACCACAATGAGAAGTCACTGTTGTGAGGCCCTTGGAAATGACAGTGAAGACACTTCCCCTCATCCCATCCCCCAACAACTGAAGAGAAAAAGACAAGAGAAATAAAAGTGCCTTCACAAATTTAAACTTAAGGAGTTCTCTTCGTGGTTCAGTGGTTAACGAATCCAACTAGGAACGATAAGGTTGCAGATTCAATCCCTGGCCTTGCTCAGTGGGTTAAGGATCTGGCATTGCCGTGAGCTGTGGTGTAGGTTGCAGACGCGGCTTGGATCCCGCATTGCTGTGGCTGTGGCGAAGGCCGGCAGCTACAGCTCCTGTTAGACCCCTAGCCTGGGAACCTCCATATGCTGCGGGTGCGGCTCTACATAAAGGCAAAAAGACAAAAAAAAAAAATTAAACTTAAAAAGCAACATACTGAATATGAGTAGAACGAGGTAGTAGCTTTAGAGATGCAAAACAGCTTCCAAGTCCAGACTTCCAAACGCTGGATGTATTAAAGTTAAAGAAGAAGGTACCGGGCAGCAGGTATCAGTAAGTCAGCAATGGATGCAGAGACTAAGACAGTGGCTGGCAGAACTCTAATGGCCTCCTTGGAGTTCCCTGGTGGCCTAATGGTCAAGATCTGGCACTGTCACTGCTGTGGCATGGTTCAGTCTCTGACTTGGAACTTCCACATGCCACAGGTGTAGCCAAAAAAAAAAAAAAGAGAGAGAGACAGAGAGATGGCCTCCTAGTGTATACATCCTCTATAATTCCTTCCCTTAGTGTGGACAGGACTATGAATATCACGGATTTCACTCACCCTGTTAAGTGACCAAGGTAAGGAAATTTTGCAGATGTAATTAAGGTCCCAAATCCATAGATTTTCAGCTCCATCAAGAGGAAGACCATCCAAGATGAACCTGACTAATCACATGGAAGCTTTTAAAAGGATCTGAGATTGGAAAGACTGGAAGCCTATTAGAGATTTCCAAACTGACTTTAAAGAAGCAAACAAAAACAAAAACATAAAAACCAAAAAACTATACTGTGGAGAGGACGATGTGGCAGGGTAGCCTCTAGGAGCAAAGGGCCTCAGTCCTCAAACTGCAAGGACCTCAATTCTGCCCATGGCCCGCAAGCTTGGAAGAGGAACCCAACTTTCAGCTTTCAGATGAGATCACAGCCCTACCAACATCTTGATTTTGGCCTGGTGAGACCCTGAGCAGAAGACCCAATTAATCCATGACTGGAGTCCTGACCCACAGAAACTGTGAGATAATAAATGTGTTGTTTTAAGCTGCTAAATTGCAATTGAAACTAAGAGAGTGAGTCTCCAGGTAAGCTGGCAGCATCCATCTAAACACTGGCATCTAAACACAGGCATCCCTGTTGTGAGATAGAAAAACTATAATCACCTAACTCTTCAGGTTAGATGCCATGCTCACTACTATAAGCTTGGCTTCCTACGGAGGTCTGCCTTCAGGGAGAAAACAGAATCATTCAAAAGGAGTATCTTGGTCCCTGGGACAATTACTTCTTAGGCAAACAAATAAATAAATATACTAGTTCCTTTACTTCAAACATCAGTTCTTTAGTAGTTCTCTTGTGGCAAAGCAGGTTAAGTATCCAGTGGCTCAGGTCACTGCTGTGGTTCTGAACTGACCCCTGGGTAGGGAACTTCCACCTGCCACCAGTGAAGCAATAAATAAATAAATAAAAATAAAAAATAAAAATCAATTATTTAGCTACTGTCAATCTGTCCCTGCGAGAGAGCTTTGCCCTTGATATCCAGAGAAAATCAAAATAAAATCTGACAAAGCTAAGAATCAAGACCCTAGACTATATTAGTTTTCTATCACTACAAACAGTGAAGTAAGATAACACTCATTTATTAGTTCACAGTTCTGTAGCTCAGAAGCCAAGGTTGGAGTTCCCATCATGGCTCAGTGGAAACAAATCTGAGTAGTATCCTTGAAGACACAGGTTTGATCACTGGCCTTGCTCAGTGAATTAAGGATCTAGGCATTGCTGTGAGCTGCAATGTAGGTTGCAGACTTGGCTCGGATGCAAGTTGCTGTGGCTGTGGTGTAGGCCAGTGGCTACAGCTCCGATTCAGCCCCTAGCCTGAGAACCTCCATATACTGCGCGTACAGCCCTAGAAAGATTTTAAAAAAAGAAGTAGTCCAGGTAGATTGGACTGGATTCTCTGCTTAAGGTTTAACACAGTCATAATGAAGGTGTTGAGGAGTTCCCACTGTGGTGCAGTGGGTTAAGAATGCAATTGCAGCAGCTTGGGTCGCCATGGAGGCACTGGTTCAATCCCCACCCCTGAACAGTAGGTTAAGGATCCAGCATTGCCACAGCTGTGGCATAGGTTGCAGCTGTGGCTCAGATTTAATCCCTGGTCCAGGAAGTTCCATATGTCACAGGTTTAGCCATAAAATTAAAATTAAAATTGAAATTCAATTAAATTAAAAATGAAGGTGTTGACCAGGCTGGGCTCTTGCTGGAGCCTCTTGGGAATAACCCACTTCCAAGTCAATTTAAGGCCCGACAGAAGTCAGTTCCTAGTGGCTGTAGAACTTAGGGGGCAGCACTCATCTTCTAAAAGAGACACACATTCCATAGTACATGGTCCCCTCCATCTTCAAAGCCAGCAAAACACACTGAATCAAATTTTACTCAAGCTTCAGATTTCTCTTTCTTCCCCTAAGCCAGAGCAAATTCTGTTATTAATGGGCTCGTGTGATTATATTAGCCCACCTGGATACTGCTCACTTTTGCCACTCGAGGTAATATAATCACAGGAGTGCTACCTCAGCACATCCACAGATTCCACCCATGCTCAAGGCGCAAGGGATTATACAAAGGGTAAGGGTAACTAGGGGTCAAAGTTAGAACTCTGCCTACAACACTGGACCACAGCAAACCCAACAAGACAGTGAATGCTACCCTAGAAGGGCTCCTGAAGAAGAATCAGCTAGCTTCCTACAGAAGACACACCACAAGGGCTGTCAAAATTTGCATTGAAAGCAATTAGTATAGGAGTTCCCGTCGTGGCTCAGTGGTTAACGAATCTGATTAGGAACCATGAGGTTGCGGGTTCGATCCCTGGCCTTAGTCAGTGGGTTAAGGATCCAGCGTTGCCGTGAGCTGGGGTGTAGGTTGCAGACGCGGCTCAGATCTCGTGTTGCTGTGGCTGTGGCGAAGGCCAACAGCTACAGTTCCTGTTAGACCCCTAGCCTGGGAACCTCCATATGCCGCGGGTGCGGCCCTAGATAAGGCAAAAAGACAAAAAAAAACCAAGCAATTAGTTTATTTCCCTATTCCTTTCCCCTATCCTTTAAGCATACTGGCATATAAATACATATTGATACTTTTTATTTCTCTGGTAGCTTAGCAATGTATTTTGAGTATACAAAGAAATTAAGTTTCATAAAAATTAAGCAAAAAAATCATAGACCAAATAGCTTACCAAACATCTATTTAATATGAGGCACTGTGAAGGATGGAAATATGTATAAGCTAACTTCTCTCAAAGGGGTTGATAAATAATGCAAGTCAAAGAGAAGATAATATAAAATGATTAACGATGCCACACTTAATATTAGTCAGAAGGCCAAGAATTAATAAAATATTCACACCAAACTGCACAGATTTTAATACAAGTCTCACTGCCAGGGTATTCCTACAAATGTCACTGGCGACAAGTAGTACATATGAAGACCTTTAAAATATTACCATTATGATTCTAAATTTGGGGGTATTTAATGTGTGCATAATTTTTATGTCTGAACAAGAAAAAATGAGAGGAAATATACCAAAGGGTTAGCTATCTGAATAGTGGAGATCACAAGAAATTTTAATTGCATTTTTATTAATTTTTCAATTTTCTCATTTTTTTCCAATAAGTATGTATATAGCACTTTCGCAGCCAGAAAAAAAGATAGATAGATAGATAGATAGATAGATAGATATTTATATATACATTTACATTGGACAAGTCATGGTATTTGTTCCAAACATTCTTTCAAGAGAAAACCTATCCTGTACAAACCCCTTGCTCTAGAAAACGTAGCCTTGACATGGCAAAAAAAAAAAAAAAAAAATTAGTGTACATCATACTATCTGGAATCTGAATAAGGAAACACACTTGTTAACAGCAGGAACCAGAGCTGAAAGGATACAAGAGAGCTGAAACTAGTAAGGGACACAACAAATCGGAAGCTTCAGAGAAAAGAAATGCTGTATAAACAGAAGCTACAGGGTGAAGGGAAAGAAGGGAGAGTGAGGAAGCCACAGATGAGAGCAGAGAGCAGAGCTAGTGATGTGCAGGGAAGACAGACAGGGAGAGGGAGAATGAATGGGTGGGCAGACAGATAGCAAGATGGAAAGATGGACAAACAGATGGACAGAGAGCCAGAGCTAGCACCTGCTTCTCCTAGGGCGCCGTAGGTTTCTGAGAATTTTCCAGCCCCCTTGCTGGAATCTTTTTTTTTTTTGGAGGGGGCACACCTGTGGCATATGGAAGTTCCCAGGCTAAGGACTGAACTGGAGCTGCTGCTGCCAGCCTACACCACAGCTACAGCAACGCCAGATCCGAGCAGCGTCTGTGAACTACGTCTCAGCTCACGGCAACACCGGATCCTTAACCCGCTGAGTGAGGCCAGGGATCAAACTCGAATCTTCATGGATACTAGTCGGGTTCGTTACCACTGAGGCACAAGAGGAACTCCTGGAATCATTTTTAATAAATGATTTTTAATTCCTTTCAACTAAAATGAGCCCAACTAAAATGGCATTAAAAACATTACTTCCATAAGGCTAACAACTAAAACAAAAGACAAGTTTTTAAAGATCTTCTAAAAGACAGTTTCTTAATTTATATGTTTTTTGCTTCTTCAAATGTAGCTCCTCCCCAAAGCTGGTGAGAACCTGGGAATCCCTGACTCTCCCTACCCCCAGCACTCACAAACAGACAATCACAGCCAGAAAAGGATCTGCCTATTAGCCACGCTATCTCCACCAAGACAGCAGCCTTATTAAATTACAACTGTTTGAACAAGGTCAAGCACTCAGAGTTTAATTCAAAGTGTTTCCAGGTATAATGCTGTCAGGTCAACTTAAACAAGCCAACAGAGGCTGGGAGCCTGATTAAATATTAAAACAGAATCTTTCACATCTGTTTTTACCCAAGGATGAAATTACTATACATCACTTCAACCAGCTCATTAATACACTATACACACATCTTGCCTCAAAGGTTACAGGAATATCAATGCTTCAGAGGCCTGCAGTGAAACCTGCCCACACAGCCAGAAGTGAGGTCACCGCACACTTTACAGGATGTCAATATTTCTTTATAAAAAGTGAGAGATAATCAGTTAGACAGAGACACATTTTAAATTAAATAATGAAAATCTCCATGAAGTTAAGCCAGTTGCTTTTGATCGGAACGTTTTAATCATTCATTCACTTGACTTTGATAGGTAACTTGACAGTACACACGATGAGCAAAAATTTTGATTCAATGGTAATTACTGTATAAAATGGAGGGCTGTCGCATCCAAATAGATGGCCACGGTGATTACATTTTTTAACTTACAAAAAAGCAGAAATATGAACGGGACATATAAACATTTCAAAGCACAAACACCTGGGACACTCAGAATATATATATTCATGGTGTATTAGGTAAAAGAGTAGTTGAAAATTTGCTACTTTAAAAATTACTGTAACGGGGAACTGACTCCTAGATCAACTCAGAGTATTCCTCTGCATTTAATACACCCATATCTGAGCCCAGAGAATAATTTTTTTTTTCCAATTTGGCCGCATCTGTGGCATATGGAAGTTTCCAGGCCAGGAACTGAATCTGAGCTGCAGCTACAACCTACACCACAGCTGTGGCAACGTCAGATCCTTAACCCACTGTGCTGGGCCAAGGATCAAACCTGCACCTCTGCAGTGACCCAAACCGCTGCAGAGACAACACGGGATCCTTAACCTGCTGCACCACAGTGGGAACGCTTCAGTGAACAACCTTAAAACTGTTTTTGCAGTCCTATGTTATAGACTATGATAGCTATTATTTGTCCTGCTGTGCATAGTTCCCACCCTCTCCTCTTCCCCTGGTACATCACCCTCTTTCTTCCGGAAAACCTACTTCCACTTGTGGTCCCTGAGAACTGTGAATCATCATGTCCTTACCCCCTAATCACATGGATAGGGACATTCTCCAAACCATAGTCCCCAGGTATCCAGTGACATTGGCTGGTCTAAGGGGTAGACGCATGCTTCAGGAGGGCTTTTCTATATATGTACTGGGAGAGAAAAGTCTTTGGGAGCTGGAAATGCTCCACTGGCAGGATGTATTGTGGCCATTTTACCGTCTCTGAGGAGAGAGCCTAAATAAACAGGGAGCTCAAATACAGAGGAAGCAGGATGCAGAGAAGCAGCACTGACCGCATTCTCTGAGCAACAGAAGCCAATTAAGCCTAATCCACCTCCACTTTGTTTTGAACATCAGATGTCTCTAGATAATATTAACATCAGCTAGTACCAGATTTATCTGTGTTTGGATACTAGCAATAAGACGAGAAAAATTGCTATTCTGACTAAGACACACCTAAACTCACACTTCCTCTAGGAAATCCTACTGATCTTTGTCTTTTCTGAAGTTCTACAGGCCTTCAACTTCTACATCATTACCTAGAGATTTTATCTGGCACTGTTTTCTTACTGCTTCATCTGTGTAATTAAAGTTTTAAATCTCTTGTTGCTATCTATTAAAAACAACATAAAGGCTGCTTAAATCTAAGATTTCTTTTTCTTTTTTCTTCGTCTTTTTTTAAGGTCGCAGCTAACGGCCTACGCCACAGCCACAGAAACATGAGATCCAAGCCACATCTGTGACCTACGCTGCAGCCTGTGGCAACATCAGATTCTTAACCCACTGAACGAGGCCAGGGATTGAACACACTTCCTCATGGACACTATGCTGGGTTTTTAGCCCGCTGAGCCGCAATGGGAACTCCTAAGATATTTTAAACTAGACTAGCATAAAGATAATAAATTCTAGCTATATAACAATGCCTTTGACCAAAAATAACGATGCTGGAATTGAGGTGTTACTTGTTTCACTGCAGCATTGCCACACACTAGTATACTCAGGTTTCTTTTCAAGTCAAGGGGTAATCACTCATTTACTCAGGAGTAGAGGTCAATTTCACAGCCAAAGAGGAGTGCTTACAGTGCCCAAGCGATAAAACCTTCGAAATCCAACTTACACACTTCAGGCCAAGAATTATACAAAAACCATTTGTTGGATTACAGAGTTTTAAAAACCCATTTAGAACAATGATATATTATCTAATCTTTCATAGAAATAGCAGTTGCTTCCATAAATATTTTCTTTCTTTGGACTAACTGATTATAAATAAAGGAATGATTTGGGAGATGAAAAATCAAAGGTTCATTTTTTTTCCCCAAAGATACAATTACACTGGAAAATGAAGGTGACGATCAGCAGACAGCTATTTTATGTTTTTTTCTCCTGCCACTGCACAGTATTAAATAGCATTTCCGTAGGGAAACCATGGGACATGGGCCAGGAGACCCAAGCTGGAGCCTTTGCTGTCACTGATCGGCCATGTAAAGATACTACAGACAAAGCACAAAACTTCTCTTGAACCTGTTTTGTCTATTGTCTAAGTGGGCAGTAAAGACCCACTGAGATGAAGTTTAAAAATAAATAAAATAGGAGTTCCCCTCGTGGCTCAGTGGTAATGAACAGGTCTAGTACCCTTGAGGATGCAGGTTCAATCCCTGGTCTGGCTCAGTGAGTTAAGACGTTGCCGTGAGCTGTGCTGTAGGTCACAGATGAGGCTCAGATCTGGTGTTGCTGTGGCAGTGGCGTAGCCAGCGGCTGCAGCTCTGATTCAGCCCATAGCCTGGGAACTTCCATATACCATGGGTGCAGCCTTAAAAAGAAACCCCCCTCCAAAAAAAAAAAAAAAAACACTATATGATAGTTTCCCATTGTATATGAAGGTTAGGAGACTAAAATTTTTAAAAATTTTAAAAATAAATAAATAAAATAGTATCACCTAAAGCAATTCACAGAGTTCTTACTATGGCACAGTGGGTTAAGAATTTGACTGTAATAGCCCAAGTTGCTCCAAGAGTGTGGGTTTGAATCCCAACCTGGCGCAGTGGGTTAAAGGATCCAGCGTTCATTCCCTGGCCCAGGAACTTTCACATGCTGAGATGTGGCCATAAAATTTTAAAAATTAAAAAAAAAAAAGCAATTCACAAATATAAGTTGCTCTCTAGAGAAAACAAATTAACATGTAATTTCACACGTGCAAATATGATCTTAATCTTCTAATTTATAAATGAGAAAACAAAGCTCAAAGGCGTTAATCCTAACTTGTGCACAGTTATAGAGCAGTTTCAAGAAGCAGGTCAGTCTGCAGCCTGCATTCCTCCTGTCACGACCCTGCCTCCAGTGACATTAGGACAAAGAAGCCACATACCTGACTAGAAGGATCCAAATTCTAGATGGCTTTGCCTAGTTTTGCACATGCATTTGTCCATGTGTTGAAAAGATAAAAGTTCTCTAAGAAGCACTGTCCCTTTTTATTAAACAGTTTACTATTGACAAAGAAAAGGTCCAGCAAATATACATAGGAACCTATTGTGTTTTGTTGAAAAAAATAATTTAAAGGGGTCTGTCTTCTATGCTTGGTATAGTTAAAATCCTAATTTAACATGGCAAAAATATCTGCAACTGAATTAAAGTTAATTTCCTATGGAATTTTCAAGCTCTAAGAAACAAGAGCCCCAAATTTTTCAATTTTCAAAGCCAAAAAAGCAACACAGCTCACTGCTTACAGGTTCACAGTGTTCCTTCAGTGAACGTAAACCGTGATGAATATATTTACATTTTTAATAGAATGTATTTTTTATAGAAAAGGTGAAATTTCTTGACTAGTAATTTAAGTCATGATGCAAGCTAATGGTGACTTACTGGATTTTCCCTGACCACAGGCTTAGTGGAAGTCAAAGGAACTGACCGACCTCCTGGGAGAGAAGCTAAGAGGTCTGTCTGCGGGCCACCACAGTGAGGAGGGGAGCTGGAGGCCAGTGGCCACTGGACTTGGGCCACCACTCTAGGTCCCTGTTCTCGGTACTGTCATGTTGGGGTAAAAAGCAGGGAAGAAGGATGGGCTCATGGTGTGCATGTCAGAGTATGTATCTGTGCCTGGACTTATTTCAGGGGTGGGAAAGGATGCAGTGAAACCAGAAGTTAGGCTGCAGGATTATAATAAAAGCATTTGAAGACTTACCAAAAAAAAAGGCTTTTTTGAAATCTTAAACAGTTAAATTTAAACACTTGTCATTAATAAAACACAAAGCAATTTGTTTAAGAGAAAACAATTTCAATACAGCACAATTTTATACCACACACAAAGTCACATTTGAACGACAACAGAGCAGAGTAAACCACACTAAAAGTAAAATCAGTAAACTCTTTTTTGATTGTTGAGTTCCCCCACCCCCACCCCCACCACCACTACCACCACCAAAGAAAAGACTATAAGGAGTTTAGCAGAAGGAAATTAATCATCATGATACTCTGGGTTCAATACTGATCTACAGTGAAATAATTTGGGCATTAGTTCAGTTTACATGAAATAAGATTTAAAGGAGCACATTTAAAAGAAGCAGAATTCATTAAGCAACCTCTCAAAAGGATCATTTCCTCTAATTATTGCTTTTATAACAGAAGACAAAAGCAACCCAATGTAAGTTCATGAAATCTACAATTAGCTGCCAAAATCTTACCAGATAGAATTAGAAGAGAGAGGATATTTAGACGCATAACTGGCAAAAAGGTTCTGTTATTTCTGAAAAGACATTTGCTCTTTCTTCTATCTATAATTATTTGAAGTAGACAGGCACTATGGGCCAGATATTATGGCAGGTCCACAGGAATGAAGGACTAAAAAGATAAGACCAAGTTAGATGCTTCAGTTACAGTGCTAGGTTTTGGAGAAGGGAGTATAAAAATCCTCAAAATACCTCCAGGCAAGTGTTCTTTCTAATCCAGGCTTTATATAAGAAGCTATGGGAGAAGGAAGTTGCTGACTGATTCCTTGAGTCTTAATGGAGAAGAACCCTGAAAAGGTAATAAAACAAGAAGGAAAACAAGGCACTCCATATTCCATACAAAAGAAACAAACAACAGTGTATGAAACAGTTTTTTTTGAGAATCTGTGAACAGAGTAGTAGGGAAAAATAAGAAGGAATGATGATGGGATGTACCAAGCTGGAAAGGTTGATACGAACCAGATTATGAAAGAACATTTTAGTCAAATGACAGAATTCATTCAAGCTTCATGCCCAACTCAGTAAGGCCTACTGGGAAAATGTTAAACATCTATTCAAAATCTGTCACATTATTTCCTAAGCTTTTCAGTATTTCAGCGTATTTAATAATCATAATTAGTTTTGTTTTGTTTTGTGTTTTTGGGCCACACCCGGGGCATATGGAAGTTCCTAAGCTATGGCTCAAATCAGAACTGCAGCTGCTGCACTACACCTCAGCAATGCAGGATCTGAGCCATGTCTGCGACCTACACCACAGCTCACAGCAAGGACGGGAACCAAACCCACTGAGCGAGGCCAGGAATCAAACCCACATCCTCATAGATACTGGTGAGGTTTGTTTCTCCTGAGCCACAGTGGGAACTCCTATAATTAAGGTTTTAACTGCAGAAAAATATAATTAAAGGACAGAGTGAAAAGGCAACCTACAGGATGGAAGAAAATATTTTCCAATCATATATCTGATAAGAGGCTCATATCCAGAATATATAAAGAAACAAAAACAAATAATCTGATGAAAAAAATGGGCAAAAGGGGATTCCCACTGTGGCTCAACAGGTTAGGAACCCAACTAAAATCCATGAGGATGTGGGTTTGATCCCTGGCCTCGCTCAGTGGGTTAAGGATCCACTGCTGCCACAAGCTGTGGCATAGGTTGCAGATGCAGCTCAGATTTGCCATTGCTGTGGCTATAGTATAGGCTGGCAGCTACAGCTCCGATTCAACCCCTAGTCTGGGAACTTCCATATGCCTCAGGTGCAGCTCCTTAAAAAATATATAAATAAATATTTTAAAATGGGCAAAAGACTTGAATAGACATTTCTTCAAAGATGATATATTAATGGTCAACAAGCATATGAAAACATACTCAACATCACTCATCGCTAAAAGAAATCCAAGTCCAAATCATAATGGGGAGTCCCCGTCATGGCGCAGCGAAAACGAATCTGACTAGGAACCATGAGGTTGTGGGTTCGATCCCTGGCCTTGCTCAGTTGGGTTAAGGATCTGGCGTTGCCGTGAGCTGTGGTGTAGGTTGCAGGTGTGGCTCAGGTTTGGCACTGCTGTGGCTGTGGGGTAGGACAGCAGCTGTAGCTCCGATTAGACCCCTAGCCTGGGAACCTCCCTATGCCGCGGGTGTGGGCTTAAAAAGCAAAAAGAAAAAAAAAAATCATAATGGGAAATCATCTCATATCCACCAGGATGGCCACTATCAAAAAGAATGGAAATTAACAAGTATTGGTGAAGACGTGGATAAACTGGAACCCTAGTGCGCTGTTGGTAGGAATATAAAATGGTGTAACCACTATGGAAAATAGCATAAAAGTTCTTCAAAAAAATCAAAACTACAACTAGCATATGAGCTAGCAATCGCACTTGTGAGAAGACATCCAAAAGAAGTGAAAACAGGGTCTCAAAGAGATACTTGCACACCATGTTCAGTGCAGCACGACTCACAACAGCCAAGAGGTAGAAGCCACCCGAATGACCATAAATGTATGAGTGAGTCAAGAAAATGTGGTATATATATGATGGAATATTATTCCATCTTAAAAAGGGAACGAAATCTTGTCATATGGTACAATACCGATGAACCTTAAGGATATTATGCTAAGTGAAAAAAGCAAGTCACAAAAAGACTGATTCCACTTACATAAGGTATCTAAAATAATCAAACTCTTAGAAACAAAAAGCAGAATGGTGGTGGCTATGGATCTTGGGGAAGGGGGTAAGAGGATGGGGAACGGTGTTTAATGGGTATAGATTTGCAGTTTTACAAGACAAAAAGTTCTAGAGGTCTGCTGCATGACAATATACACACAGTTAACACTACCGAACTATACACTTTATATATAAACTGTACTATGTACTTTATACTTTAAAAATGGTTGAAATGGTCAATTTTTGTTATATGTTTCACCACAATTTAAAAATTATATAAATCACAGCAAAAACAACAACAAATACAACTCAAGGTTATAAAATTTCAAGCTACTTCATAAGGGGTCCCCAATGCCAATATAGGGACATGACTTGTAGAAAATTAGTTATAGCAAGTTTACAACGTTCAGCTTATAGTGAATTTCAATTTTCTCAGATGACAAAGTAATTGCTGGCATGTTGTACGCCTGAAATCTGCAGGGTAAAAAATAAGTAATACTGAACTTAATTATAAAGCCCAGCTCTAATCTGCTGGTGCTGAGAATGCTGGCTGTGCCACCAAGGAAAGATTTTTCAGAGTTCAGTAACTTAGAACTACTGATTTGTAGCTAGAGTTTAAAAAAGACATTATTTATTGTCTTAAGTAAATAAAGCCAAACTTTCAGGTATTAAAAAGTCCAATCTAATCTAAATCACAACTTCATCTAATCTGAAGCTTTTCCTCGAAGACCACCAGTGAGGAAAATGAGGGTGAGGGGGCTGAAGCAGAATCCAGAGAGTGAAAAGAGGCAAATGTCAGAAAAGAAAACGGGGAAGTTCCATCCATTGGTCTGTGGTCCTCTGGCCTGCAAAGCATCTGCCAACTGCAGGAATGCAAAAGCCGGATTTCTCTATGACAGCCCTTCTCTGGAGCCTCCACACTGCCTGATACAGGCAATGGGACCCTTCGGCTCGGCTCGCAGCCTCCTCTCAGCTCCTGCTCCGTGGCTCACCACAGCCTCCAGGCTGGGCCCCTACACCTGGCGGCCAGGCTTCATTTCAGGATAACTTAGCTGCTGCCCTCCAGGCAGCCCTCCTGGCCAGCAGGAAGTGCCCAGCTTGCTGCCCCCTCTCTACACACCCCCAAGACACCTGCACCCCCAGGCCCAGCCCCGTAGCTCCAGCCACATGGCTGCTTTCAGGTGAGAGGAAGACACCAGGCTCTGGTCACAGGCATCTCCAAACTCCAGGAGAGACACGCCACACTCTCTCAGCAACTCTCTCAGGGTTCCACCCTAGTCCCATAGCAGCACTCTGCGGGTGACTGCAGTTCAAGAAAATGCCAATCTTCTTTCCTAATCAAGCCCAATCTCTCCTTATTCTCTTGGATCTCAAACAACTGGGACAAGGGGAGAGAGGAAAACCTCCACTTCCCTCTGGGAAAAGCACTCTCTCCTCCTAGGAGTCCTTTGCATACAACCCATCTCTAGTCTTTCTTCCACAGGTTGCCTTACAGAGTGGAGGGTGTAATACTTGCCAGACCCATTTAGCCACCTGCTGACAAGCTCTGCAGTGGGTGCTTCTAGAAGCTCTCTTGAGACTACATGGATACTTTACTTACCACCTATGGGCTACGGCTTTGGGACCTTGGCCAGAATTTTAGGCATTCCCATTTAACTTGCTATCATATATATTTGTATAGTATAAGAGAGAAAAATGAGAAGGCTAGATCAAATTCGACAATTCCTCCAAGGACAGTCTGAAATTCAACTCTATTAAATATTCAAATAGCTGCACGAATAAGCCTTGTGGCACAGAAGTCAGCCCTCCTGAACCCAAGCTGTTGGCTGGGTGGCAGCGTCACCACGCAATAGCTTGAACTGTCTGTCACCCACTGTTCCTGGTTCTGATTATGTGCACAAAAGATGGTTAGAGGTATCAGTACAAGATGTACAAAAGTAAAAGCTAAGCCCACCAAATTAACACTCATGTGGGCAACGAGGACTAGCCAGGGAAGAAGTCTTGGTAATTTTAGCAACTGTACTGCCACTACTGTCTCTGCATTTTATACCATTCTCTCCAGACTCGGACTCCAGGATGAAAGCAGTCAGCATCCTGAGCAGAAGCAGTGAGTCCACCCCCTGAAACTCCCAGGAAGCAAGACCAGGAAGTACCCATTTGACTTGCGCCACCTACCGCAGCAGAAGTTAGAACCTACCACCACCCACCAGTGGGGAATCCACAGTGGACACCAGATGTCTGCCACAGACATTCCCTATCTCGTTCCTAAGGAACTCGGACCCTAACTCCAAACAACCCTGGCAATGATAACCAATGTTATTTCTTCCAGTCCACATTACATGCTAATAGCATTCTGACTAAAAAATAATTTATAAAAGCCTATCACTACCACGGTCAGCCATCATCAATCAGAGTCGACAAAAAAAAATGAAAGCTCCCAGAAGGGCTAAAATCATTAATACAACACTGATGACAAAGATGCCAGGAGATTATTTAATTTTTTATGTCAGATCATGTTAATCGTCATGTTCAAATTTGTAAACTGCTGCTTGTTAAAATATCAATTTACTAAAATAATAAATAATGCATGTTGTGACATATTAGTGAAATTATTATTTTTAAAAGCATCACAGGCATAGATGAATAACCATTTCAGTGCAACCCCCTGTACCATTTAGGGAAAAACAAGAAGATCTGATAAGTTCTATTGTGACAGAAAAAGTCCCAAACCGACCCTCCACATTTCAGATTCCTAAGGTCAGTTTAGCTCAGCAGGGCAGCTGGGAAGCCAAAACCAGAATCCAGAGAGCTGCCTGGAGGCTTCCTGCCAAAGGTAGCAAGCACTAAGGCTAAGCTGGCAACAGAGGGGTGGCCAGGTTTAAAAGAAAGACTCTAAGGAATTGCCAGAATGAGAGAAGCTGTTCCAAATCATACCACAGCAAAGGTAAAAAGGATCAGAGCTTTCCCTAAACAACACTCACACATTCCATCTGCCACTAATCTTATTCAGTAAGTCTTTCATGTTCCATTTCACCTCATTATACAGGCCTCAGTTTTTCACTTTCATTGAATGGAGATAAATATTAGGATCTCCTATGATCTCTTGGGAAAGGGAAGTGGTTATTTTGTAAATGCTAGAAGGCAGATAGTAAAAAGTTTGTAGAACAAATCTAATTTTGAAATTCAACCATTTACATGAAAAAAAATAAAAAAAACTGTGCTCTATATACATTTTTTTTTTTTGGCCATGCCCACTGCATGCTGAAGTTCCCAGGCCAGGGATCAGCCCTGTGCCATAGCAGGGACAACACTGAATCCTTAACCACTAGGCCACCAGAGAACTCCTCTATATACTTTTTAACACAAGATTTGAACTTATTATCAAAAAACTCTTAAAAAATAAATTTGAAATGATCAAATTTTCTAAAAACTCAAACCAACAGTGGTACTTGGTAACCAAAAGATTCAACGGAAAAGATATAAAAACATGTGCCTACTGAATCAAGGTCAGACTCCTAAACTTTGCATTCTTAGCTCTTCATGGCTGTAACGTACCTTTTAAAATCTTGTTTCCTACTGCTTACCTTTTATATAGCTTTTCCATCTCCCTGTTTACATGCCTGCACCAAGGAAACTGTAGCTGCTCACAGTTCCTCATATTCTCCTTTGTACCCTTGTTCCTGGTGCTGCATCACCCTTCCCTTCCTTCCAAATTTCTTCTTAAAAATCAACAGGTTCATGTTACTTATCTATTTTATATATAGTAATGTGTAAGTTAATCCTAACTACATAACAGGGACCTATAGTATAGCACAGGGAAGTCTCAATACTGTGTTATAGCTTACATGGGAAAAGAAGTTTGGGAAGGAATATATATATATATGAGTGTATATATATATTATACACACACGCACACACACACATACATATTTGAGTCACTTTGCTCTACACCTGAAACTAACACAACATTGTAAATCAACTATACTCCAATAAGATTTTAATTAATTATTTAAAAAAAAATCAATGGGTTAAAATTCCATTCTTCCTCTAGTGACTACCCAAATGACATCTCAGCCAAGAAGCCTCCCTGGGTCCTCTCTTCTGCCTCTGGCTCCCACAGCTCTGGCTGACCTTTTATAATAAGCTACACTCTGTACCTTTTTAATGGTCATCTCCTGCTTATAGCATTATGACTAAACTCTCTGTGTTTATCTTGACAATGGAGTCTTACATATGGAGAGACACCCACACTATGCTCTGTGTACAAGGATCCCCTGCTCAGGCTTCCAGAGCAGAGCAGAACCAGCCACCAACCTATGGCTCCTACTGCCTGTCACGCTCCTCACATTTAAAAGCCCATTTACTCCTTTGGTTCATCTCCACTCGGCCTTGGTACTCTACCCAGACGATGCACTTCCCTGCCAACAGCATTAACGCTCCCTGGTTTCACCTGTTTTCTGCCGCCCCATACAACTGAGTTATCCAAACAGTGGATGGGACACCACTGACCAGGTCTGTCCCGGGGAACCCCCAGTAGGTAGATGAGTAACCCTACAGTAATTACCCCTGGCTAACCTGGCACCACCTGTAGACAGCGACCTTCAACCTTTTCATACTGCCAGGAAAGGTTATGATGAAGTCACTGGCCCTGGACACGAGGATCCTGCTCCCTGCTTTTCTTAGACCTCAGTAGTACTGGTGAATCTTCACAGCTACTTAACTTCTTAATGGAGCTGAACAATCTCTCAGTCTTACAAGCCTTAAAGTCTCAGATGAAGCTGAGTATCAAGGACAAGGTGGAGATAGAAAAATGGTTCAGATACATGGATACCCAGGCAGTTCTATCTTTCTCTGATATATATAATTTTTCATCACACAGTAAGCAAATACATTTGCATTGTTAAAAACAACACGAATGATATAGATGATGCAGGTGAAGTCACTACTAACACCTCCTCAGTCCCATCCCATTGCTTCCTTACAGTCCTTGGCCAGTGCATCTACCTACCCTCTTTCCTTAAACCTAAGATCTCATCACTTACTCACCAAGTTTAACTACAAAACTGTACCATCAATGGTAAGATACACTGATTTCAGAAATGTGAAAAACATGTTTTAGAATCCATGAAATACATTTAGAACTGAAATGAATTTTATAAATAGATTTTATATGCATAATACATAATCTATAAAATGCAATACATATAGAAATATATCTAGTTCTGAGGGTTTAACATAAATGTGATAATTTTATAATTTTTATAATTTATTTTTCTCACTAAAAACATATTTTAAGTTTCCCATGCCAGTTGCATATAGATCTGCCACGCTCTTTTCCGGTGCTACAGAATATTCTATATGCTGGCAGTACCACTTTTATTTAGCATTTAGTTGTTCCAGCATTTTACCACTACTAACAATGATGGAATAAGCATGTGCCCATGTAGAAGTGCTAGACACAAAACTAATGAATCAAAGGTATGTGACTTTATTTTCATGGATACTGCCAAGCTGCCTTTCAAAAAGGTCTGAACAAACAATTTATGCAGTCACTATATATAAAGTATACCCATTTTTTCTCACTGTGGCCAAAAGAGAATATTATTAAATTTTTAACTTCTGTCAATATAATGGGAAAAAAAATCTGATTGTTTTGCAGAAGGTTCTTTATATCCCCTATATTTGTCCTTTGTCTACTACACCTGGTCTATTTTTTCCTAGTCTCCTCTTTGTCTTTTAATTATACTAGTGATTTTGTCTTTGGAGATACAGAGGTTTCAAATCTTCATAAAGTCAAATTTACTCATTATTTCCCATCTGTACCCAAGATTACCTACATACAGGTAACACTTTCTTCTAACAGGTAACTCATTCTTTGTAATTCCACTGGGCTCTGGTCTGGCGGAGTTTGGAGGGAGATGGGATACACTCCTACAACTCAAACACTGGAGAATTTCCATGGCTGTCCTGAGCCCACCTCTGAAAGGGGCAGGTGCCAATAAGAGTTCTGCCAGCCTGTGGGCACTATTTCAGGAAGGACTAGCCAGTTCCCTTCCTTAATGTCTGAGGCAGAAGTCTAGCCCATTTCGTGCTATATGTGCCAGCATGGTCAGCCCAACATCATGGCCCAAGGCCACAGATCAAGGACCAGATACAGAGAGGCGAGCATCCCACTCTCCATGGCTGAGTTCCTGAACCACGAGTGTCTGGACACCTCGTGTGAAGACTGCCAACCCACCTACACACACACACACACACCATCATTTCAGCTTCAGGTGTAACAGACTGTAACAGGGATGTGGCACCACATCCCTGACCTGGCAAAAATAAACCGACAGCACTGGGTAACTCTGGTGACTGGATCCTAACGGGCCCAGCTGCCAAGACACAAGTCCATGTGACATGGTCTCCTGTTCCCAGGGGAAAAGGCTGGCTCTTCTCCCTCCACATCTGCACCTCAAAATCAGATCATTAATTGTAACTTTCCACATGTACATGGTCTCCCTCTCTTAGTCTATAAGCCATTGCTCCCCGCCTGCCTCAGCTTCACCCTTCAGGCCCACATGACTCACCCAACTGCCAGAAAGAGGGCCCAGGACAGTTAGGTTCCAAGTTCCCTGCCTCCAGGCAGAGCCTGGGGAGCTCTGGTTAGTGGCTCTGTAGGACGATGTGGGGCTGTGGGTGGGTCACAAATCAGTGGGGACACACACACCTCTGTATAAATTCATGATTTATTTAACTAAAATCACAGAACCTAATGCACAAGTGAGGTGGCTGCACAGAGTAGGAGCAAATGCAGTCTATTTTTCTGTGGCTTTTCTCTGCTCCTGGGTTTCCAACTAAGAGCACAGCCAACTGAACTCAGGTGGGATCTTGCCAGTTTGGAGAAGAGAAAAAAAAAAAAAAAGCTGAATTCTTGCCGTGACTTTTAAAAAATCTGGCTTACCAAACAATCTCTATACTTTTGTTTAAGGGAATATTTATTAGACACTGCTGGTTGTTGAGCCAAACTCAGCATTACCAAAAATTCCTCTTCACTTAGGTGAAGAAGAATGTGTTGAAGGAAGGGTTTGTGTCTAATATCTGCCTCCAGCTTTCCAGAATCTTGGGAAAGTCCACCTCCCGGGAGTGGTGAAGACCTGAGAGGCCTGCTCAGACACATCTGGAACTCAGTAGAGTTTCTCGCAGTGCACACCTGGAGAAATCCCAATCCCACCTCAACCGTCTCTCACCCCAAATTAATCTTACATGTCGGGATCTTAACGTTCCCAGATGTAAACAGTTTCTCCTTGTGCTGTTACAGCCCAGCCATGCTGCACAGCGCTGAGCCAAATCCTGACTTTAACAGCCTGATGATAATACCCTACTTGGCATTTTGGGCTCTAGAAGGGTCCCCTTTGGACAGAGCTCAACCCTTGGGCTATCAAAGCCTCCTGAGAAAGAGTCAAACAGAAAGCTCCTTGACGGGACCACCTCAGTTCCACTCACTCTGGCCTCCACATTTAGTGGAGATCTCTATACACAAGGAATATTTTCTAAATATTTGTTCAGTTAATTAAATTGCAATTATTTTTGGAATGAATTTGCCTTCTCAAAGAAGCTCATTTCTAACACGTTTAAGTCTGAGAAGCATACATCTTTGTTAAAGAGGTCTCTCTCTCTCCTTTTTTTTTTGCCTTTTGTTGTTTTAGGGCCACACCCGCGGCATGTGGAGGTTCCCAGGCTAGGGGTCTAATAGGAGGTACAGCTGCCGGCTGAGGCCACGGCCACAGCAACACCAGATCCGAGCCACGTCTGCAACCTTCACCACAGCTCATGGCAACACCAGATCCTTAACCCACTGAGAGAGGCCAGGGATCGAACCCGCAACCTCATGTTCCTAGTCGGAATCTTTTCCGCTGTGCCACGACGGGAACTCTAAGAGGTCTTTTTTTAAGAAGCTGTGAGAGCTCAGGATGCCATTAAATTAAACGGCAATCTTCTACATGATCTAAATCTCTGCTGTCTAATATGGTCACCACTAACCATTTTAAAGAAAACTTAAAATTTAACTCCTTGGTCTCACTCGCCACATTTAAGTACTCAAGAGCCACATGGGGTTACCACACTGGACAGCATACAAAAAGAAGATTTTCATCATTCTTTTGGTCAGCACCACTCTCGATGCAATGTAAATCTTAAAAACCCGAAGAATTCTTAGCTTGCGGTCAGTAAGTATCAGATCATCAAAGTGCCATAATTAAATTTAAAAATACACTGCTCCTTAATTAAAGCAACAGAAAATAAAAACACTCTCACTGATGAGCAGAGCTTTTATAATAATAGATTTGTCTCATCACAATGAAAAATTTAAACAGAGCATAGCTCTCATCTATCTTTGGTTGTCAAAATTAATATGCTAGGCAGAGGGCAATGCATACTTGAAGTTACACGAATCCTCTCTCGGAGAGATAAAATTTCTAGTTAATGGTCATTTAGGGAACTAATTTTTATATAACCTTTAATGTCTTAGGCTGAATAGAGTGCACAAACATCTAGACAATTTTCAACTCGGGCATTTTCAACATGTATGCATACAAAACCAAAATATCTAAGTCCCTAAGAATTTGGTATTTGAAGACTGGAGAAGGGTTGCCATGAATATGTTAAGTATGTAAATTAGAAAAAAGGTAACCTCTACTCCGGGTCACCCCACCCCCAATAAATGCCAATACTCCTTACAAATGAAACACACACATACAGAGTTAGAAGAGCCTTCAGTGTCTTCTAGGAACACTGAGGCTTCAAGGTACAAGTCCAGGCAGCACGGTTACTGCTCTTACATAGAGAAGCTCCCCCTCCCTCACAGACTGGATCAATAAGAGGGATAATAGGTGCACAATGAAAATAATACAGAGCAAAGCCAAGTGGATAATGACTGACAAAAGAGGACACCTGAAGGTAAAAGACAAGATAATTTATCCAGGAGGGTCAAGCTATAAAACTGCATGTTAGGGTCTGAATTTTACACATTTTCAGTATGTGTTTGTGACATTCTCTTTGGGCTGCCCACCACACTGTTTAATAAACTGAGCTTTACTCACTACCCAGGCTCATTTACCAGTTCTTACTGAGATGTGCTCTACCTAAAGGACCACTCAAGCAGGTCTCAAACAGCTCGACTTTGTTTTTAGCTGGATCCTAAGGCCTATGGTTTCCTACTAACAGAAGGTTAAAGGAAATACACCCCTAAAATACCGCCAGGAGAGCAGCTGGAGCTATCACAGGCAGTCAACAATTGGGAGCTTTAACTTTTACCTCCCCTTCCCCTCCACAGCATTTCATGGTCCTACAATAATGATGATTGTTTTATACTTGACTCCATTGTCCTTAAAGAGCTATTTATCACCATGAAATAAAACTGTATTTTCTCTTTGGGGAGCATACATGATCTGTGACAAGACAGGAAATCCTCAGACCATGAGGGGCAGAACCATACTGGGCTCACAAAATTGAGCTCGACTTTACCAGAAAGCTTTAAGTGGTAATAATTTCATCCAGGTAAGAGAGAAACACATGAGAAACAATTTTCCCTCCCATTTTACACATCCAGCACTTCAATTCCATTTGCCGACTGTTTGTAATCTTTTTATAAACTCTCAGAAACTCAAGAGAAAACACTGCATGAGTCATTCTCCCAATAGTGCATAAATGATAAGGAATACATTACCATATGCATACTACTATTCACTGAAATTTTTAGTTAGCTGTTTTTAATAAAGAAAACCCATATGATTGTCAAGCATGTTACAGATTCTGGCACAGATTTCTTTCAGAAGAAAGTATTCGGACCAAAAAAATCATTAACATATCAACCCTCAGAAAGGGGGTTTTGAAGGTCTAAAATATTAAAAAAAAATGTTTTAAGCTCAAATTACCAGATTTACTGAAAAATTTCTTTTCTGGGACATTAACTTTACTGGGAAGAAATTAACTTTTTAAACAAAGACAATTTTTCAAAGTAAGCAATCCTACAAATCGTTTATCTAACAGAATCCCAGTATGCTGGCTACAGCATCTCTATTGACATACCTAAAAAACCACAAATTACTATGAAATCAGTCTGAAAACATGTGGCCTGTGGAGAAAAAGTCTCTGACAAAGAAAGGTTTCTTTCTAAATTACATTAGTATTCACAAAGTGGAACAGCCTGTCAGAGAGGCACAGCATTAGTCTCATGTTCAGTAATACCTTTACTAATAATATGTTCGACTATCACACTTCTTTTTTTACAAAACTCAATTATCAGAGGCTAGAATTGAGGGGCACAGGGATGAGTTTCAGCATATCAGGTAAGAGGCTGGCTGCAGAACGAAATGACCATTAAATATTAACTAAAAGCCAAACATGCCAGAAAATATACAAAATGCATCAGTTTTAGGATGAGGTTAAGGAACAGAGGTAGTAAACCAGATTACTTGAACCATAAGAGGAGAAATAAGTGGAATCTCTCGCAGCATCAGGCAATGGAGTGGGAAGGGGAGAGAAGGTCTTTCCGATCCTACCCTCCCATCCCAGGTCACCCACCAAGGTCCGTCTATGTTAAGACTGCTTTCAAGGTCACCCTAGGCAAGAAGTATGGAGGGACAGGAGGGCCTTGGAGATCTAAAACTCCACCCTCACCCATGTGCTAGCTGGTACATTTCTACAACACTGTGTTTAACATGTAAATTATTCCTGAGATAGCATACAATTGTTTTCCATGTACTCAGTCAATCAACCAATCAAAAGTACTGGTGAATGGTAACAGATTTTTGTGTTTTGGCAGAAGAAAAGAAGAAGGGGAATAGAAGGTATGTGGTGTTTGAAGCTGGCGAAAAAGGCAAAGGCAGCAACTAAGGACAGTAGAAATGCCAGAACTGACTGATATGAGCCAGCACGTCACTTTATACAGGTTTATCTCAGGTAAGCCTCACAATAACACTGGGGGCTGAAGTGAAGACAGTCAAGGAGGGCAACTCTAATGTAAATCTACTCCCCAGATCTGGGAAAACTGAAGCTGTCCAGTGAGAGTCAGACTATACGACTAACAGGTGATCTCTGAGAAACACACTATGTATAAAGAATTGGAATAATATTTGCCTGAAGACCTAGCAATTCTACTCGTAGGTATATTCTGGGAGAATATAGGTGTAGTCCAAGAGATTTGAAAACCTGTGTCCACCCAAAAACTTGAATGTTTACAGCAGCATTACTCAAAATAGCCAGAAAGTAAAACAATCTAAAAGCCCACCAACTTATAAATGAATGAACAAAAAACGGTATATCCATACAATGGAATGCTGTTCCGCAATTTGAAGAAATGAAGTACTGCTACATGCTACCACTCAAATGAACCTGAAAACATGCTAAGAAGCCAGACACAAAAGAGGCCACATACAGTCTGATTCCAATTAAATGCAATGTCTGGTACAGACAAATCCCACAGAAAGTACACTAGCAGTTGCCAGGGGCTGAAGGAGGCAGGAAATGGACAGTGACTGCTAATGGGCATAGTTTCATTTGTGGGTAATGAAAATGGCCTGGAATTAGATAGTGAAGTTACATGACACTGTGACTAAACTCATAAAACCACTGAACTATACACTTTAAAAGGGTGAATTTTTATGATACGTGAATGATACCTCAATTTTCCAAAAAAGATTTGCCTGAAGACAATAACATATTTATTCAAAGATTGTCCATTAGAAGGGGAGAATTAGTTACAAAAGCTCAGAAAAGGGGAAGAAACAAACATGGCAGTGTATGCAGGAGGACCTTCATCCGTAGAGAGAAGAGGAACCCTGAGCTTGCTCCCACAGGAAAGTCTTTTCTGAGCCACTTTAGCATCAGAGGATTCACCCCAGGCTGCTGGGTACAGAGCCCCCTGGAGTTGGGTAACGTCATGGCCCTAAGACCCTTTGTCAAAACCTCCCAAGCACTAAGCAGCTTCTGCTTCCAGTATGCTCCACAGATCCAGTATCACTTATCTCTCACTGTAAATTACTAAATTTTTATTTACTAGCTTAATAATTAGTTTGTATGATTTACAATCAAATTACTATTTGATATTATTAAATTATTATTAAAATTAAATTATTAAGCTGCGTTTCGATCTCTGTAAGCCCAGTCAAGGCATTTCCATCCTCAAGAGATGACTGGCTTCCATATTTTTAGACCAAAGAGAATAAGGTAAGACTGGAATAACAACCATCATGGTTTTCCTAGGACTCTCCAGGTTATAGCACTATAAGTCCTGAATCCCAGGAAATCTCTCAGTCCCAGGCAAACCAGGTCATTTGACCACCCTGACGCTGAAGTTGGTACTATACCGAGATAATGTTGCCCTAACAGGGACAGATCCGGTGTAGATTGACTGATGCAAACTCATTCCCACCATTTCTGCCTCTGCCTCCTAACCCAAGAGACCAAAAAACTAAAATCTTGACCTCCCGGTGTGCTTAACAGCTAGTAATGGTCACGGGAATCAGCTTAAGGCAATGAAATATAAGCAGAGGCCCGGAGGGTGGGGTGCCTCATTTCCTGAACAGAAAGGAAAAGCCTCACCAGGGGAAATCTTTTGTTGGTCCCTGCTGGAACAAAGCAGTGATGTCTAGACATGAAGAAGCTATTTGGTGAGAATGAGGAGAGCATGACGAAGATCTCTATGCTAAGGATGGTGAAGCAGAAAGATGCAAAGACCTTGAGTCCTGGTAGCATCATGGCATCACGGGCCGCTTTGGAGTGCCCGCCCCCGGATGCTGCAAGAGACAAAGAACTACCTGTTTAACCTCCACTGCCACTCTCCACTCTCTACTATCCCTCACTGACATTAACTGTGAAACTTCTTAAGAAAGAGCCAGCAGGCCACTCCAGGTTTTAACGTAATCATGAGAAACGACTTAAAAGAGTGAACAGTGGAGTTCCTGCTCTGGTACAATGGATTGGTGGGCGTCTCTGGCCTGCTGGGACATAGGTTTGATCCCCAGCCCAGCACAGTGAGTTAAGGATCCTGTGTAGATCAGATCACAGCTCAGATCTGAACCCTGTCCCAGAAAATTCCATATGCTGCAGGGCAGCCAAAAAAAAAAAAGAAAGAGAGAACAGTTTTCATTTTTTATAGCAGGTATGTGTATTTTATTTAAAAAAAAAAAAAAGCTCAGGGATGGAGTCAGACCTGGGATAGGAGTGTTTGCTGGGGATATAACTAGATAAATGTTTTAAAGCAGAAAGGTTAATAGTTTGTTCCATGGTCAGGAAATAGGTGTGAATGTCAAGCCTACAACATCAAAATGGCCTCTTCAAAATGTCATGTAGCTTTCCTGGAAATACTCTGTTTGGAATCAATAAATGCTTTTTCTTTTAAGCCTTCAGCAGATACTACTCTTTTCACTTCACAGATGAGAAGATTAAGGCTCAAGGATGAAGTTAAAGGACCAAAGCCACACAGTTAAAAGGCAGAGGAGCCAGTATTCAAACCTAGCACCAGCCCAGACTCTCAGCCTCTGCCCCACGGGTGTAGGTGACTGACTGGGCGCCTTGAAAGATGCATGATTTTGCCTACATGAGGAGATGACAAGAAGAGGCTCTGCACGGTGGCACCTACAACTTCACCACAATTTCTTAAAAAAAAAGGGTTTAAACCAGTCCGATTTTCTTATAAAGATGACTTACTCTTAAACATTTCTATACATATTATATAATAAGGTGTCTCGTGCATAAAAATAGTCTGTTGAGGTATCTACTAATACAATTATTATTTACAGGGAAGAAAATGAAAAGTAAAATCACTCAGAAAGCCCAACAATATGAAGAGCAGGCCCATTTGCAAGTCAGTATTGCCACAGCCTGTCTTGTCCTCTGCCAGCCTAGTCCCCCAAATCTCTCCATCATCCCACACAACTTAGAAACATCTCCACACTCTCGTCTGTCCTCTCAACCCGCTGACTCAGCTCCACACCCCTGGCCTTGCTTCTCCTTCACCTCAACCAACACCTCACCTCCTCCCGCCAATCTCTCTGCCCCACAATCAATGTTTCACGCTTCCATCTGTTATGTATCTAATATATAAATCTCTCCTCCTCTGCTTAAAGGACTACTTACAGAATAATGTCCAAATTTCTTCACTGCACATGGCTCTACCATCGTCCCTCATGCTTCCCCTACAGTCTCTGTTGGGCCATCTGCTACTTATCCATTGCCCAAACACACATCCCAGATCACACCTCGGAGACCCTGGGCTCGCCATTCCCTCTGCCTAGAACGCCACCCCCACTCTGGGGCTGTCTGGAGCACTCTGACACTAAACCTCAACCTAAAAGTTCCTCCCTCTGCAAAGTTTTCCCCAGCAAAACAGACACCCCTCTTCCTGTGCTCTCAAGGTAATGTATTCATCCCAAGCCGTTACTTAGCACACAATGTTAGCATTAGTGGTATGGTTAGTCACTGATGCACCTCCCTAGTCTCCTTGTTTGATCACTATGTCCTATACCCACAATAGGTACTCAGTAAATGAATGAGTATGAAATATTTGATGTCACTGACTGAACGAGTGAACCCCTCTAATCCTTGAGTTTCTTAAGGGAAAGAGTGATGTCTTATTTCTGTATCCCTAACACTGGCAAATCTGAAATGCCCCATAAATGTTTGCTGAACTCAATATTTTTATAGCTCCTTTACAAAAATATCTCCATTGAGTTGTGATTTAATTCTATCCCTTAGATATGAGAAATATCTATTTAGACAAAGGTTTGGTATCATTCAGGGAAACTTCATTTCAACATGTGTTTTTGATTTGTTTAAAATTTTTTTTTTCGTACAACCAGCATGCATTATTATTGTTATTATTTTTGTCTTTTTGCCTTTTATGCAGAGCTGCACCCGCGGCATATGGAGGTTCCCAGGCTAGGGGTCTAACAGGAGCTGTAGCTGCCGGCCTACACCACAGCCACAGCAATGTGGGACTCGAGCCGCGTCTGCGACCTACACCACAGCTCACGGCAACGCCGGATCCTTAACCCAATGAGCAAGGCCAGGGATCGAACCCGCAACCTCATGGTTCTTAGTCGGATTCGTTAACCACTGAGCCACGACGGGAATTCCAGCATGCATTATTTTTAATTAACTAATTAATTTGCTCTTTAGGGCTGCACCTGAAGCATATGGAGGTTCCCAAGCTGTAGCTGTGAACCTATACCACAGTAATGCGGGATCTGAGCCGCATCTGTCACCTAAACCACAGCTCATGGCAACGCCAGATCCCTGACCCACTGAGTGAGGCCAGGGATCGAACTCGCATCCTCACAGATACCAGTCAGGTTCATTACTGCTCTGCCACACCAGGAACTCCATGCATTATTTTTATAATCAGGTATTTATCCCTTTGGGGGGAGAGGAGAGAAAAGGGTGGGAAGAAAGATCATCAATGTTATTACTCACTGTTGCTTTTGTAAGATTAGAATCCAAAATAAATTACCCTTAAGATCAAAACAAGTAGGAAAAACATTCTATCTCCTCAAACTTCCATGCTTCTGTAGCTGACAATAAGAATCTTATAAACCATATCTTTGTCTTTTCCCTTAGCTTTTGGGAAGTTCAGACCTAAATTCTTCATTCTGGACACAGGGTTTATCTGGTCTTTCATCTTAATTATTTTTGATGTTTGGGAAAAGATTAGGATATTAAATATATTTTAATCACCTAAGTTACCTAAAATCATTTTTGGATTCAGGCATAGAATAAACACCATCTATAAAGGTGAAATCAGGCAGAGCCACTTTCTGTAGCATCAAAACCATAGCAAAGCCTTGGAAAAAAGTATGTATCTTCCAAATTTTGGCAAAATCATTCCCCTTTTTCTAAATTATTTCAATTTTTTTTTTTTTTAATGGCCGCACCCACGGCATATGGAGGTTCCCAGGCTAGGGGTCTAATCGGAGCTGTAGTCGCTGGCCTACACCAAAGCCACAGCAACGCCAGATCTGAGCCACATCTGCGACCTACACCACAACTCATGGCAATGCCGGATCCTTAACCCACTGAGCAAGGCCAGGGATTGAACCTGCAACCTCATGGTTCCTAGTCAAATCCATTTCTGCTGCGCCATGACGGGAACTCCTATTTCAGTGCATTTTAATGAACTTCTTCATTTCAACTGGGATCTTTTCTTTTTCTTTCTTCTTTTTTTTTTTTTTTTTTTGTTTTTTAGGGCCACGCTTTTGGCATATGTAGGTTCCCAGGCTAGGGGTCAACTAGGAGCTTTAGCTGCCAGCCTATGCCACAGGAACACGGATCTGAGCCACATCTGCGATTTACACCACAGCTCACAGCAATGTTGGATCCCCAATCCACTGAGTGAGGCCAGGGATCAAACCCACATCCTCACAGATACTAGTCAGGTTCGTTACTGCTGAGCCACGATGGAAACTCTCTTAACTGGGATCTTTAAACTACCACATATTTAAGCATCATTAAAAATCTTCTTCTGTAAAGCATTAGACTGCCCACACTGACATATAAAACCTTAGCACTATATTATTCTGCTCCCAGAAACCCTTGTGGTTGGCTTAATTTTGCCCTGGAATAATAAAAGCCCTACTTAAATTGAGAAATAGTGCTGTAGGAAAATTACCAAAGCAATAACTCCTCAAAATAAAATTCTGCCTTAGTACTTGGAGATGCCTAAGAAATAGTGCTACAAAAAGCACAGGAACACAAAAGATAAGTTTCGAACAAAACAAGTCTTTGCACGAAAAATAGTAATGTCAGTTACAAAGCAAGAACACTTCTATGTATCTTCCACATTCCATACATAACAGAGCAGATATGCTCCTGAGAAGTTGAAGCCTATTTTTCTACCACCACAGTGAAAAAAATGGGAGATTGATTTACATTTTCAGAGCTCTGCAAATAGTGGGCAATGTTGACATTAAGTTGCAAGTGTAAATATTTGTTCCCTTCTTGGTTTATAAATTTCATGATGATAAAATTCTGTATATAAAGCCACTAATTAAAAAGGAATCTATTTGCCTTGTAGGATGCTTGAGGTTGTATGTTTATTCAAAATGAATAAAATGGTGCATATTAGAAAGCAAAGAGAATTAGAATTTTGAATTTTATTGGTTTACCAAGTTCTTCCTGGGAAGAAAAATATTTCATTTGTCAAATCTAGGCAGTTCCTTCAGATGATTATCTGTATGACAATGTAGAAGTTATAGTAGAACTTAATATCCTGCCCCCCACCAGCCCTCGACCTTGAAAGTAAGGAAGGATGATGTGTGATGAAAAGCAACAAATTAAATGTTTGAGAAAAAGGAAGACAATACTCCATTACTTTGATTTTAAGGTACCTTGATATCATTATTTAATAGTAATCTAGCAACAAGGTCCCCTCACTGTTCAAGCTTGCTTTAATATGCCACTCAGAGAACTGGCTAAACAAAACTGATTATCACACAGCACTCACAGATGAACAGCCACTACTGATACTATTTACCTCGATACTAATCTGGAATCTAGACCTTAAGCCTGAATTGATTTCTTATAATAAGCACCACTGCAACAAACGACTAAGAGTTACTGAGCTCTTATCGTGTGCCAGGGACTGCTCGAAGCACTCTGTGTCTATAATTTAATTTACCAAACAGCCCTGTGAAATGAGAACTATTCTCCCCAATTTATCAAATAAAAAATTTAAAAGGGCGTATAGCTCATACAGAGAAGTAATTACTCTGGATAAGTCACTTCACTTACTGCTAGTAGGTTCAGGGCCCAAAAATAGAAGTCAAGGTGGCAGAAATTGATACTGGCCCCTCCCCTCCTCCCTCCACAAAACATCTTCTCTAGGCTCCCAGAGAGCTTTCCTCCTTTCTCACTGATGCTCCTTTCTCTTAATTGCCCTGGAGCTCTGGCCCCGGGCCTCTGCTCTCTGATCCACTCCCCCAGCCCACCCACCCCACTCCCTGGAAGCGCATCCAATACTAGCTATATATTGATGGCTCCCAAATTCTCCAGTTCACACTCTTACCCGAGATTTTTCAACTGACCTTCCTGGGTCTTCAATGTATGTCTAATAGGCCTCTGAAACTCATGGCCAGGAACAGAAGACTACTGATTTCTTTTTCTCTCAAATCACATTTCTCCATCAGCCTCCTGCCTTCCCTACCAGTAAATGACTCCATCATCCATCTAGATTCATCCCTGCACCCCTTCCCTCTACATCCTATATACAATCCGTTATGAAGTCCTGTTAGCTTTCTCTCCCAAAAATATCCTAAGTCTCATCTTTTCTCCTTCCGCCCTCCCTGGGTCCTCACCACAGTCCTGTCCCTCCAACACCACTGGCTTACTTCTAAATTAGAGCTTTCACCTAGGCTGCTGCTTTTGCTTGAGACACTCTTCCCTGAAGCAAAGGTGCACCTTCAGTTTCACTTGGGTCTGAACTCAAATGTCACCTTCTTAGAGGGGCTTTCCCAGACCAGTCCTACTAAATAAATCCTTAGAGCACCTATCACTCAATAAACTCAAGGAACCTTCAGGTTTCACTTGGTAACATGTTTAAAAGGTAAGCTCCTTGAGGGTCAGGTTCCAATCTGCTTGCTGCTGTTGCCTGGAACAGTATCTTTTTACTGCAAGACTGGAAGGAGAAGATGACCATGAAGTCAACTAAGAAAACACTTACTTCTAACCCATCGATCACTAAGGAAATAAACAACACAGGACAGCCAACAGTAGCCACCCAAGTGAGTTTATCTTTTGCTTTCTTATTCCCATGGGGACTGCAAGACCTGTTTACAATAATCCTGTGCATGGCTTTCCAACTTTCGATGGTAACTCAAAGTAAATAACACATTTTACATCGTGACCTAGAATACACATACGTACATATTTAACTAAAAGAGAAGTTTTATGAAATAGTACTTAGCCTTTCCCCAAGGGACATGCTATAATGTTTCTTTTCTTTTAATTTCTTAATGCTGACAGCAACTACCACATTGATTTCACAACCAACTAATGGGAGAGAATTCAGTTTGAAGAACACTGGCCTATATTCTGGTTTTCTGGGTAAAGAGAGTAACATTTCCGCCTCTACCCAACAATTTCAAATGAATCACTTCACATCCCCAAGCCTCACTTCACCCATGAAATAAATCACTGTTAACTGTTCACAGAGCAGCTGCCTTGAGTAGAACAGATTGCAGGGTGAGAGTGCCCTGGGAAGAAGATTCTTTTGGAATTCAGTCTGCAACCATAAGGGGGCAATTCTACCCCCTGCTCTCCCCTCTGCCACCACATCCGATCTATCAGCTGGTTCCGTTAGTTCTACCTCCAAAACACATTTCAGATCTGTCGTCTTCTCTCCATTTCCATTGTTAAGCCCTAGTCCATGCCAACACCTCCTCCCTGCCTGCCTTCCCCTCCTCTGCCCCCCTGCAACTCCTCCCACATGCAGCAGCCTCAGAGACCTTCAAAATTTCACTTTGGAAAAAAATTTCAAACCTATAGAAAAGTTGCAAGAATATTACAATAAACACCCATATGCTCTCAGCAATTTGCCACCTTCTATTCCTCTCTCTTTTTTTCTACCATTTAAGAATAAGCTGCAACGATCATGACTTTCATTCCCTCTTAAGAGCAAGGACGTTGTTTTCATAACCACAATGGGTTATCAAATTCAGGAAATGCAACATTGATACAACATTATTATCTAATATGCAGTCCACGCTCAAATTCTGCCATTTATCCCAATACTGTCCTTCAGAGCAACATGCCCCCTGCCCCACAATCCAGGGTCACGCTTTTCATTTCGTTGTCAAGTCTTTTGGTGACTTTGAAAACACAAATAAGAGCCTGTGGTTCCCCAACTTTAAGCTCTGTTGCTTTTGTTCTCTCTGCTACAACCACATCAGCCACCTTTTCTTCCTCAAACACACACACTCACCTTCCGTACCTGAGCCCTTCAGTTCTTCCCACAGCCGACCCCTCTCATCCTTTCATCTCTCTTCACGAACTTTCCGGAACACAATGTCTACAGTCTCATTACTGGATCTTTCTCTGACTTCGCTCTTGATTTTCCTGCCAGTCACTTAACACAGTCAGAGTTACACTGTTGGTTCATTTGGTTATCATCCCCTCTCCCACCAGAATATAAATTCCATGAAAGCAGGTGTATCTCTGAGAACAGTGCTTGGGTCAGAGTAGCCACTCAAAATATATATATAATATTATATATATATTTGTCTTTTTAGGGCTGGACCTGTGGCATATGGAGGTTCCCAGGCTAGGGGTCAACTGGAGCTGTAGCTGCTGGCCTATACCACAGCCACAGCCACACAGTATCCAAGCCAAGTCTGTGACCTACACCAGAGCTCACGGCAACACTGGATCCTTGACTCGCTGAGTGAGGTCAGGGATCAAACCCCCCCTCCTCGTGGATACTAGCTGGGTTTGTTAACCACTGAGCACGACGGGAACTCCCCAATAAATATTTCTGAATGAATAAATAAAAGAACAAATAAACAAATTGTTTTTTTTATAAAAAAAAAAAGTGGCCTTGTCAAGACATCACTGTGTAAGGCTGCATGGAAAAGAACAAGTCAGTGAGGCTCCCTCTCCCCCATGGGACAGCACAGCATGTGGTCACAGTCAAGTCACCATCAACATGGACATTCACCCTCATGTTAGCACTGTAAAGGTTCCCAAGACAAAGGACAAGAGGGTTCAGAGGCCAGAACAAGGTGGTTTCCAGTGCTAGAAAGACCCATGTCCTCAGCTTGAAAGGGGAAACCCACAGCGTTCAGGGAAATGGCAGGGTTTGCCTCCCATCTGTGTGGCCGTAACTCCCTCTGGGCCTCAATTTCCTCACATATTTAGTAAGAACAGTACCCATTTCTTGGCCCATCTGAGAGGAGAGGGTGCTGCAGGAAAGAACGGGGGTGGCAGGTTCTCTAAACTAAAATGGAGAGTTACCCAGTGGCCTAGCAGTTAAGGATCCAGCTACATCACTGCTGTGACTCAGGTCACTGCTATGGCACGGGTTCGATCCCTGGTCTGAGAACTTCCACATGCTGTGGGTGTGGCCAAAAAAAAAAAAAAAAAACAGGAGACTGAAAGGAAAACAGGCTCCTGAACAGAGGAGGGGAGGAAGTGAGTTACGGCACACAAGTGAGCAAGAATAAATGATCACTTACTAGCAATGACATAAGTGAAATCCTCACAACGTCTGACACAGACTAGGTTCTCAGTAGTTCCCTTCTCACCCTTGTTCAGCTCTATTTGGAGAGGAGCAGAGCAGCTCAAATATGCAAGCAGATGCTAATAGAACCTAAAAACCAAAGCTGCTTCTGGGCACAGGGGCCCCCACCCTCACAGCTGTGGGAGAAGAGGCTGCACAATTACTTGGGCGGATTCTACAGAAGTGACTCAAGCACGGGCTCGGCTACATGACCCAAGAGGTCATGTTGAACTTTGAGGTTCCGTGATTTTTTAATTAAGTGTGTCCCTTTGGTAGGCAGCATGGACGGTATAAATTTAAGATCTAGACTCAATCTCTAAGGTATTGATAACCAGCCTAGAATGTCAAGGCCCACAGAACTGAAAAGTTACCCAGAGGGCCAGGGAGCAGGACAGAAAGGAAAGATCATGGCACTACAGCAGCTCAGAGGAGGAGGAATTTCCAGAATTACTAGAGGCTGGGAGACTGTCCGAGAAGAGGTGAAAAGTCTGCTGGGATGTGAGGGCCTGTGTGTAACAGAAGGCTATTTGAGGAGTGCCTCCTCTGATAGTTAACATTTGTGGTAGTTTTTTCTCTCTCTCTCTTTTTTTTTCGGTCTTTTTAGGGCTGCACCTGCGGCATATGAGGTTTCCAGACTTGGGGTCCAATTAGAGCTATATCTGCTGGCCTATACCACAGCCACAGCAACCTGGAATCCAAGCCATGTCTGTGACCTACACCACAGCTCATGGCAACGCTGGATCCTTAGCCCACTGAGGGAGGCCAGAGACTGATCCTGTGTCCTCATGGATCCTAGTCAGGTTTGTTAACCACTGAGCCACGACGTGCACTCCAGTGGTAGTTTTCTCTTATACTGCTGGTTCTGGCCTTGGCTTGACACATGTGGCCAGATACTGACAAGCCCAGGACAGGAGGCACGTCTAACAGCACAGGTTCCAGAGCAGATGGTTATTTGGCAAATATTCTACTACACAGAATGAGATGGTATAGGATGGTATGGAGAGAGGATGGACTGAGGAATCCACTATGGAACCTGGAGGAGCCAGGTGAGCCTACAGGAGAAATAAGACCACTCCAGCAGCAAAGAACACATGCCACACAGCCTGCAGGACCACAGAGGGCAGGGACTAGGACACTGGCTCCAGTCCATTTCCATTTGCTCTCCAAAGACTCAAAGGCAATCTTCTACCCTAAATTCAAAACCAGTTTATAGGAATTCCAACTGTGGTGGCATCTCTGCAGTGCCAGGACACAGGTTCAACCCCCAGCCCTGTGCAGTGGGTTAAAGGATCTGACATTGCTTCAGCAGCAGCATAGGTCACAACCGAGGCTTGAATCTGATCCCTAGCGTGGGAACTCCATATACCACAGGGTGGCAAAAAATCAAACCAAACCAAACCAAAACAAAACCCTAGTTTATAAAATGTCAGAGATGGGGAGTTCCTCGTGACCTGGTGGTTAAGGACCTGGCACTGTCATTCCCTGTGGCATGGGTTTGATTCCTGGCCCAAAAATTTCCACATGCCATGAGCACAGCTAAATAATAATAATAATAATAATAATAATAATAATAATAATAAACAATAACAATTTTAAAAGGAGTTCCCATCGTGGCTCAGTGGTAACAAATCTGACTAATATCCATGACGTTACATGTTTGATCCCTGGCCTCACTCTGTGGATTAAGGATCCGGCGTTGCCGTGAGCTGTGGTGTAGGCTGCAGACTCATCTTGGATTCTGAGTTGCTATGGCTGTGGCATAGGCTGGCAGCAGTAGCTCTGATTCAGTCCCTAGACTGGGAACTTCCATATGCCACAGGTGTGGCCCTAAAAAAAATAGTAATAATAACAACAACAGTAATAAAGTAAAATAAAATGTCAGAGATTGAAAATGAACTTTGTTTTGTTTGACCCTTTCTATTTTTTTTCCACCTACAGAGATCTAATGATGACCACCTTACCAAGATTTTTTTTTTAACCAAGTTTTTTTGAAGATAATGTATGGAAGCATTGTATTGTGTGTTTTTCAAAGGCAATGTTTCTTTTTCTTTTTTTGCCTTTATCTAGAGCCGTACCCGCGGCATATGGAGGTTCCCAGGCTAGGGGTCTAACAGGAGCTGTCGCTGCCGGCCTTCGCCACAGCCAAAGCAACGTGGGATCCGAGCCGCGTCTGCAACCTACACCACAGCTCACGGCAATGCCGGATCCTCAGCCCACTGAGCAAGGCCAGGGATCGAACCCGCAACCTCACGGTTCCTAGTCGGATTCGTTAACCACTGAGCCACGAAGGGAACTCCTTACCAAGATTTTTATATTACGCTTGCTTACATACCCGACGTATCTGATTTATTTTAGTCCTTCCTAATGATCACTGCATGTCCCACTGGGTTATTTATAACAGTCTCTTCTTTTAATCAAATTATAGCCTCAGACATTGACAGATCACGTTTTCGGTACTATAAACACGTGTATTGTTTTAGTTTGCTTCATTAGCTCATGAAAGTGTTTCACAAAAGAGAAATGGCAATTAAAATCATCTCTTTCAATAGATACTTTAGTCAAGTGAAAATGAAAAGATCAAATCCATCTATTTGAAATCAGCTGATTGCTGACTGTGAGATTCACTGGTCATCAATCAATAAAGAGATTCTTATCGCCTCTCATCCTAGATCAAGATATGAAGCAGCAGAAGTGAGAAGCTCCCCAATTCTAAAATGCAAACTATGGGCTACAGTTCCAAAAACCTGCCCTTAGGACTTTCAATTTCAGTGTCATTTTTAAAATCTCTGTACATTACCTCTGACACAGGATCATAAAACATGACACATGTCTCCTGATCATTCTAAACACACTTTCCCCAAACCCTGCAAGTGTGGTGGAAATTGGTACAGCTATTTCTAGATAGATTGTGTGTTACTGCAATGGAATAATAGGCAAACAGAAACTTAACTTTAGGCAACACATAACTACTTACACTCACTGAACAGAGGTGAGCAAAGAGATAAGGTCCCCATTTTGCAGAGTTTTTTTGTCTAGGGGGACAACTGAAGTTAAATAATAGCCAGACAAATAAATATACAATTACAGACCACAGTAAGTGCTAATAAGACAGAGTATACAGCACTTTGTTGGAATTACTAAAGGGACTTCATTTGGGTTGGGAGGTTCCAAGAGCTAAAGTGTTTTTAAAGAATGACATTAATGGAAAATATTTATGAATTAATATTATATTTTTTAAAAAGCAAAGATATAGAGCTGTGGATATGCTTTGATTGTAGTTATGCAAAAGGACAAGCACGGAGACAAATGTGGAAGAAAAAAACAAAAACAAAATGGTTGTTACGATGGCAAGATTATGAACAGCGTCCACATCTCAAAATTTTCCTTTAATGATAATATATTATTTTTACTGTAATTAAGGCAAGACAGACATAGACACTGAAGCCCGAAAGGAGAACTTTTTGTTTACTCTTAAGCTTGACCAAAAAACTATGGCTTAGATCTTCGTTACAAGAGCAATATGGCAGAACAGAGCACAAGCCTTGGAGGCTGAGCCTGGACTCTAATTCGGCCCAGGCACTAAGGAGCTGTGTGACACTGGGCGAGTCACTTACCCTCCCTGGGAAGCTGTTTTATCATTTCTGAGATGGAGCTAATGAGACCTACCTCATAAAGCTGTTGAGAGGATAAAAATGAAGGTGCATATGTAAAGAACGAAGCCCAAAGCCCAGTGCAGAACATGATAATAAATGTTGATAGACATTCTTATCATTACTAGCATATAAATCCAAATGAAAAAGTGGGCTTCGAATCAAAGTCTCCCAGGCCCAACAGATGACCAAACTAGAGAAATCAAATGGCTCCTCATCAATCACTGTTAAATGACTTCTCTCTGACAATAAGCAAATCAACTAGTGGCCACAGTCATTTTCTCTGAGGCCCCCTACGCTGTACTCCGAGTAAAACCAAAAAGATGAGTCCAAGAAAAAGTCTCTTAAAGGAGAAATGAGCCACACAATTTTGGCAATGTACTAAAGAACAATTTAGATCTGCTTTATTAAAAATGAAGCCTCCTGAAATAATTTCCAGACACTGAGACAGAATCCACACAAAAATATGGCAGATTAGAACAAAATATCCCTACAAAAATTATACAGTTGGAATTTGCCAAGAGACAATTATCACTAAGGCATGCTTTCAGTTTTGAGTATCTGTGAAAATAAACTAAAAACAAAACGAAACTCCATTAGTCTATCATACATCTTTTTACATAGACTCTGCCATGAAACTAGAATACCTCTAATATCAAATATCATGATAGGATATTTTCTCCAATTTAAAACAATAGATTAAAGGAAATACATTCATCTAACACTCAATAAACCATTGCTTTAAATCATTTAGTTAACTGAGCAAAAAGTAAAAAAAACATTTTTGTTCATTGGTTTCCATCACAGAGAAAATGGTGTCAAAGGAGGAAGCAGGCTTTCACTCTTGCTTTGCTGAATACCTGGATTAGACTGACCACCCTTCAAGATAGCCTTTGTGTACTTCCAAACCCACACCAAGCCACACAGAGCAGCTGCTCACTGACCAACTGGTCTGCAGAATTCAATGAACGACAAAGGGTTACCTTAATTCAATAAGATAATCAGCACACATTTACCCACCACCCAGAGTCTAACCATCTGCAAAGCGGCAGAGCCAAATGCCTATAAAACAACTGGCAGTGTACAGACACCTCCTCGTGCCCCTCATGTCAATGACAGTTCTCTCTTAGCAACAGCTAAAAAGAAGCTGAACTTTCAGAAAATTTTCAAGATATCATGATCCAACAACTTGTTAGTAAGTTATTTTGAGTGCCACTGAGACTTCCAGGCCAGATGGGTAATATGTTTTATTCAATTGAGTCTTGTACTGGGATAACAAAATGTGAGACAGATATGGTCTGGATCCTTTCATTGTTCAAGAGGCAAAGCGATCTAGTGGCTTCCAAATAACAGCAGGAACAATGTAGCAGGAAAGAAAAGACAGAGAGAAAGGAAAACAAAAACCAAAACCAAAGACCCAGCAAAACCCCAACTATAAGAGCAACTTGAGGGGAAGAAACCGGTAACAATTTAGGCAGCAAAATTTGACATCTGCTTTGGGCCAGGATGCCATTCAGCTAAACACGCATCTGTAGTGATCACAACTACCAAATAACAATGACGATGCTGATAATTCAACACAGAAAGACATAATGAGCACTATAAACAATTCGGGATTTAAGTTTCTTTTCTTTCTAACGCATTACACTTAAATCAACAGATGCAGTATTTCCCACAGTGTGGGATTAAGATGCTCTGAGGTGAGAGTCAAGATAATTTGAAGGGATTCAAATCACAGAGTGAGAAAGCTGTTCCCTTTTTAATCTTCTCTCTTACCTGCTCATTAAGTCAAGGAGAAAGTCTCAGTTTAGCGCTAATATGTCTTTAATGCCTCTCTAATGTTTGCTAATCTTCCTCTAAGAAACCAGACAGGCTCAGAGCCTCAGCAAGTAACAGTATCCAAACACATTTCATGTTTAAAAAATTTTTAATAATAAGTTTTACAACTACCTTCTATTTATGACAAGGAATACTTATGTTTCACTTATAGTAATGATGTAGTTTTCCTTTTGAGAGATCTGTTAGTAAGTGAGGCAATTTAATTTTTAAGGAGTATCCTAATGTATGTATTTTTCCAAATTTACATTTTGAAAACATTTCAAGCCTACAAAAAACTTTTGGTACAATGAATGCATGTATGCCCTTCACCTAGATTCACCAACTGTTAAAATGTTTGCCTCGTCTTTCTATCTGTATCTATCTAAACTCACACACATATATATTTATGCACGTATACTTTTGGTATGATTGTTGATGAACTACTTGAAAGTAAACAGCACCAGCATGACACTTTACCAAAGACTTCAGAAGGCATTTCCTAACTAACAAGGACATAATCTTTGATGACAAAAATGCCATCATCACACAAAGAACATTAATGCCTTAATCTCCCCTAATATCTGGCCCAAATTCAAATGTACTTAATTATCGCCCAATTTCTGGTACAGAATTCAAAGCATGGCATTTGATCGTTATGCCTCTTTAGTGGGGCAATATGAAAGAAAATATTTAGAAAATAATTAGTAGACAGCATATGAAACTGGCAAAAATTATGATGGAGGTACCCTTGGATCTGAAAAACACAGAACTGACCAAAATCTTAAAGGGAGTCAGGGGAAAGTAATCTAAAAATTTAATAAAGAAAAAGAAAAAATTAACCTCTGTTATTAAACCAAACATATTAATAGCACACAAAGCTGCAAGGAAAACACTTATGACCTCTTTTTTGATTAGGCCTTTAAAAAGGATGAGTAAATCAAAAGATCACTGTCAGAACATAAAGGCACACACCAAAATGTGCTTCATTAAAAATTCCAAAGCTAAAAATAAAATAAAACATGAACTTTAAAATTTTTTTCCAGAGCTGATACGTGTTCAAAACAACTAGCTCATCTCTTTTATTGAATAGGCTCATCTCTTATTGAATGTCAGGTACTCAAATGTATTACCTCATTAAATCCTAATTGAGATACCTATGAAAAATATATATTTTTTTGTCTTTCTGTCTTTTTAGGGCCACACCTGCAACATAAGAAGGTTCCCAGGCTAGGGGTCAAATCGGAGCTGTAGCCGCCTGCCTATGCCACAGCCACAGCAATGTGGGATCCAAGCCGCATCTGCGACCTACACAACAGTTCACGGCAACACTGGATCCTTGACCCACTGAGCAAGGCCAGGGATCAAACCCACAACCTCATGGTTCCTAGTCAGATTCGTTTCTGCAACACCACGATAGGAGCTCCTATTTTCTTATTCCTATTTTAGAAACGGGAAGACTGAGACTCAGGGAGTTGCATGGGGCTTGTTTTCTTTCTATTATTAGAACTTTTTCAAGAATGTTCTAACACATTTCTTACATATTTAAAAAAAGTTTTTTCAAAAGAACAAAAAATACCAAAAGTATTTTGTTAAAATATGTATACAAATGTATGTATAATATTCATGTACAAGTGCTTTAAAGGGGCTTGGAAGAATATGCACAAATCACTAGCTGTGGTTGTCTCTGGAAAGCAATTTTAGGGGAAGAACATGCAGGGCCAATAAGAAACAACTTCTACTTTTTACTTTATATGTTTAAGTTTTTAACATTAACCATATATTACTTTTATAACTTCTAAAAAGTCAAAAACTGCAAATGATAAATTTTAAACACCTATATTTTTCAATCATACCATGCTATCTCAAGTGCTCTCACTCATTAGACATATTTGGTTTCAAATTAACGATAAAAATATTTAGTTTAAATTGTTTCAGCAAAAAAATATACATTATATCATAGTTTGTTACAGCAAAGATTTAGATTTATCATATAATTTATGTTAGCATAGCTTCTAAAACCCATTATTGGGAGTTCCAGTTGTGGCTCAGTAGAAACGAATCTGACTAGTATCCATGAGGACACAGGTTTGATCCCTGGCCTTGCTCAGTGGATTAAGGATCCGGTGTAGGTCACAGATCAGATCTGCCAGATTTGGTGTTGCTATGGATATAGCACAGGCCAGAGGCTACAGCTCTGTCTTGACCCCTAGCTTGGGAACTTCCATATGCCACAGGTGTGGCCCTAAATAGACAAAAAAAATCCAAAAAACAAAAAAAAATTATTGCGTTTTCTCTTTCTTCCTTCCTCTCTCCTGCTTCTTCAATCACACATGTACACTCTCTTTTTCTCACTTATTTACACAAACACACACACACACACACCATCTAGTCCCCTAATACAAGCGTAACAAAAGTAAGGGCAACAGAAAATAAGCTTGCTAATAAGAACACTGCTTTATTAAACAGACATGTTTATAAAATGGGTGAATTTACTAAGACTGAAAATTTTATTTACTTTTTTTTTTACCCATTCTAACAGTTGTTTTATTTGCTTAAAATACTGTTTCACACATAGTTCATTGTAGACTCCATATTTCAACAGCCCCCAAATTCATATGTTTAAACTCTAACCCCCAAATGGGTGGGATCAGGAGACAGGCCTCTAGAAGGTGATTAGGTTATGAAGACAGAGCCTCAATATGTTAGCAAAGAATTCCAGCCAAGAAAGTGAAGACTCCTTCACATAATCCCAGCCCCCAGCCTTGAAGTCACCTTCAACCATGAGTCTACTCCACTGAGCCCAGACAGCATGGAATTCTGTACCCTCTTCAAATCCCTAAGCTGTAGAGCCAGGAGCATAATCAAATGGTTGGTTTAAGCTGCTAGATTTGGGGATAATTTGTTACACAGTGCTAGTAACTGAAACATTATTATATAAATGGATATTCACTTATCTAGGCTACAGGAGCCCACACCAGATTCTGAAAGCATGAGGGCCAGGTCTGTATCTGATTTGTTAGCCATTATAACCTCAACTTTTAGCTAAATGCCTGGCACATAATAGCTGTTTAGTAAACAATCTTAACTAGATAAATAGATGAATGGTGGGTGCTTTCTTTTTCTAGCTTTGTGTTTATCCACCTCTTTCTCAAACTTTAAGTTTGTTTGGTGATCTAGTTACAGACAGTGAGGTTGCCCAAGCGACTGTTTTTCTTGTCTGTCAAGTTCTGTAGCATTAATTTCTCTTGACTATTTCTTGTCCCGGTGTTTGGAATAATGAAGCAGCCACGTGAAAGGCCTTGCACCACGTGGCTCACCACCAAGTCAGCACAAAGCAATTCCTGGCTCCCTGTCCCAGCCTCTCTCTGACTTTCTTTTCTATCACCTGGATGCCTCATCACAGCCAGAAGAGAGCCTTCATGCTCCCCATCTGTCTTCAGAATGAAAGAGCCTGAACACAGGAAGAACGGGCTCTCAGCTCCCTGCTCCATTCCAGTTTAGTGGAATCTTGGTCTGGAATATTCACCCCGGCCCTTTGCAGGCCATCGGACTGGCCCAATAATGATCAGTGGCTGTTCCGGGAACATAAAAAAGCAGCAGCAGCTGTCCTGGTTTCAGCCAGACCCCAAGCCTTTATCAGCCCATGCACACTTCAGACCACATGCACTTAGGCATCTATTTTGAAATAATATTTTGGCAAAAACTTCCAGGTGGCCCTACTTTCCCCAGAAGAGGACTGGAGTGGAGTGAAGAATGACTAGAGGCCAGCAACCTCCTGCCTGTGAACCTGAGAGTGGTCTTTGTGAGGGTGCAGGACCAGCCTTTAGAAAGATACTGCCTCTCTCTTTCCCCACAGACTGAAAATTTTAAATATGCTAAGAAAATTTACTATTCAAAGGAATGTCACTCATTAGACAAATAATACCCCATGAACACTTGGAATTCACACTCAGAAAGCAAGGATGGTTAAATATTAGAAATTAAGTTATTTTCGTTAATCATACTAACGATCAAAGGAAAAAAATCATATCTCCATAACTGCTAAAAAGACATTTAATAAAATTAATCATTCATACCTGATTAAATTTCTTTAAGAACATGATAATACATAAGCCAGCTTCATCTTTAATTGCAAGATACTGAAGTATTCACAAAATATATCCTCTATCACCTCTGTTCTTTAACATTATCAAGGAAGTACTAGAGTCAATAAAAATAAACAGAAGAATTTAAGATATATAAATTAAAAAGGAGGAAAGAGAATTAAAATGATCATTATTTACCAACAAAGCATTACTACCTGGAAAACCCAAGATTATAAACTAAAAATTATTATAAACAAAAAAAGAACTCAGTAAGGTGGCTAGGTACAAAACTAATATATGAGAATCAGTAACTATCCTGTATTCTTTTTTTTTTTTTGTCTTTTTGCCTTATCTAGGGCTGCACCCGCAGCATAAGGAGGTTCCCAGGCTAGGGGTCTAACAGGAGCTGTAGCTGCCAGCCTTCACCACAGCCACAGCAACACAGGATCCGAGCCGCATCTGCAACCTACACCACAGCTCACGGCAATGCCGGATCCTTAACCCACTGAGTGAGGCCAGGGATTGAACCCGCAACCCCATGGTTCCTAGTTGGATTCGTTAACCACTGAGCCACGGCGGGAACTCCTATCCTGTATTTTAAAAAGAGCCACTAGAATGTACAGCAGAAGATTCTATTTATAACAGCAATCCAAAAAGATCACATCTAGGAATTAATTTAACAGAAAGTTAAAATCCTTCAGCACACACTACTCACAGTCTATACTCCACACACTTATATTCACATACAAAAGACTTTAAATGGATGATAATGGTTATACTATAAAAATATTTATGAACAAAATGATGTATGTCTTCAAAATAATTTGTGTGGTGGCAGAGGCGAGTGGCAATGTATAGGATACAAATGAAACGAGAGGTCATGAGGCAATTACTGTCATAGCTGGTAATGTGTGAGGACTGCTCTTGATTTTTCATATGCTTAAAATTTTCCATAATGAAAAAATGTTAAGCTACAAAAAGATAAATACCCTATGATATCACTCACATGTGGAATCTAAAAAAAAAATGATACAAATGAACTTATATACAAAACAGTAACATACCCACAGACATAACAAACTATGCTTACCAAAGGGGCGAGGGGGGACGGTATAAATTAGGAGTTTGGGATTAACATATACACACTTCTATATATAAAATATGTAACCACTAAGGACCTACTGTGTAGCACAAGAACTATACTCAGTATTTTATAATAACCTTGGGAGTTCCCGTCATGGCTCAGTGGTTAACAAATCCTACTAGGAGCCATGAGGTTGCGGGTTCGATCCCTGGCCTTGCTCAGTGGGTTAAGGATCCAGCGGTGCCGTGAGCTGGGGTGTAGGTTGCAGACGCGGCTCAGATCCCACATTGCTGTGGCTGTGGTGAAGGCCAGCAGCTACAGCTCCTGTTAGACCCCTAGCCTGGGAACCTCCATATGCCGCGGGTGCAGCCCTAGATAAGGCAAAAAGACCAAAAAAAATTATAATAACCTAAAAAGGAAAAGAATCTGAAAAAATATGTGTGTATGTATAACTGAATCACTCTGCTGTACACCTGAAACTAACACAACGCTGCAATTAACTGTACTTCAACTTTTTTAATTTAAATAACAGATTAAAAATCGAAAGGTATACCTGTTCTTTGGTATAAGACTCAATCTTCTAAGAATATCATTCTATACCTGAAAAACTCCAATAAAATTACAAGATCTTTTGAATATAACTCAACAGCTAACTCTAAAGTCTATGTGGAAAAATAACAAGGCACAATTAGCCAGCAAGATTCTGAAAAGATAAAGAAGGGAGCATTAGCCTAACAAGGAAGAGAGAGAGAGAATAACAAGTGGATGAGAATGCAGAGAAATTAGAACCCTCAAACACTGCTGGCAGAAATGTAAAATGGCGCAGCTGCTGTTGAAAGTACCTAAGGAGTTCCTCAAAAAACTAAAGGTAGAATTACTGTGTAAGGCAACAATTCCACTCCTAGGTATTTATCCAAAAGAACTGAAAGACAGATTCAAACAAATACTTTGAACATGCGTTCATAACAGCACTGTTTATGCTGTCTATAAGAGATACATTTTAGATACAAAGACATAAATAAGTTTAACGTAAAAGAATGGAAAAGGATATACTATGTATATACTTTGTAAATAATAACCTACTATATAAACAATAACCAAAGAAGGATGGATGAAGTGGCTATACTACTATAAGAAGAAAAAAAAAAGATCTTAACATAAAAATTGTTACCAGAAAGATAAAAAGGACACTGTATAATGATGAAACGGTCAGTGTATCAATAAAAACCTAACAATTATAAATATGTTCCCAACAACAGAGCCTCAAAACGCATTAGGAAAGTGACAATAATGAAAGAATAGACAATTCAGACAATAACAGTTACGTTCTCAACATTACACTTTCAACAACAGAATAACCAAGCAAGAGATTAGCAAGGAAAGAGAAGTCTTGAACAGCACTACAAAACAACTACACCTAACAGACATCTATAGAAGTCTCCATCCAACAATAGGAGAATACACATTCCTTTCAAATGCACACAGAACATTTTTCAGTACAGACCATATGTTAGGCATAAAGCAAGCCTCAATAAATAAAAAAGAAATGAAATCATATAAACTGCATTCTCTGACCACAATGGAATGAAATTAGAACTCAATAACAGAAGTAAATTCAGGAAATGCACAGCCCAATATAATCTTTGGGCAATACTGAATGTGAGTAAGACGACTTGAAAGATCAGGTGGCAGAGTAGGGGACAGAGTCTGACGAGCAACAGCTCAAAGCATGCCCAACAGGAAACCCACTCTTTTCTAACTGTGTCAAGTTTAATACAGCAAGTATCTCTAACAAATGCACTTTTACGTCATGAAAACCAATAGTTAATCAGCTAAAATAAACCCTTTTCTGAATCCTCAGTTTCACTAAATGATCATAAAGAATTACTGAAACACAGGCTGACATAAAAGCACTTGCTAAGACCCTCTAGAGACCTACTGAATTTAAGAGGCAAGTGATTTCAAGTGATCTGTGTATTCCAGAAATCTTTGAAAATGGGAATACTATACCATGGAGGTCACTAGCCTTTTGCTTCTTCCCTCCTCCCCTACATTCCAAAGCAAAAGTGGAAACAGCTCCACAGGTTAAATGGTGTTAAGTGAAATAAAAGTTATAAAGTCAACTGAGTTAAAATTTTCAAAGGTAAAAGTAAAGCCAAGTATTAGGAGAGATTAATACTTTATGATAGACAAAGTTATGATGTGATTTTTTTAAGGCATCATAAATTACTGGAGAAAGTAATAATTTTATTATATATCCTGGAACAATAAGCTATTAAAAACAGCGAGATCCTTCTACCACTTATCCAAATTAAAACTGCACATGATCTTAAGGATTTAAGTATAACACCACTAGAGACAAAGCAAAATATTGGAAGGAAGTATCAGTAAATGCCTCTCTAAACTCAGGATGGAGAAGTTTCTAAAAACGACCAACTGGGGAAAGGAGAAGGGAGGCATAAACTAGGAGTTTGGGATTAGCATATACACATTACTACATATAACAAAGATAACCAACAAGGACCTACTGTATAGCACAGGGAACTATCTATACCTGATATTTTGTAATAACCTATATGGGTAAAGAATCTGAAAAAGAATATATTTTTTCTATATATATATATATATATATATATATATATATATCTGAATCACTATGCTGTATACTTGAAACTAACACAGCACTGTAAATCAACTATACTTCAATAAAAAATTTTAAAATTTAAAAACATAAAAATAACCAAAATCACAAAACTTGATAATAATATGCTTTATTGCTCAACTAAGTAATATTTGCATACTGGTAAAAATATAAACACTGAATACAGATTCTTAAGCAGAAAAGAAAACAATTACCTCTAGATGAGAAAGGCAATGGGAAAAGGAAAGGTATATGTGTATAAGAGAATTTTATCCTCATTTTCCTTGGCAAGAAGTCAATAGAAAATGTCTAAAATTGAAATTCAAGTTATAGCATTATAAGAATGCTGTTTAAAAACACAGAACTCTTTAACTTCCAGAAGAAATGACTAAATATGGTTGAAGAGTTGAAGATGGTTGCCTCCGGGGCACAGGAGAGAAGGATGGGGAGAAAACCACAACACTACATATAGCTCTTGAGCAATAACCATTAAACAAAAAATGCACAAGTTATTTGTAATCAAAGAAATACAAAGTAAAGTAACAGGGGTTCACTCTGCCCTTTCCCACATTAGCAAGATTAAAAAGTAAGGGAGCAGAAGCAAGTGCATACCCAAGGCCTCTCACAACTAAGCCCAGGAGTATAAACTGCCACTACCTTTTGGAACACTTTCCAACAATACATTCCAAAAGTCTTAGAAAAAGAATTCCTGGAGCTGTTTTGTGGCACAGTGGATTAAGGATCCAGTGTTGTCACTGCAGCGGCTTGGGTTGCTGCTATGGCGCAGGTTCAGTCCCTGGCCCAGGAAGTTCCAAATGCCATGGATGCGGCCAAAAAAAAAAAAAAATTCCTGTTTACGCCCAATGTATTTCCTCTAACAGTCTATCCGATGGGAAATAATTACCCATGCATACACAAGTTTTTAGTAGCAGCATTATCTATAACAGCAAAAAAATTAGGAACATCCTAAATGTTGAACAACAAAGAAATATTCCCAGGCATTTAAAGTCACACTTCAAAGAATCATCAAGAATATGGGGAAACGGAGTTCCCGTCGTGGCTCAGTGGTTAACGAATCCGACTAGGAACCATAAGGCTGCGGGTTCAATCCCTGGCCTTGCCCAGTGGGTTAAGGATCCAGCGTTGCTGTGAGTTGTGGTGTAGGTTGCAGACGTGGCTCAGATCCCATGTTGCTGTGGCTGTGGTGTAGGCCGGCAGCTACAGCTCCTGTTAGACCCCTAGCCTGGGAACCTCCATATGCCGCAAGTGCAGCTCTACATGAAGGCAAAAAGACAAAAAAAAAAAAAAAAAAAAAAGAGAGAGAGAATATGGGAAAAGGTTCACAACATATTTTAAATGTAGAAAGCAAGACACAAAATTATATAGCTAAATATATTATTTAAATAGAACAAATACATATGAAGGAGAAAAAAAACTGGAAGAAAATACAAATTTTTAATAGTAGTTACCTTTGGAGTGAAATTTGCAGTCGTAGTATATCATAACCGAACTTTTCTGTATTCTTAAAGTCTGTACAATAAGCCTGTCTTACTCCGAAAACACACTCTTTTTATGATTATTTAAATAACAAGAAGTGGGGAGGGGACAACAAAGAAACACTCATTTCAGCCATTGGTGGCCTATACAACTAGAATAAAACTCTAACTGGAGAGGAGATCTTCATTAGATGGTGACAAAGGAATCAATTTACACTTTACATTCAAGTGCAGGAAGGCCAAGGAGGAAGTGCCAGGATCAACTGCCCCTCCCACAGCACCGGACTCTGCTCAGCTGCTTTTCTGTCTCAGCTCAGGAAAGGCTTACTACCTCGCTCTCAAGGCCATGGTTGTCCCAGACTACCCCAGTGCGGTCTGCGCTTTTACTATCTCCATTTGTTAGCTGAGGAAACCAAGACAAAGACTGTACTTGCCCAGTGGAAAAGTCAGAATTTGAACCTAAGTATTCTGGATGCAGGCCTCTTCTCCCTAAGACTCCTTGAGAAGGATCTCCGAGATCTCTTTTAGCAACAACCAGGGCCCTGCCCAATTAACATATCTAAGACTGTATCCTCAACCACAAAAGCTGCCTGTTTGCTTATCTATAAAAGAAAGTTGGCCTTGTGCAGTGATGCCCAAGCTTTTGCTGGATCTTGGCAACTCCCAGAGATCTTTAACAAGTTCTAATGCCTGCCTCCCTCCCCAACACTGTTAACAGGTGGGTGTATCTGGGTATCAGAACTTTTAAAAACTCTTCAAATGAGTCAAGAGTGCAGCAAAGTCTGGGAACCACTGGCCTAAGTCAAATGACCTTTGGGAGGAGAGGAAAGGCGAGAAGCTCCAGAAAAGTACTCATAGGTATATAAGCCCAACATTCTGTACACAACTTCAGGGGTTCATGGTCCCCTGAACTTGGTGACCTCCAAGACTGACTGCTACTCTAAAATGTTATTCTACAGCTGAAGAACTATCATACAACAGTTTTACTACATTATAACAGAGACAAGGAATGAATGTGATGATTTTGGCTTTCTGTTCTAACGCACAAACACCAAAGTCAGTCAGTCAGTGGTTTCCTTTGGGAGGTGTATCTGGGAGAAAGGAGAAAAGGGATTAGCAGTACAACCTTACAGGAACACTATCCAAACTGTGTTAAACCAAATGCAAATATTTCCAGACAAATGAATGGCTACTGTGAGGAGTGAAGAGAAAGGGAAAGGCGAGGACCCATTATCAAATCATCTTGGGAAACTGTGGGCTAAGCAAGTTAAATGCCAGAACTTCTCAGGGCTTTAAATCTCCGAATGTTATTAGCATCATTAACATCTTAAAGAGTTCTACTTCCTTCTACCTCAGAAAGCCAACTTCAATGATCTCTTGCTATAAATTTTAATAGTCTTTTCAGTGACTCCTATTATAAACACTAAAAAGGCACCTAGAGATCCAGGTTTATAAAAACCTAGTGTGTAACTCTTTTCCATACCTTTTCTTTTAAAAGAAGTTTTTCTTCGTGAGGAAAATATGAGGCAGTGTAGCATAATGGGTAAGCGTACAAACTATGGAGCCAAGATGCCTGGGCTTGAATCTTGGACCCACTCACTACACAACAGCCAAGTGACTTTGGGCAAGTCCTTTAACGTCATGTGCCTCAGTCCCCTCCCTTGTAAGAATGAAAATAAGTACTATCTCACGGGCAAGTTACTATACTTAAAGCACTTTAAGTAATGTCTGACTCACAGTAAGCAGCAAATAAACGTTGGCTGTCATTACTCATTTCAAAAGAAAATAACTTTTCAACCACTGTGAAAATGAAGATCATCCCACTGGTCATTTGAGAAGGAATCACGTAAGTTGTTATGTCGTGGCATGTTTCAGTGGGTAACTTTCATTATCATTTGAATATGGCTTATATTTTGTAAGTCTCGTAGTGCCTAATATATATAGAGCTTTGTATGCTACAAGAATTCAACAGATATGTGTTAATTCCATCCAAATAAATGAGAGGCCTAGAAGGTGGTGAGGCAGCTGAACTCCAACCTGTGTGCCAGAGTTGAAACACCCACTCCAGCGCTTCCCGTGTACTCTTGGGCAAGTGACTATCTCTTGCCCATTTCTTCATCTGTAAAATTCCATCAGTAACACTACTTATCTCTCAGGGTTCACATAAAATTATTTTTTATACATTAAATACTTACTATACAATATAGAATTGTACCCGGTACATAGTAAACACCAAGTTTTTAATATTGATATCTTCTTGCATGTTTTCTGTGAAGCCTTCAAATCTCATATGAGCTGTTTATCATGTATACTTTACAAGGCACAAGTACATGTTTTAACCATGTTCTTCTGCTTTTGTTGTGTAGGACAGACAAAATTGGGATCTTAAATAATCACAGGCACAAATCACAGATTTCAAGAGTCAAGGCACTTACCACAAGATACAAGGTGATAGTCTACTATGTCGGATTTTAAAATGACCTAAAAAGTGGTGATCTTGATGTTAACTATTTATTTCATTCTACTCTGAAATTTTTAGAAGCTAGAATAATATATGTAATTTGTACCTGATCAACGTTCTGCAAACTGCCTGCCGGCTTGTGTTCATACCCTAGCCTGATTTATTGCTAACCAACATGCTATGCTAAATTGAAACCAAGATATTATATAATTTTCCAATAAAGAGATGATTTACATAAGTTAGTATAAATCCTTTGTGAGGATGTAATTGTTGGCATCTTGTTATATTTCAGTAGCTGGTGGAAAATAAGTTGAAAAGGAGGTTTACAGAGAGTCTCATCAGATTAGAAGATCATTTTTTTTATCAGCTCTAGGAAGCACATTTACAGGCTAACTAAATAGTTATTCTTTAACAACTGGAACAGTATTTCCAAAGCATTCCAACTAACTGCATCTACAGCAAAAGATTCTCCTACAACACTGTGAAATGGAGTTCCCTGGTAGCCTAGCAGTGAAGGAATTGACATTGTCACCGCTGCGGCTCGGGTTCTTTCCGTGGCCCAAGAACTTTTGCATGCTGCAGGTGTGGCTAAACAAAATAAACAAACAAAAAAAAAAACCACTAGGAAATGAAATGAAGAATTCTTAAAGTTAACTGTCTCTGTGAATTTTGATGTAATTTTTTTCTGAGTTTTTGCTAAAAACTGAAAGAATATAATATCTATCCACCTACATATTTTTCTTTCTTCCCAAACTTACTGAGGTATATAACTGAAATAACATTGTGACCATGAAATTCTTTTTTAAAATAAGTTGATTTCTTGTTCAGTCTATTTAATGTTCTTTAACAGAGGATTCTAATTTAAATAACAGACATAAAATTCTTCAGATGTCACTCAGTCTTTAAAACATCACCAAAGAGACTCTCTAAATGACATATCTTCATGCATTCTGTGGACATTTATTTTTATTTTTTTGTCTTTTTAGGGCCACACCCATGGCATATGGAGGTTCCCAGGCTAGGAGTCCAATTGGAGCTGTGGCCTACACCACAGCCACAGCAACAGCAACACAGGATCTGGGACCCGAGCCACATCTGTGACCACACCACAGCTCACAGCAACACCGGATCCTTAACCCACTGAGCAAGGCCAGGGATAGAACCCATGTCCTCGTGAATGTTAATCAGTTTTGTTAACCGCTGAGCCATGATGGGAACTCCTCTGTGGGCATTTAAATGAAAGATCCTTGTCTACAATGTTAAATGTTGTTAGAAAACATTTTGGATATCCAAACTCCTATTGTTAAAAATTCTCAAGCTACCACTGTCAACTCTATTCTTCAATTCATCTACTTGGAGTAAAGAACACTAAGTGGAAGTGGGGGGCAGTCCCTCTTGCTGCCCTCATGGAAAAGATTCAGGATGTGCCATCAGACCTGGAACTCGGACTGCCTGACTCCCGGCCTTCAGTTAGCATCACTCGCATAAAACTGGGATTCATTACTTTCCAAGCAGACCTGTACCATGTAAATACACTTTAGCCTCAGAACCTTCAAAGGTTTGCCACCTGAGGTGAGGATACTGGGAACTACTGTGTGGCAGACAGAATAATGCCAGAATAATCTCGTCACCCACTCCATCTCTACTTCCTAATGCCAACAACCTGTGAACCTGTCACCTTACATGGCAAAATGACCTTTATTGCTGTGATTATGTTAAAGATCTTGAGATGGGAAGATTATCCTCGATTATCTGTGGCCCCAATCTAACCACATGAATCCTTTAAAAGCAGTCCGGGGCGGGGGGGTCCTACTGTACAGCACAAGGAACTGTGTGTTATTGGGTCACTTTGCTATACAACAGAAATTGAAGAAACACTGTAAGTCAACTATACTTTAATTAAAAATAAATAAATTAAAAAAATAAAATTTTTTTTAACAAGCGGTCCAGGCTGTGGTCAGATGGTTGGAGAAATGAGATATTGCTGGCTTTGAGGGTGGAGGAAGGAGGCCATGAGCCAAGAAATGCAGGCAGCCTGTAGAAACAGTGAAGAAATAAGAGTCTCTAGAGCCTCCTGACACCTTGATTTTTAACCCAGTGAGACCCATGTTGGACTTTCAACCTACAGGACTGGAAGACAATACACTTGAATTGTATTAAGCTGCTAAGTTTGTGGTAATCTGACACAGCAAGAAATAGAAAACTAATACACACTGGATGAAAGGTTATTCACAAGGCCTCAAAAGTATCACTGTGCAAATTACTTATTAACTGCAAAAGGGAAAAATGCACTTATAAAGAGAGATTCGGCAGACACCACCTCAACCAGCAAATCAAATAAGCACTGCCGACAACAATACAACCCGAAAGGATGTATCTACTGATGTGACAGAAAAGGAAATACACAACGTGACCCATGCAGTATTCTTGCCAAAAATGCTTACCCTAAATCTGATCATGAGGATGTAATCAGACAAACACTAGTTGTGGGACATCCTACAGAACAGTTAGCCTAGGCTCTTCAAAAATGTCAATGAGAGTTCGATTCCTGGCCTCACTCAGTGGGCTAAGGATCTGGTGATGCTGTAAGCTGTGGTGTAGGTTGCTGAGATGGCTCAGATTCCAAGTTGCTGTGGCTGTGGTATAGGCCAGCAGATGCAGCTCCAATTCCCTAGCCTGGGAACCTCCATATGCTGCAGGTGTGGCCCTAAAAAGCAAATTAAAAAAAAAAGAAAAGGCATTGACAGGAGAAGCAAAAAATGGAGGAAAACTGTTCCCTAGATATGACAACCAAATGTGATGCATGATCCTTAACTGGATCCTAGCTCAAAAACAGAAGTTATAAGTGTCATTTTAGGGCCATCTGAAGAAATACATTCTATTAGCTAACACTCTTGTTTCACCACTGACTTTCTTATATGAGATAATAGTACTGTGGTTATATAGGAGAACGTTCCTCAATATATAATTATTATATTTAATATCATAATGTTTGATGTTATTTTCAAATAGTTCAGCCAAAAAGCATGAATATGTGTATGTACGTGTGCGTACACACACATAAACACACACACACGAGGAGAGACAGAAAAAAATATGGCAAAATGTAAACAGCTGGTGAATCTAGGTGAAAGAAGTACTGCTTATTTGTACTGCTCTTTCAACTTTCCTGCAACACTGAAATTGCATAAATTACCAAGTTAAGGGGGAAATGTCTTCTTGGCTCCCTCCACTGGCTGCCTTCCCCAGCCTCCTCACACCCTGCCAGCACTGTGGCTGGAATAGCATATATTCTTTAAAACTGCCCAGACTCTTCCACAAGCAGACCCTGTGCTCTGCTGCTCCACTCACATCTCAAGGCTCAGTAGGTAAAGCTGGGTTTCCATACAAGGTGGGAGCTCCTATATTACATTAAAATATCAGTTTGGGAAACAAGTTCATCAAATACCAACTAGGAATTATCACTTCATGTTCTTAATACTAGACTTTAGCTTGAGCCTTCTTTGCTTCTCTTACGATTGTCTCTCTTAGCCCATAGAAACTTTTACTCTCTGTTTCTTGAATTTCATCATTCCCATTTATGATCTGAGCCGGTCACAAGCGTGGTGGTAAACCATGGACAAAAATCAGGACTGACTGAATCAGAAACTACTACAGAAACATTCAAGTGCGGCCTCTGGCTCTCAGCCCATGTCACTGTATCACAGGCAGACCAGGCCCACTTCATTCCTGTAGGCCTCATTCCTGTAGGTCTCATATGGCAGCTTACTGACATCAAAGAAGATGGAAGAAATTATCTAAATTCACCAGCTAGACCCGTCCCCTCCCTTGAACTGTGGAAGAGTTGCTGATATCTCAGTTACCAATTTTGCAAGACCTTATCCTACAATGCTTAAAAAAAGAAAAAAAAAAGGTGGGGGATGTATACTGGACTAACAGATGGAGGATTAAGAACAAGACTTCCCTGACAAGGGGAACGAGCTAAAATGTTTGCACACCTACTGTAACAGCACAGAGAAACAAAAACTGAACTTGTAAATAAAATTAAGTTGCTCTTCTGAAATGCCTGTCTAGCTACAGACAGGAAAGGCTCAGCATGGTCTTTATGTATGCTTACGATGTTTCTAATAGAAAGGACACAATCAAGCCAAAACAAACATCTGTTAACCAGTTAAGTTTGTTAATGAAACAAAATTGCAGCTGGTTTTATCAAAGATCAAAAGTGGAGCAAATTAGAGAAAGGATGTATGAACAAAGCTAGTTTCTAAAAAGTAATGGCTAAAGAATTCTAAACCCACTTGTCAAATTAACACAAATCCTTCCTGGATTTTGCTTAGACCACTGATTAGGATTTATTTCGTGTCTCTGTAGAAACCAGCCTTACAGTTCAAATCTAGCATCATTCACTCTAGAACTCTGCCTATATAATTCATTTTGCAGATTTTTCAATATATTATATTTCACAAAACAAAGCAAAAAAAAAGTTACACTCTACGTTGATGTTCTGCTTATTAAAAGGCTCACTTAGAAAAGGAAAAACAGTAGTACACAGTTTGCAACTCCTAGAGATGTCTCTGGGGAAGCAGACCAGCCCCAAGCAAAAAGCATGATAAGAATGCTCAGCATTTCAGAATGTGTACTGCCATGTCTCCTTTTCCTACCTGTATATAAACTCCCCATCACCACCTGAAGACTGCGAGGTAAGAGGACCCACACACTAGCAAAAACACACTTTCCTCATGGCCCTACTAACTCACAATGTCACAAATTACATGGCTGACTCATTTGCGAACCTGAATTTAGTGAGCTAACTGATGTTTATGTACTTAGAAACATTAACAGATTGGAGGGATCAAACTACCTGAGAAGATGCAGAGTCACATTTGAAATTCTGGTGTAACTGGAGAAGAACAGTTTCATCAAATCTACTATAGTTTAAGGGAAAGGCCAAGAAAGTTATGTTTATAAACAAAACAAAAAGTCATGAATTTTACAAAAATTTGCTATTGCAGTGAAAAAACAATCACATTTTCTCATGCATCCTTTTTACATCAGCATGTATGAAGATAAAATATATAAAAAGAATATAGACCTTCACTCTAAGAAACATTAAAATGTACTAGTTATGTGAAGTTTGAAAGGATGAATAAAAATCTTTGCTATCCAGAATATGATCTGAATAAACAAGCAAATAGCACCTAACTGTTAAATAACTTCAAAGCTATAAAATATAGATTTCCTTAGCGATTACTGAAAGTCTAACAAGCACAGCGATTACAATCCAACTAGGTTTGTACAAGAAACCTAGTTGGATTGGGAATATAAGAGTAAAGTCCTGAAAGCTGTTGAAAATATCCAAAATCAGTCAAGAATCTACACCCTTAGCATCCTTAATGTTTGGAAGAAAATACCATTAGGAAATCAGGAAACAGTGATCTATGTATCATTCATGTGAGGATCAGGACAAGGCAGCTGTTATCAAGTACATCTACGATCCAAACAAGGATGAGGACAAGGCAGCTATTATCAAGTACATCTAAGATCCAAAGAGTTAAAAAGAATGTTTAAGACTCAATTTAAGAGACCAAAATCCTGAGCTCCTAGTGTGGTGCAGTGGAAACAAATCTGACAGTATCTATGAGGATGCAGGTTCCATCCCTGCCTCACTCAGTGGGCTGGCGATCTGATGTTGCCGTGAGCTGCAGTGTAGGTCACAGATGCAGCTCAGATCCCACGTGTCTGTTGCTATGGCTGTGGTGCAGGCCGGCAGCCACAGCTCTGATTAGATCCCTACCTAGCCTGGGAACTTCCATATGCCGAGGGTGCGGCCCTTAAAAGCTTAAAAAAAAAAGAGTCCAAAATTCTCTGACATGATGTTTCTACTTTACCTGAAACCTATTTCATTTGAAGTCTAGACAAGTCCCATCTTGATAAACACTCAAAAGTGGAACATGCTGTCACTCCTCTGAGTTTGAGAGAAAGATGCACCAGTCTTCCATTCATCCTCCCTTGAGCCGACCACAAGTCTTAGGCAATCCCCGTGCTCTCTGAGCAGTCTCAACAACTCGGACTATCTGCTCACGAAAGTGGCCCACAGATACTCAGCTATTTTGAAGAATTTCTGAAGCTTAACCATAGGAATGATATGACTATAATCCTTTCCCTTTCCTGACCCTGGTACAGCAAGCATGGATTCACCTAATCATTCCCATTATATAATAAGGTTTCTGCCCAACTTAAATTGTTCTAAAACTGGCTTTCATCCACACCAATTCCGAAAGTCAGATTACAAAGAAGAGCATATTTTGAAGATTATGTTTTGTCGTATTCAGGACTTTCTCCAACTTTCCGTTGAAGACACAGAGCTAAACACTCTGAGAAATGTGACATCTGCAATACAAAGGACACCAATTCAAAGGAGAACTAAGGACAATAGAGAGGAGGATGTTTGGACTCTATAATTAGCAGATACAAAATACACATATTTCTGTTCAAAAGATCCAGAATCCCAGAATCATCTGAGACTATGAATAATTCTCCTAGGGCTGAGAGACTTCTGGAAGCCTGCCATGTCAAAGAATAATATGGACTAGTGAGTGGTCCTTCACAAAGCACAGGTGATTGGAAAAAATCCCAGAGGGAGATGCGGAAGGTCTCTCCAGGGCAGGAAAAAAAATTAAAGACTAGAAAATCTAAAAATAAAGTTCTTTAATGTATGATATTTACACAGCACAAGAAACTGATGTACGATGTACATTAATCTTCTATTTATGGAAATATCTTGTGCTGATAACTCTGCCAAAAATCCTAATAAAATACCTCCCTAAAAGAGGATGGAGGACAAACAGAATAAACAACTGAACAAACCAAGACCATGAAAAATGATTGTTAATATGGTTTTATCTCTCAGCCCCATTTCTGATCATCTGTGCTCCTTCTGAAAATCATCTTTATTTTTTTCTTATTGACAGCATCATTGTTGTGATAATTATGTTTGAAGGGTTTTTATGAGATTATAATACAGTTATTTAGTCAAGAAAAAAAATCAGGAGTTCCTCCGTGGTATAGTGGTTAGGATACAGTGCTTTTACTGCTGCAGCCCAGGTTCAACCCCTGGCCTCAGAACTGAGACTGAGATCCCACATCAAGCCTCGACCCAAAAACAAATATCCAAAAAAGATCAAAAGCCCTACCTGATATTAGAAGTGTCTCCCAACTACAGCTACCTATAATGAGAGTTCCCCTACTACATACTGCATTAGAAACATACCAAGACTTGACACAATTCATTTTAGGAAGATATTCCCAATAAAGTGAAATACCAAGGAATCTGTTTTAAATAGAACCAAACTGATTTTATAAAAATGCTAAAGCCCAAATGTTCATATGGAATCTTAATGCTACAAAATGTGTGGTGATAATGGAAGTCTCAGAATATTTGACTTTCCAAAGTCCTCATAATCTGACCTAATTGAGCTTTACCACTTTTAATGAGAAATACTAATACTATCCTTTAGGCGTTCCCTCACCAAGTCAAAGATAAAAGTTTTATCTTCAGTGGTTTAATTCATTTCCATATCACCTCACCAAAGAGAGCTTTCTTAAATAAATACAAAGAAGTTATGCTAAGGACCCAGTATGGTAATATCCAATTTGAATTCTAGACTATCAGTAGATCCGCAATTACATTTCAGAAAGGAAGCGCCCTTCTATTTCAGCTTGCATTGTACTCCTCCTAGCAGTCATGCACGGGAATGATGATGATGTTAAATCTAATTAGGCACAGATTTACTACTTTCCCTACTGCTTTCCTATACTGCTAATAATATAAATAGTATCTGCTTTAAAACCTGTAATATGCTCATTGCAACTACCAAATTTAAAATGCCAGAAATCTATTTGCTGGGGGAAAACTTTTCCAAGCATTTGAGTAACCCTAAGAGTTACTTTTACTGTTAATGAGAAGCCACCACTGTTGACCAGTATACAGCCCAGCGGTGAAGTGGTCTGGAGTCAGACTGTCTGGTCAAAATCTTGGCTTCACCACTCGTTAGCTCTGTAAGTGACCTTGGACAAATTAAATTGCTTAGACTTGGAGCCTCTCTTTTTCATCTATAAAATAAGAATAACAATCTATGGCCCTCACAGTTATTGTGATAAGGAAATAATAAATGTAAAGCACTTGGAATAGTGTCAGCATTTAACACTTACGAAATGTTATTACATTTCCTATTTTTATTGTTTTTTTACAATTAAATGAAATTGCTCAACAGAAGTAACCAGACTAACAGCTTCTTTGAAAGATCTTAGTTGGCTAAATTGTAACCAAATGACTTTATCTCTGTACAGTGGCCATTTATATCATAAATGTACTCTGATAATGCAAATTCTACAGACCTCTGAAACATCAAGGAACAATGATAATCTGCCTTTCAAATGTATTAGAAAACAACAACAGCAACAAGGACTTCTTGTCGTGGCACAGTGGAAACGAATCTGACTAGGAACCACGAGGTTTTGGGTTCAATCCCTGACCTCGCTCAGTGGGTTAAGGATCCGGGGTTGCCGTAAGCTGTGGTGTAGGTAGCAGACGAGGCTCAGATCTGGCATTGCTGTGGCTGTGGCGTAGGCCGGCAGCTGTAACTCCAATTCAACCCCTAGCCTGGGTAATTCCATATGCCTCAGGTACAGCCCTAAAAAAACAAAACAAAACAAAACGAACTCAAATATATTAGAATAAGTCTAAATTACAAGAAGCTATAGTACAACCAATCTATATACAGTTCCAAAACTAATAGCTGAAGTAAGAATAATCAAAAGTCAGTAATTAGCATACATACATGGTTTTAGTATAAACTCAAAATATTTTCTACAGTACAAAAATGTTCACACTGGCTCTTGACACTTTAGACACCTTTGAGAATCTGATAAAAACTATAGCCCCTGACCCTAGAAAAACATGTGGATACAAATGACTGTTCTACTTCACTGGACTGGTAAATCGATCTACCCCAAACTTATTCATGCACCCAGGTCAAGAGTTTCTATTACATTGACTTAGAAAGTTTACAGGGTTCTAAACCATTTACCCTTTATAATCTCAAAGAGCTATTTAATCTGACATAGTTTTTATTACACTTTTCAAGGAAAAAAAGCTATTGTAATATACAACACAAACAATACAATACATTGTGGCCAAACTGACTTGTTTGATTTTTCACTTATATTTATTTGTCCTTTCTTAAGAATTAGATTATGATTACTCAACACAGTTGATCTCCAAATTTCATCAAATAAAAATGCTAGAACACATTTTCTCAGCTTTCCTTGTTATATGATGAAGTTAATTGAACAATTTAAAGATCAGCATCATAATAAAGAAGCAGCAATTTCAGGCTAAGCAATAAATTACTCTGTTCTCAATTCTAGACACTTCTAGACATGAGCTTTCCTTTAGACTAAAAATACTTCCATATAAAAGCCGTATAAAAAAACAGAATACGGATGGCATGAAATGATGGGCAAGGTTAAAGAGAAAGGGCTGTGGAAAATCGTAGTGATTCCTTTATCACAAATTAAGATATTCCCCTGGATCACAAAGCTCTTGCAACATGCTCTTAGATTGTCTAACCTGAATTAGTCCATGTACTTGATAACTATAAAACCTTAATATACCTTAGAGTAATGTATATATTTTAAAAACAAAGATATCCAAAACCATCAAGAAATGGCTCTACCTTCCCTTAAGGAATTTCCTCATGGCATACGCTTTTATAAAAATATTTAATGGGAGGAGTTCCCTTCGTGACTCAGTGGTTAACTAATCCGACTAGGAACCATGAGGTTGCGGGTTCGATCCCTGGCCTTGCTCAGTGGGTTAAGGATCCGGCGTTGCCGTGAGCTGTGGTGTAGGTTGCAGACGCGGCTCGGATCCCGCGTTGCTGTGGCTCTGGCGAAGGCCGGCAGCTACAGCTCCTGTTAGACCCCTAGCCTGGGAACCTCCATATGCCGCAGGTGCGGCTCTACATAAAAGGCAAAAAGACCAAAAAAAAAAAAATTTAATGGGAAACAGAAGTGCTTAATGTAGTTGTGTCGGACACAGGAATGAGAATTTAAGTCACCTGCTACAGTTTCTTGAACCAAATGTTATTAAAAAGAAAACTACATAGGTTTACTTCTTTCTTTGTAGAGTATTATACATGCATTTCATTTTTTTCAATTTTTTAACTCAACAAATTTTATTATATGAGTTGTGCAACGATCATCACAATCCAATTTTACAGCATTTCCATCCCAAACCCCCAGCCCGTCCCCCACAACCTGTCTCCTTTGGAAACCAAAAGTTTTTCAAAGTCTGTGAGTCAGTATCTGTTCTGCAAAAAAGTTCATTGTATCCTGTTTTTTACTTCTTTCTTTATGCCCACATTTCTCTCACAAAGAACTAAGGGCTGGTTACATAAACAAAAATACCACCAAAGGATAAAACAGATGTTGAGGAAAACTAATAAAGTAAAAACACGGTTAAGAAATAAGTGCTAGGGTTTAGATGAGTCCAGTGAAAGGCAAATCCCCTGGTCCTACCCAATCTGTAGAGCTGCGCCTTTTATCAGCTTAACCCACCAAGGGAAGCAGGGTCTATCTCAGGACTACCAGTGTCCAAAGAGAGAAAACAAGGCATCAGGAACACGGCTTTTCCCAACACTGCGTCTATAACTTCTGAAAACATAGTTAACACATACAACAACCACCCTTTCTATCAACAGCAGTTAATGGTTTACAAAGAGGTAAAGCTAACTGGTATCAAGGCATCCACTCACCCAAAGGACAGACAATAAGCCCCCAAACTGGAGGGCCGAAACCATTTCAATTTGCTGTTGTTCTACACTGCTTTTAGTTTGGGCAGTTATTTCAATAGCTCTGAGATAAAATAAAGTTAACCAAATAAAACAAATTTAACCAAAGACTTAAAACTGTAGCAGTTACTTAAGGAGAAATCTGCCACATGTTTATGTAAATACTACAGAAATAACAGAAAGCGCAGGACAACCAAAGAGAGTAAGAAGAGATAAGGTATGAGACAAAATAAACATTCACTTTCACCTGCTGAGAAGTGAACAATAATAAATGACTTTAAATGGAAACAGGTGGGATTTAGGTAATACATCAAAACAGTTCCAGTAACACACTATCAGTACTAAAACAATTAGTCTATAGATTCTTCTCTAAAATAACAATGAAGAGAAAAACATATCAATTACTCCTCATAAATTTAAAAAATAAACAATAATATAAAAAGAAAAAAAAACACACACAGTGGTCTGTCTTGGATGTTTGAAATACATATGTTCCTGCCTTGAGGAAGGAGGATTCAAGTCTATCCTGGTCCCTTCAAGCACTCACCGATTAGTAATTAGATCACATTAAAGTCTTAGTCAACCAAAGGGGAAGCCCTTAATATTGCGTAAAACAAAGGACAATTTGTATTGTAAAGTATATATACCTTTTAAAATACAAAGGCCTGCTCTGGGGCAAAATATCTGCTTTTATCAAACTTTACTCAGAACTTTTGTCCAAATAAAACTTAAAACTGTGCAAGTCAAGTGAGCAATACTTAGAATGTACTGACATTCTCTCTTCACTTACCTGGTCTTTCTCATGCGGGAGAAGGCTGACCGGTGGCAGGGAGGACGGGAAAGCACTGGGGTATTTGGGAGCCCCTTTGCCATCCAAGCCCCCATAGTTGACCCTGTACTGTGGCCCGTCTTTCAGTAACCTCCCATTGTTCACTGCACGTTTGGCCCCCAGTCGCAGCCGCTGCTGAAAGGCTGGGTTGGTGGTGGTGCCCGAGAGATCACTTTGACTTCTGAGATACTTCTCTATGTTCTTCAGGGAGGAGCCATTGGGCTCCTCAAGTCCTTCGATTGCTCTCCTTAGCAGTTTATTCCAATCCACATTTCGGAGATCATTACATGATCCTCTGGACCCCTTGGCTGACTTAGGAAAAGTGCCTGGTTTAACTGATGAAAAGCGCCCAGGGTTGTCTGGGTCCTTATAGGAGGCAAGGCCTTTGTTGGTGACTTTGAGAACTGAGCCATCCTGAACACTGAGTTCCAGCTGTTCAGAGACCGTCTTCTTATCCAACCCGTGGGAAGTGCTGACTGCATGGCAGATTCTCTCTTCAGAGGGCCTTTGCTTTTGCTTTTTTATTTTCTGTATAGCTTCAAGAATCCACTCTGTATAAAGTGGGTTTGCAAGTTTTACCATGGTTGACAAATGACTACTTCAATACAAAAGTTACCCATAGAGGTTCTCCTTGTATTTAACGGAACTTGCACATTTAAAAGTCATTCACAATTCAACAAATGGGCAGAGTATCCCAGACCAGATTAAGCAACATCTTACAAACATCCATCCTTTAGAGATTAAAAAGAGGACAAAGAGGCAATGTTGATAGCTGTCTTATTTGACCAACAGGAAAAACTGCATTCAGGTGAAGAACATCTTTAACTAGGAAATCAAGACCTTAAAGGATAAAAAGCGGGAAAAGGCTCTTAATAATGGAACTTCTAAAAATACTCTTTAGTATTACTTTTTCAAATGCAAAATGACCACAGAAGTAATGACAGGCAGGTATTATGTAACAAAGCCACAGTGACAATATTTTCCAACCAGAAATTGGGTCACAGTCTGAGAAGCAATTTTTTTTTTTTAAGATTTTTCACTTGTTATTTCTATGAGTCACTTATGGAGCATTCAAAATATCACATCTAAACTATATATTTAATGGATAACCTCTACTGAAATTAATACAATTACATGAAAGTGGTTCAAGATAAATGTTTACCATAAACATAAAATCAACATCAAAGAATAAGTCTATGATGTAAAAAATCTGACTGGAAGCAAATAAAACTTACTTCAAGAAATCTTAAACTTTAGGGGAGTTCCCTTCGTGGCACAGTGGTTAACGAATCCGACTAGGAACCATGAGGTTGCAGGTTCAATCCCTGGCCTTGCTCAGTGGGTTAAGGATCCGGCGTTGCAGTGAGCTGTGGTGTAGGTTGCAGACGCGGCTCGGATCCCGCGTTGCTGTGGCGAAGGCCGGCAGCTACAGCTCCTGTTAGACCCCTAGCCTGGGAACCTCCATATGCTGCGGGTACAGCCCTAAAAAGCAAAAAAACAGAAACCTTAAACTTTAAAAAAAGAGTATTAACCCTAATTCTATTTCAGCTAGATATTCTATTTCCCAAGTCGCACACATAAGAAAATTCTCCACCTAACCAACTATAATGGAAAAAATAAAAATCATTTAAAAATTAAAAAAAAAAAAAAAGAAAATTCCCCACCTGGCCACATTTACAGAAATATATTCTCCTATCACTTTGAAAAGGATCTGTGATGCTTTCTAACCTATAGGTTGGAAAACTGAAACTAATATAGTAACATAACCTTATCACCTTTTGAAAAAGGTAGCACTCTAGGTATCTCGGTACCCGGTTAGTTCATGAAATTGCTCAATATTAGCAAGGTCCATACTAATCTAAATCCAGGTAGAGAGTGACTGCTCTCTGAGAACATGCTGATGGACACAAAAATCCCCTAGCTCTCCTCTGGTACTGAGTACATGTGCCCAGAGCACCTGGCAAAAGTACACTGGCCTGGGACTTGGGTCAAATCTGGGCTCTAACCTTGCTTTTCACTGATAATATCCACATCGTCACTCTTTTTTTTATAAAGTTTATAGAGTGTGCTTATGTATACCGTGATGAAATTTTCAGGATGATTCTGTGGGTAAATTGAGGCTCAGGGGAAGGCAGAACCCACAGCTCAAATGCCATTATTTTATTTTACTTTTTTCTTTTTGGCCACACCCGTGGCATGTGGAGGTTCCTGGGCCAGGGGGCCAGGGACTGAACCTGCACCACAACAGTGACCTGAGCTGCAGCAGTGACAATGCCAGACCCTTAACTTGCTGAGCCACAGGAACTCCATTATTTTAAAATCTGAGTCAGCACCATCTTCACCTGAGCCACAAATGCCTCCTCTTGCTAGTTCTGCCTCTGCAACCAGACTAATGGTATGAAAGCCAACCCCACCAATGTCTAGTGGGGAAACCCCTCACTTAGCCTGTAGGGCAATAATAGTATACCCCTCCCAGGATTGTTGAGAGAATTTTGTGAACACAGAATCTAATATTAGTAGCTATCATCATTTCCATCCAATACAGTATCTACACACTCTGAAAAATGTCTCTTAAAATATAAAATTAAAGTTATCTCTGGTTGGTTATTTACATTTAATGTATCAAAAAGGGGGGAAATAATATCTTTCCTCAAAACTTTAGCCTAAAGAACTTAAACATTTGCTCTCAAAGATTCTTTTGTTGAAAAACAACTGGGTTATTGAACTTGTTAAGTCAACTTGAAAGAGGCAGTTTAAAAAGGGTTCCTTTTTGTAGTCAGCAAACTGTAGGTTCACTCCATTTTTCTCCCCTCAGATTTAGAAACTTGGGGCTAAAGGGACCTTAGAGGTTATCCAGTTCAACCTCTTGTTAAACAGTAAAAGATCCCTTGCACGATACCCGCAACAGATGGGCCATGAAGTCTCCAAAACTTCCAGGGATTAAGAATCTGTCACTTAAGGCAGCTCACTCCACCGCTGGACAGAGCTACCTGTGATATATGTCTTAATCGCAGGAGCCAAAATCTGCCGTTCCATAACTTCTACCCACTAGTCTGATTCCGTGGAACAATCACAAGAAATTCTTTAATAGGACAGGCCTTCAAATATTTGAAAACAAGTATCTTTTGAAAACCGATACAATGGAACACCATTCTACCTCCAGGCCCACCTTAGACCACTCATTCCAGTTTCCAACGTTCCCATATACCACATGGTGTCCACGCACCTCCTTTCCCTGGCTGCTCATTAGTTTGGCTAATGCCCATCCTAAAACCTGGCAGTCTAGGCATTATTGAATTATTAATGCAACCCAAGTTTACATGAACTTTCTTAAAAGCCCTGACATACAACTGGCTCATGCCAAGCATGCAGTCCAGATATTCCTTCAAAAACGCTGTCAAGGAGTTCCTGTTGTGGCTCAGCAGAAACAAATCTGACTAGCATCCATGAGGATGCAGGTTCGATCCCTGGCCTGGCTCAGTGGGTTAAGGATCCAGCATTGCAGTGAGCTGTGGTGTAGGTCACAGATGCAGCTTGGATCTGGCATTGCTGTGGCTATGCCATAGGCCCGAGGCTACAGCTCTGATTCAACCCCTAGCTTGGGAACTTCCATATGCCTTGGGTGCAGCCCTAAAAGGCAAAAAAAAAAAAAAAAAAAAAATGCTTTCAAGCTGAGTCTCTTCATTCTCTTCCTTGCGCAAATCTAAATGCTGGGATTTTAAATTTATTACAGTTCAAGTTCATCTTGTTGTTTTGAGTCTGTCTTCCAACTTGTTAAAAACTGTTTTGAATCTTGATTCTGTCATCTATGTCATCTGCAAATCTAATTAGCACTCCCCCTTTGTGTCATTATATAAATCACTGACAAACATGTTAGACTTGGAACACGGTGTGTTTAGGAATGAAATCACTGGCTTTCATAGTGCCACCATTTTCACGACAGAACACAGGAATCATTCTGCTTTAGTAAGTTTAGAACAGGAAGCTGATCTTTCCAGAGTAAAATGGTTTGGGGCAAAATTTCATTAGAAGACATTTCACCGTGTCCAAGTAATTATTTTCATCTTTCATCATTTATTCAGGATGAATCAACTAATTTAATTTGATTGCACAAAATACAACTGCAGGAAGCAGGAAAAGAGGTCACAGAAAAGTATCCAATATTGCAAAGCTGTTTTCAGGCATTTTTGTTACACAAGCAAATGAACATACATTAAAACAAAATGTGTTTCATAACTAATAAATACTCAAAATACATCTTCATGACAAGCTATTACCACAATCTTTACCCATGATCAGAATTGTTCGTGCCCATTACCAACACATTTCAATACAACTGACATTTTATATCTTAAAAATATAATAAAACAGAGAAAAATACCAGAATTAGAACTCCAAGTGTTTTAACAGTCCATGACAAAAAAGATTGTCCAGATCTTCAGGTAAATCTGTCAAAAGAAAAAAACATAAATGTTAATTTGGGCATAAGGACATCCCTTAAACTCAGCAACCATCTGTGGCTCTCCACAACTATTCAATCCAAACAGCTGAAGTGAGTTTACAGGTTACACTACATTTGGTGATATGTTAGCACTTTCAAACCCATAAGGGTATTTAAGAACATGGAATTCAGGACAGGACAGGAAGCCCTGAAGCAAGTGCCTAAGAAGTAAAGTTCACTCCTTTTTTAAGGTTAGAGCCGTTCACCAAATTTTTTAAATCAGGGTTGTGATAGAGTCTAAGAAAGAATTCTATCATAAAAAACAAAACAAAACAAAATTACTTAAATAGCCAGGTATAACATTTTGCCGGGGGTGGGGGCGGGGAGTCAAATGTTGTTTAAAGGTTAACATTAACTTTGCCAGGCAACATTTGTCCCATCTCCTGGCATCCAGGTACTGACTGAACTATCAAGATATGGCCAATAACTGCACCTAAGAGAAGGATGTACCAGTTTCCATAATGTAAGTATGTGTTAGCACTGGTCACATTTTAGGGCAGTAGTGATCATTTTTACTTCAAAGGCAAAAAAACAAATGTAAAACAATACTGTGAGAATTCCGTCGTGGCTCAGTGGAAAAGAATCTGACTAGGAACCATGAGGTTGTGGGTTCGGTCCCTAGCCCCGCTCAGTGGGTTAAGGATCCGGCATTGCCGGGAGCTGTGGTGTAGGTTCCAGACGGGGCTCGGATCTCACGTTGCTGTGGCTGTGGCGTAGGCCGGCGGCTACAGCTTCGATTCAACCCCTAGCCTGGGAATCTCCATATGCCGCGGGTGCGGCTCTAAAAACAACAAAAAGGCAAAAACAAAACAGAACAAAACAATGCTGTGAACAACTGTATTTTAATATTATACGAAACAATCAAGCAATCTTACAGCTTCCTTCTCTCCTCCCCCAGCATCCCCCCACAGACGCGCGCGCGCGCACACGCGCACGCACACAAACACACACACACCCACTCCTCAATTTAATCGCAAAAATTAGCTCTCATCTGACACCAACCAACAGAGTTAATTAGGCAGAAGCAGATGTAACTCAGCAGCTCTTTGCTACAAGCCGAATCAGTGTTAAAAAAACAAAAAAACACACACACAGAGCTAGGAGAAGAACAAAATCAGAAATCGCTTATCTGTAGCCAATTCTCAACTAAACACACGTATATTATTCAGTTTGTATCTTATCCACTGCAAATTTTTTTCATCTCAGGCTGGTTTGTTTCTGATATCCCACTGGCCCCACTGTAAAATGATACATGCTATAGATTGAAAATTTAATTTTATTCTAAGCAGTATCTAACTAGAAAGACAAATCTAGGGGGGAAATGCATAATTCACTCAAAAACCAAACAGATATGTTTTTTCCCACCGATTCAGAATTATCCACACCACTTGTCTTTTTCAGAGCTCTAGGATTTGTTTCATATGTAGAGAGTACATTCTATCACAAGTACAATCCTAAAATCATTATTCTCTTTTCATTTTTTTCTATAAAAACCTTAAAGTTGGACTAAAAGGCTACCAAAATGAATATGAATCATTCCAAATTAATTCTGGGTACTACATCAAAATTAAATTATTCTATTTTTTTAAGTTTCAAATCATTTATTTTTAACTTCAAAATAACATCAGTAAATTATATGGTTGTACCATACAGTCTTATAATAAAACACTATTTACATCATTCATTACAAACTATTCTAAACAGATCTAGAGAAATGCTTAGTCCAACACTGAGCTTTTGGCTTCATTAGTATTATATAAATATCAACACTATTCAGAAATACTCATGTCAGCATAAGAGTCAAAATATCCTAGATCATAAATATTATGTGAAGCCTCTTCTAAGCTTTTACCGAAGCTGTGTGTTGTTTCAAAATCAATGTCAAAACACTCGAGTCATGAGATTATGGGGGAGCCAAAAATGGTGGTAGAAAAAAATAAAGATTAATAATAGAGTTTACTCTTGTCATCCTGAGTTTCACTTGCTAACAGTTATTTTTAGCTCCCTCACTTTCATAGGCTCCTGGATTTTCTCATAGCCTATTATGTAACTGAGTGAGAATCTACAAATTTTAGCAATATCTTCTGAAACAGAACATACACTAATTAAAAGAAGGGACCACAACTTCTTTTCTTCTATAACTACCCAGCACAGTTGTTCAAATCAGCATCCTCAGGGAACAAATTATCTGTTGTCTGACAACATCAAATATCATCCATATGGTAATATTTGTTAACAGTTCCAGTCTTAGATGCATCTATTTCCCCCTAAAATCAATGCTCAAGGCCCAAAACATGTGAATCGGAGGTGAGGTTATAAATACTAATCAAAGAACAACCAACAAATACTTAGTGAGATGTTGTTCTGTGTGTGCAGCCCTATGATTGATGCCATGGGGATAAGAAGCAATTAAGCACCAATAGGCAGTTACTCAAAAAGTTGAACATAAAATTACCATATGACCCTGAAATTCCATTTCTAGCTTATATCCCAAAGAACTGCAAGCAGATACTCAAATAAATACACATACACTCATGTTCATCATAGCACTATTCACAATAGCCAAAAAGTGGAAACAGGCCAATGTCCATCAGCAGATGAATGGAGTAACAAAATGTGGTATATCCATACACTGGAATATTAGTCATAAAAAGTGAAATAGTGATATATGCTACATCACAACAATATGCTGTGAAAGAAGCCAGACACATAAAGTTACATATCATATAATCCCATTTATATGAAACATCCAGAATAAAGCCATAAACAGAACATATATTGGTGGGGCCTGGGCAGAGATGTGGGGAGGTGGTGTGGAGAAACTACTTAATGAGTAAGGGATTTTATTTTGGAGTGATGAAAGTGTTTTGAAGTTAGACAGAGGTGGTGGTCAAACAACACTGTGACTGTACTAAATGTCAATGAATTGTTTACTTTAAAATGATTAAGTTTGCAAGTTCCCTTGTGGTGCAGAGGTTAAGGTTCTGGTGTTGTCACTGCAGCAGCAGCTCAGGTTGTTGCTGTGGCACAGATTCAATCCCTGGAGCAGCAATTTCCATATGCCACAGACGCAGGCAAAAAAAAAAAAGGGGGGGGGGAGTTCCTGTCGTGGCTCAGCGGAAAGAAATATGACTAGTGTCCATGAGGATGCAAGTTTGATCCCTGGCCTCACTCAGTGGGTTAAGGATCTGGCGTTGCCATGAGCTGTGGTGTAGGTCACAGACTAAGCTTGGATCTGGTGTGTCTGTGGCTGTGAACCTCCATATGCCACGGATGTGGCCCTAAAAAGATAAAGAAAGGAAAGAAGGAAGGAAGGAAGGAAGGAATTAAAACAAAAAACAAAACAAAAAAAAGACCCCTCTAAGGTAGCACTACTGCTCCATTTGCAAAAGGAAAATTTAGACCTGACTTTGTCAAGACCTCAGACCACTAAGTCTTGAAAGAGTTTAATTCAGATGCTAAAACCTAAACTCTTGCCAGTCTCTCCATTAGTTTTCAAACTAGGCTCCTAGGATCTCTTGTAAGAAAGTGCTTTGTATATGGGCACCACCTGAGGTGCCCCTGGTGAGTTAAACACTAGGGCCACCATAATCCCTTGCACCAAACACAGTCTCTCTACCTCAAATCATCTATATGTAATGGGCCTCTCCATAAGATTTACTTCAAAGAAAAGGTTCCTCTGATTACAGAAGGAAAAAAAGTCTAAAAACAAGTGACTATACCTTCCTGAGTATGGATGGGCAGAACTTCTTGGATGGATGAGAGTTAAACTAGACCTTTAAAGACAGTGGAGCACTTGGATAACTGTCTCCACCCAAATACAAATCCTTCACAGCCTAGACATCTTCTCAGAGGCCCTGCATTATTCTAACAGGAAGTTTTTAGCTTTCTTATTATTTTGGCATTCATTTTCCACTTTGTATTTTAATTACTTGTGTATTGACCTTATCTTCCCTATGAGACTAAAATTCTTAAGAACTGGACTCATGTTTGATTCATCTTTGTATGTCCCTAGACTTCCCAGTACCACAACTTGAACATAAGAGATGTTCAATGCCTATTTGATAAATGAATGCATCAGCAAATGAATGAAGGAAATCTAGAAGACACAGAGCTAAGAATGAGTTATCAGACAAAAGAGACACCGAGTCCATAGGCATGCCTAGAGTTGGGGGGGTGCGTGCTAATAATAAATAAAGTTGGCGGTGACAACAGCCAGGCTGGGGCGTGTGAACATGACAGATGAAATAAAAGAAAACCACTGCAGGAGTAGTATGACACAATAAGGTATAGTGGCCACACATACACACGTTGAATGTTTGAACAACTCTGGCAAGAGTATCCATCCAGTATAGGTCGGAGGGAAGGATGACTGAAGTAACAAACAAAAGCAACCAGTATTTCATCTCTCCAAATATTTATGAGCCTAACGCAGGAGCAAGCCCAGAGTAGGCACTCAATAAATGTTAGCTGAATTGAATATTTAATTCCCCATCTTTTCAGAATAATACCAAGTTCTTTCTCACTACTCATTAACATAGGGAGTTTTCAATTCATAAGCTAATAATGTTTTCCAAGGATTTCTAAGAGGCTAAATCACCATGAAAATTATCATTTCAACTAATAAATATTATATTAATTGGAAGTTTAATTTTTCATGTCATGCTCTCCTGGTTGACAATATCCTTGTTATGTCATTAAACTATAATTGTGTAAATCTGCTTCAACAAACAATAACTGAACCATCAATAAACTATTATTGCTTCCATAATCCCTAGAAAGATTAGTTTCAACATCATCATCATAAATTAGCAGAGACATGTCCCAAATCTCCTGGTGAAGCCCATGAATTACGTCTGCATAGTCCTCTCTGCCTTGAAGTGGCTCAATAGTTTCAGAATCTAAAATTTAATCACACTGTTAGGAATCTCACAGGAAATTTGATCCCTTGTAAAACAGAGGATTTTAGAGACAAAATGAAAAGTCATTTGAAGTCATCAGGCCTTTGGAACCAGGGCACACTGATTAGTAAAGATGATATTATAACTAAGCACTTTCACTTAAGAAATAATCAACTAAATTTAGAGTGTCTTTTTTTGGCATTTAAAAATTCCTTTTCAATCCAAAATTTCCTCCTAATCTTGAATTAGCTTTAACCAGAATTTAATGACAAAGACTGAGAGCAACATACTAAGAAAAAAATATAACAACTGAACTTTTAAAAGATTATTTTGAAAATACACATCATTTCAGGAGTTTCCATGGTGGCTCAGCGATAACGAACCCGACTAATATCCATGAAAACATGGGTTTGATCCCTGGCCCTACTCAGTGGGTTAAGGATCCAGTGTTGTCTCAAGCTGTGGTGGAGGCCAGCAGCTACAGCTCCAATTAGACCCCTAGCCTGGGAACTTCCACATGGCACCAGCGCAGCCCTAAAAAGACAACCAAAAAAAAAGAAGAGGAAAATATACACATCATTAGAATTCTGCAGTAACTATATCACAGACGTCTTCCAACAGGATATCCAGTAGAGTCATAGAACAAATTAAGGTTGCTCTCTAAGAATCTCAAGAAAATTACGGATTTTCATTTTTTATTTATTTTTTAATTTTATGACCACACTCACAACATATGGAAGTTCCCCGGCCAGGGACTGGAGCCAAGCCTCAGATGCAACCTACACCACAGCTGTGGCAAAGAAGTGTCCTTTAACTCACTGCACCAGGCCAGAGATTGAACCCATGTCTCTTTAGTGACCTAAGCTGCTGCAGTGGGATTCTTAACCCACTGTGCCACAGCGGGAACTCCAGATCTATTTTTTTTAATGAACACATGTACACATAGACATTTGCATATGAGGACTTAGGGAACTTCTACTGCCCATCCAAGGACCTCTTAAGGTACACTTGCTACTCCAATGTGACTTACTTTAAAATACAAAGAGAGGTCAATGGTTTTATCCAGTTTCACATAATTATCTGTACGAGTACTTTAAGTAAGATGTTACATTCAAGGTAAAAAAAGTTATCTTCGCTGGTTTTGGATCTTAGCAAATAGGCTCCTGAAATCTTATTCAAAAAGGTTATATGCTATGATGGGATGGATGGATCTAGAGAATTCAGGGATCAAGTCTCCATTTTGCCAGCTTCCTAAACTGTGGGATACTGGACATCTTACTGAATCAATCTCAGTCTCAGTTTTCTCATCTGTGAAAATGAGAGTACATCCCAGTTGTGGAGACATGTGAAGAGGAATAATTGAGATAACGAATATGAAAGAACCAAGGATGGTGGCAGACACATAGCAGGAATGCAATAAAATGCTAGCTCATAAAAGGAAAAAGGGCAATACGATCAGCTGGAGACCTGTAAAATCTAATCTGGCAGAACTTCTGTCTATATGGCCATTTTCTCCTATGAGGCAGGGGAAGTAAGCACATGGCCCTTAGTTGTAGTTGCAGACAAGTAAAAATTCAAGGCAGAGAACAGAAGTAAAGAAATGCAAAAATAGATGGGTAATGGTGAGGATGGAGTCAAGAAGAGTACACTCATATTCATATATCACAATCATACAGCTTTTAAGGTCAGTACAGCATTGAGAAGATAATACTGCATAGGAGAATATCTACTTAACCTGAGGGTAGGAAAAGAGTCTTAAAACAAGACACAGAAAGCACTACCCATAAAGAAAAGACCAATAAATGTGACTCCATTAAAATTAAGAACTTCTGTTCATTAAAAGACACCATAAAAAGTGAAAAGGCAAGCCAGAGAATGGAAGAACGCATCTGTAACATACACACAGAGGACAAAGAATCTGTATCCAGAGTAAATAAAGAACTTCTAAATAGCAATAAAAGACATAAGGCCCAATTTACAAAAGGTGGCAGGGCCGGGGTGGGGGGTGGGGAAGACTTGAACAGGAACTTTACAATGAGGAAATCCAAATAGCCAACAAATACATGAAAAGTTGTTCGACCTGATTACTCATTTACTCATCAGGTAAATGCAAGGTTTACCAGATTGCCTTAATTTGAAAAGCTAACAAGACTGAGTCAAGTTGGTGAGGACAAGAAGCCAAGGATCTCCCGTATATCGCTGGAGGGTGTGTAACCTGGTACAACGCTTTAGAAAAGAGTCTGACTGGTACCTAGTAAAGTTGAAGACAAGCATACCCCATGACTAGGGCAACCATACAGTTCATCATCCAGATCCAGCCTCTTCTGAGAACTAAAGGTGCCATATTACTAACTACACTGGGACAACAAGCCTAAGCTGGCATAAACGGTCATGCTGCTTATAAACCACGATTCTGTCCCTCAGTGTACACTTTTACACAGACCTGGGCACGTGTGTACCAGATGATGGGGACGGGAACACTTACAGCAGCTTAGTTCACAAATTTCCCAAATGATAAATAACTCAAATATCTGGCAACAGTGGAATGGATGACACAAAAATTGGGGATGCAAAGATTGTGGGAGTCCTATAAAAAGGCACTTAAAGGTGCTTTGGAAATGCAAATTAAAGCGTTTAGGGGTAAGAAACTGCCCTTCCTCACACTTCTCCCATCCATGCATCATTTACAAGCAAATACTGATCACCATAGCTCACACATCCCTGCTTCATAAAACAATTCCTTTTCTCTCACTTGACAAAATTACAGGCATCTCTATACAAGAAAACTGAAAGTATCATGTAAAGAACTATCTTAGAGATTGAAAAGTCACCTGTTAGGAATCCTGGCATTTAATTAAGCCAGATCAGGTGGGTAAGTCATCTTCTAACTGGTATTTGACAGTCCATGTAAGTTTCTGAAGTACAGTAGCACTATTTATGGAACTTCCTCAATCGCCTTCATCTTTCATTCATGTTGTGCCTTACACCTGACAGTTCCCACCTTATTTTCACAAGCAGAGACAAACATTTGTTGTAACGGCAATGACATCACATCCACTCTAGTCAGAGGCCTGGCTTTGGCTGGTAGGCAAAATTTCAAACGACCGCATCATGACCACCACAGTTTTTCCTTTAGGCTCCTCCTGCAATGTTTAAACCTTCTTCTGCCTCTATCTTTTCTTCTTTTTTTTTCACTTCACCTTCGCAATCTTCAATCCTAAGTAGTTCTCGGGTAAGAATCTTATCCCTTGTCTTAGCCTCATTTTCTCTTCTAGCTTTACCACGAGGCTGTCATTGAAACGACCAAAACAAATGTTTGTTTGGTAATGCAAACATACTCAACTTTAGAGTTTCCTTTTTATTTTTGCTTCACAATAAAGTCATATAATCTCCAAAAAAAAAAATCCTATCCTTTACCGAAACAAGCAATATTATCCTTTCCTTCTTAAAGGCGTGAAAAAATTGCCCCAATTCATTTTGATAAATGTGTGCAGAGCTTCTGAATAAAAACAGAATGGAGTGTTTTATTTCAGGGCTATCCCGGAAAATCTAGGGTACTCAAATAAGAGAGGAAGTATCTACTTTACTCACAGTCATAACAAAAAACACACACACCTTTTTTGGACTCCCACAGAACCAACTATCCCAATGTAACTAATTCGCATTTACTACTCCCACCCTCCTCCCAACATATGGAGAAGTCTTCATACACTCTTTATCTTGAATTTCCCTGCACCTCCACCCCAAACTTGGTTCATTAGTTCTCTTTTTCTATTTTCCACATTTCTAATCTAGCCCCTCCTCTGCCTTTGCCCCTTGTCTCCCACCACTCCCTGCCCTCTGCTCAGATCAAAGAACTTATAAAATCAAAAATACACAATGCCTTTTCCAAAGGTATACACGAAGCCTCTTTCTGAGATAGACACCTTGTTCCTTCCCCCTTTCCTGACTCCAGTTCAAGTTACACCCAAGAAGTGCAGCCTGTCAAACAACCCTGTCTCTCAAACCAACACTTCTCTTGCCCCATATTCACTCCTGGTGCAGTCCAAATCATATGCACCCAGCCCCACCCATCTTTCTTCACACCTTTCACCTTTTCCCATCCCACTGAATCTCTCCACAACATGAGATTTTTTGCTAGATATATTTTGCAAGTTCTAAACAGCCTCCCTTTCACGTTTAAGTCTACTCTGCCGTCTAATCTTTCAAAGTGTCTCCCAAGTAGATCCATCCCATCCTTCCATGTTTTCTTAATGGTTCATATACCCCAAAGCTAGCAAACATCCTTTCTATTCCAACATAGGAATTCACCCAGATTATCTCCTTCCCACCAAAGTGTATCTATTTCTCCATTTCCCCAGTCCAGTATCTACTCTACAGTGCTTTCTCAACTCTACTCCACATCCACCACACCCAAATCCATTCTTATCCTGCCAACAGATAAATTCAATCTCACCCTTCTGCACCATTTCATCTGTCCCTCTGTCCTCCTTCCACAACTCCAAATTTGCACCTCTCCCTACTCTCCCTTCTGCACGGGCCAACACACCTCCAGTTTCGCCTCTTATCCACCCCCTCACTACTCCTTCCCAGACATTCATTGCCCCCCCCCCCCACCGTTCCGACTAGGTCACTCCGGCTAAGAAAACCCCAGCAAGCCCCCGCCTTCCGACCACCCGAGCCCCACCCCCACCCGATAACGCCCCGCCCCCTCCACCCTCAAGCCACGCCCCTTGCCCTGGAGGCCCTGCTGAGGGGCGGGGCCTGTCCCTCCTCCCCTTTCCCCCGCCCCCTACCGTCACGCTCAGGGGCAGCCTGACCCCGAGCGGCCCCGCGGTGACCCTCGCGCAGAGGCCTGTGGGAGGGGCGTCACAAGCCCCCGATACCCCCCGCTCCCGCCCAGTCTCCTCCCCCTGGGAACGCGCCGGGTGGGTGACAGACCTGGCCGCGCGCCACCACCACCGCGCCTGCCAGGGGCGCTGCCGCTGCCTGAGAAAGAAGCCGCGGCTGCCGCCTGGAGGAGGTGCCGTCGCCTCCGCCACCGCTGCCGCCGCCGCCAGGGGTAGGAGCTAAGCCGCCGCCATTTTGTGTCCCCCTGTTGTTGTCGTTGACATGAATCCGACATGACACTGATTACAGCCCAATGGAGTCTCATTAAACCCGAGCCACGGCCCCGCCCCGGCGCTGCTCCATTGGACGAAAACACAGACACTTACGGCCACCCGTTGGCCTATGGGTCTGTCCGTCACCCACACACTAACCACTCTGCCGCCCATTGGGGCAGTATCCTGCCGGTCATCTCGCCTCCGCATAGACACACCCCTCAAACCATCAACCCCCCCTCCGGCACCACCCCGGAGGAGGGCCCACTGCCAGTACCAATCAACAGACCGTTGGGCCCGCCTCTCCTGGGCGACTATTGGTCTAGCCCTTTTTCTCTCTCCCAGACACCGCGCCACCTCTACTTCCGCCTACCCGCCCCCTCTATCTCTAGAAATAGATTGGGTCTGCTCGCAGAAGAGGTGCTTGGCCTTACTGGCTGCAGACAACGCCAATCAGAGGGGCTTTTCCCTCTCCCCTCCCCCACTCAACCCCAAACCCCCTAGCCCGCAGCTAAAGTTTGTGTGAGAGCTGATCGCTGGCGGCGGCCGCAGGATTTAGGGGTGGGCGCGGGCGGGCGCGCGCGCGCGGGCGGGCACGCGAAGTTAAAATTCGAGGTTCTCAGTCGCCAGCTCCTGCGGTGGAGTGCGCGGACGGGCGCGCCGCCCTGAGCGTTCCTGCCCGCCCCCTCCTCCACCCTTTCCCGTCCCGTCCCGGGCGACTACTCGCCCGCCCCCTGGCTCGCATCCTTACCCCCCACGCACCCCTACCCTGCAAGCCCCAGGCCAAGTGCAGACAGAACGATGTCGCTGCAGCTTCCTCGCCATCCCATGCCGAGGGGGAACAAGCCCCTACCCGCCGGGCGTGCACCCCCCGGCTCCACACTCGCCCGTGTCTGCAAGCACGTGCACCGTTCGCCGCTGCCTCCAGCCACCCGGGTCCCCGGCTAACCTCGCCTGCAGCCCGGCCAATCGCTTGCTGCCCTTTGTTGCTGCAGCCTGGGTCTCCCCGCTGCCTTCTTCAGCCTCCGCCTCGTCCTTTGCCAGCCGCCCGGGTCCGCAGCGCCGCGCTCCCCCCGCCCGGGACCCACCGCCGCCGCCTCCTTCTCCTCCTCCGCCTCCTCCTCCTCGGCTCCGGGCTGCAGCGCACAGAGCCCGAGGCAGCGCCGCCCAGCCCCGCTCCCCCCGCGCCGCCAGCTAGCCCGCCCGGCCCGGCCGGGGGCGCAGCCTGGACCCCGCCCGCCCCAGTCCCCGCCCCGGGGGTACCTGCCTCCGCCCTGGGGGGCTCCGCTTGCCGCCCTTGGGGGAGGGCGGGGATGCCGGTGTCCGCGGGAAGATGGGGACGCCTGGGCCGTTTGGGGCGGGGAGTGTGCCCGCCAGGGCTGGGACTGAGAGGTGCGGTCCTCGGCAACGCGCCCCCCTCCCGCCGCTGTGGGCCCCAAACTTCGTCCTCCGCCCGGGCCTTGCACCCTCGGGCGATCGCGGCAGTTTTGGGGTGGGGGAAGCCTCAGAAGCTGTGTCTACCCTGATCAGGAGAAAGAGGGAGCAGTGACATTCAGCGACTGCGGACAGGGCACGGCGGCGGCATCCTTGGGTGGGAGTGGGGATGTCAGACGCGGGCTGGAGGGGGAAGCTGCCCCTCAAGATGCCCTCTCCCGGCTGGCGAGGAGCTGGAGAGCTCTGAGCTGCGTTCTGAGTGCTTTCTTGGGCGGCGCAGCCGGATGGAAGAGGGGCTGGGAGGAGGGGGGAGTCGGGGGAGAGGGCTGGGGGGCCCTTCCCCCCTCTCCTCTAGCCAGCGCTCGAAGGAAGGCTGATGGCGAAGTTCGGTTTTCCAGGCTTCCCCTGGGCCCCCCGAGTTCCTGAGGCCCACGAGAGGGAGGCTGTGGGCGCCTCTGGCCGCCCAGGCGAGGCCACTCTGACGCTGCCCACATGCCTCCCCGCGCCCTCCAGACTCTGAAGAGAGTCCCTCGTTATTCCCGAAGATGGGTGGGATGCTGGCGGGGAGACTTCAGAAAATAGGAAAAGTAGGCTCAAGAAATGACCCCTACAGAGTTTGAGCACAAAGTTTCCCTTCTGAGGCGCCATTTCTTCATGAGGGGGAGGAAACCTATGGCTTTGTAAAAGAACCAAGTTTTAAGCATGGTGGCCTAGGTGGAAAACCACCTGTTGACAGAAGTCTGCCCCAGGGCGATCTTGGACCCTGGCAGGGTAGCACAGGGTGCCAGGGAGAGGAGTCCCCAGGCTTACTCCAGCATCCTCATGGCATTGACACTGAGGCAGCAGCAGCATCTTCAATTTCCCCTTAGAAACCACGGTACAAACTGGGTAGGTACTTTGTTAGAGCAACTTATGTGAAAAAAAACAAGCAGCACATCCCAGGCATCAAATGCAGAGCTCAGCACACACTTTAAAGATGGTCTGCTCTTCTGGGGTGTGAGCAGCCCCTGCTTAAATGCTTCTTGGCAGCAAGGTGAGAAAAGAGCTAAGACAAAGAGCAGAGTTGGATGAAAGGGTAGAAAAAGGGCTAGGGGAGCAGAAGAGTTGTAATACAACACTCAAAACTGTCACTGATTCCATTATAAATCCCTTTTATAGGTGTTTTATTACTTCGTTGTTAGTTTTTAAAACACAAACCTCTTTAGATAAAATCTTGGCATTCACTGGCTGGGCTCAGGAAAACAAAACACAGGGAAAGCTCCACCATCAGCCATCGGCTTGGCTACTTTTGAGTTACATTACTGATAAAACAAACAAATAGCAGGTTGAGTTTCCTCATAGACTCTCTCTGCCTCTTTTATTTGGTATCTTCAGTAGCTGGCTCAAGGTGAATTTTTACAAGCCATTAGTTCATAATTCAGTCTAGTTCATTTAGGTATTTCAAAGAGAAGGACATTTATAAGGTGTGCTTTTTTTATAATGCAGGTGCTGGGATTTTTATTCTCCAAGAAGTTACTAAGTAAACTTAAAAATCCTGGCAGACACTTCAGCCTTTATGTTCTGTTTTCCCCTCTATGGACTGCCCAGTTGCACTTTATTTTGTAACTTAGATTTGAGTCCCCCAGACTGCATTTTATCTCAAGCAATAAAAATGAACCATGTCTTAATTAAAAACAAGTTCCAAAACCCCAAATCTGTACGTTCAAACTAAAGTATACTAAAGAACCAACCAAAGACAATAAAAGCCAAAAGTCCACATTTAAGATGTCTTCAGCCAATGAATTATGGGAGATTTATGAGCATCTAACACTTGATATCACTAATGAGTTAGCCACATGCATCAAGACGTGAGCAGACACCTTAGATAGAAATGGATCTTATTTTCCTAAATTTGTGCTCCTGTAAACAGGAGCTAGTGAACCCGAAAGGGGAAATTATCTTTATCCAACATCCTGATGTGTTTTCTGAGATTCTTAACAAGCATAGTTCTCTAACAGTGGTATGGCAGGGAAAGGGAGTGTGTTGCTTTCCCATTGATACTCTCCACTAAGGTTACTTGTCCTTTGAGAAATCCTGGCTCTTCAGATAAGTGGGACTGGAAAGGATAACAGAGACACAGCCAAAGACACTTAATGCTAACTCCTAAACCTCTCTCTTTATCTGTGGTATCTCAAGTCCTCTGCCTAGTTGAACAGCTCAATTAAGGAGTCCACCTAGAAATAACTTGAATTGAAAACAAAGCGTAGTGCAATATTTGCAAGCTAACTGTGCTGAAGGATTTGGAATCCAGGGGCCCATCCGACCAGTCCTCCCCCCTCCCTCAAAATAGTTGCCAACTGACCAGAACTGCTCAGTGTGATCCACAGATCGGTGGCATTAGAATGATCTGGGAATGAGTGCTTAAAATACAAGTTCCTTGGCCAAGCCCCAAATTCTGATTCAGTTGGTCTGTAGCGAGCCTCCCAAATCTGCATTTTTAGCCCATGACTTGGCTTGAAGTTTATTGTCACTGTTTTGAGAACCACTGGCCTAGGCTGAATCCTCTTCTTTCCCAATTGAAAAGCAGTATTTCTTTTGTGAGCATCTTAGCCAGAAAGTTATATACAGTCCCTAGTACTGAGATGATTCCATGGTCTGGCCTATTTGTCCTTGAGTCCTGAGTAAGGGTAAAAAAGAATGCAGAGTAGCTTCAGGAGCTGAAGGGAACCTGAGAGGTTTGATTTTTGGGGTTTGTTTACAAACAGTCTGATAAGGGGGAATCCCATCCACAGACACACCGCTAACAGCTCCCGAAAGTGGGTAAGGAGGCACCAAGCAGGAACCCTGAACTGATTTGTCTAGGCCACAGCCCATGATGAATTCTATTTACATCCAATTAATCACTTTAAAAATATTGGTCCACACAGCCACATGGAATCTTTCCTTCCACCTGCCACATGGACTCCTCTCTCTTCACTGAGTGGAAACTGTAGCCCCATGAGATCATAGTGTCTGATTATATCAGTAAAGGGCAAAGGAGATGGGGCATGATCAGTCAAACCATTAATTTTAAACAGGCTAGCAAATTCATGCTATAGCCCTGTACGAGCAGCTGAGTTATTTTACATACCGGTATTGTGCATTCACATCTCATTTATCTCAACTTAAAAACCTTTAGTGTCTTTTAAATGCATTCTAGACCAAGTCTAAACTCCTCAGTCTACCACTAAGTCTATGCACATCTGCCCCCAGCCATTATGTCATCTCCAGCTCCTCCCAGCCCACATACTCCTCCGTGCCCAGCACACGCTGTTCCCTCTGCAGCCAGGCCTGCCTTCTCTATCTTATCTGATGAAGACATTGAAAAAAGATTCCCCCAAATCCCTTCTTGGCTGCAGCTTCTTCTGTGAGGTTTCCCTGGGCTTTGCAGGTAGTTCACAGGACTTGAAGCCAATCTTTACTCCAGGCCTGGCACTTATTAAGTGCTTTGTTATCATTTGTTGACTAACGGAATAAAAGAGAGCACTTACTACACTGTTGTCACATTTTGCCAGTCTGTTTTCCTAATTAGCTTTTCAACTGCATAGTCCAGTTTGTTCATCTGTATAACTATCCTAGTGCCTGACACAAAGAAGCTACTTAATAAACACCATCCATATTGATGGTTACCTTCCCTGACTGTGCATTAGAATCACCTGAGGAATTTTCAGTCAGCCTAGCACTATGTCCCACCTGAGGCCACTGAAGAATATTTGCAGGTGGGGCCCATTCATCACTATTTTTTTTTTAAAGAACCCTATGCTTTAAAGTCAATGCTGTGGATGCAGCCAAAAAAAAAAAAAAAGAACTAATTGCCATCCATCTGCATTATTACAGAAAAGAAAGGACACTCTGAATAAAGGATAGTGCCTCCCATGAAAGGAAATTGAGTGATTTTATATCAATATTATATTACTGTTCTTTTCTTTTTTTTTAAATTTCAATACAGATAGTGTAACTTTTCCTCTGAGTCTGGCTACCTGACCAGAGTGCATTTAGAAATCATTGGATTATTTTAAACTTTTCCAGGGGTAAGAAATATAGTTTTTTTTTGCGGGGGGGGGTCTCTTTAGGGCCGCACCCATGGCTTATGGAAGTTCCCAGTCCAGGGATCCAATCGGAACTGTAGCTGCCGGCCTATACCACAGCCACAGCAATGCCAGATCCTTAACCAACTCAGCAAGCCAGAGATCAAACCTGCATTCTCATGGATACTAGTAGTGTTTGTTACTGCTGAGCCATGATGGGGAACTCCGAAATACAGATCTCGTTTAATCTAACCATTAACAATTTTCTCCAATATGCCCAACCTAACGTGCTCAACTAATTGAAGACAGTTTTCTCTTATTCTAATACAGAAAGAAAGAAAATATACAGTTCAGAAGGGCAGTGGCAAAGAAAGATGGAAGAAGACACTCAAATAAAAGTAGGTCACCAGATTTTTATCCATCTCTGCCACCAATTTATGTGTGTCCTTGAGCACATCACAGAGTGACAATGTCTTAAAACTTGGGTTTCCTATGAGACAGTAAGCCCTATGTAGGCAGCTTTGTCCTCAGACCCTAGTACAACGCCTGGTACAGAGCAGATGCTCAATAAAAATTTGTTAAATTAATTTATGGATTAAATAAGGGAGTCATTTTTATAGCCTCTCTAAACTGAGCCAGGTCCCAAATCCTTCAACGTATTTACATAGCAAACTACAAATCTCTGCTTTTAGTAATTTATCGTTAACTTACCCTGTGATTCCCAAAAGGTCATTATTCTTTTTTGTTGTTTTTGTTGTTGTCGTTTGTTTTGTTAGGGCTGCACACGCAGCATATGGCGGTTCCCAGGCTAGTGGTCAAATCGGAGCGGTAACAACTGGCCTACACCACATTCACAGCAATGTCAGATCCAAGCCAAGTCTGGGACCTTCACCACAGCTCCAGGCAATGCCGGATTCTTAACCCACTGAATGAGGCCAGGGATCAAACCTGTATCCTCATGGATACCAGTGAAATTCGATTCTGCTGAGCACCGATGGGAACTCCCAAAAGGTCATTATTCTTATATGTCACGTGCCTAAAGAAAATGCTGAGAGAGTGAAACATCTGAATAACTTTCTTTTTCCTACCACATCTTTTAATTATAAATTTTTCATACATATATATCAGAGAAAGTGTGAATAATAAAGGAGGAGGGAAAGAGGGTGAATCGGTTGTAGGTCCTGCCACCGAAAGATAATATTTTGGTATGTATTCTAATTTTTTGCCTCGGTCAATATTTCTATTGTGACTTAGGTTGGGGTAAAATTTGCAGGTAAGGAAACTGAATGGTAACTTCCTAGGGCTTACTAGGATATTGAGACTTCTCGGAGAGTCTGCGTGCATGAAAATCATTGCATGACTGGACGTAAACCAACGTTTCAGCACACTTGCAGACAGAGGGCTTGGATCAGCCTTTCCATCTCTAAGGTCCTCAATGCAGTCAATACCCCAACATTCGAGTTAGCAAGCCTAAAACTCTCCAAAGAAGGCCAAGAGGCTCAGCCGGTAAGCCATTTAACCAGCTCCGCACCTTAGTAACAAGACCGCTTGTGGGAGAACATGATGGACCTTGATGGCCACAACCTCAGCCAGAAACTCTTTCAGGGCTGGGACTGGGTTCATCTTTATATTCCTGGAATTGCCTTGCACATGGCATTAATAAATGATGTTAAGTGAAATAAAAGGTTAAGCATCTTTTATCTATATGCTTACCTAAAGCCTATCTTATAAAATTCATAAATAGACTGTAAACCTCCTAAGCTCAAATATTTCTTATTTAGTGTCTTATGCATTGCAGGCATTAAATATATGAAGCCTGGATAAATATATTCCCTAACCACTGTAAAACTGTACTTCCTGTTGCCTAATCTAAAACTACTTTTTAAAAAATTGAAGTATAGTTGATTTACAATGTTGTGTTAATTTCTGCTGAACAGCTAAGTGACTCAGTTACATGTTCTTTTTTGAGACCCTCTTTTCCACTAGGGTTTATCATAGGATATTGAATATAGTTCCCTGTGCTATACAGTAGGACCTTGTTGTTTATCCTTTCTATATATGATAGCTTATATCTGCTAACCCCAACCTCCTACTCCTTCCCTCCAACAACCACAATTTGTCCTCTAAGTCTGTGAATCTTAAAACCACTTTTTTAAGCTATGTATGTTTGTTGGGGAGTGTCTTTAAACAGTTAACATTTCAGCATTTGACCAATGGGTGTGTTTTATTCATATGCTTAGTCATATATGTATACACACACACACACATATATATCAGAGAAAACCAAATGTATATATACACGCAGGCTTGAAATCACCTCAGTTTCTCTCTTTCTAAGATCAAAATTACTATACTTTGGAGTTCCTGTTGTGCCTCAGCGGTAAGGAACCCGACTAGTATCCATGAGGATGCGAGTTTGATCCCTGGCCTCGCTCAGTGGGTTAAGGATCCGGCGTTACTGTGAGCTGTGGTGTAGGTCACAGATGTGGCTCGGATCCCGAGTTGCTGTGGCTGTGGTGTAAGCGGGCAGCTGCAGCTCTAATTTGACCCCTAGCCTGGGAACTTCCATATGCTTCGAGTGCAGCCCTAAAAAGCAAGCAAACAAACAAAAAGGAATACCATACTTTGAGGAGGAGCTCCCCTCTACTCTCAAAACTGCTTTAGCTACCTACTCCTGGAGTTTGTGACCTATTATTCTGCTCCACTGGCTCACTTCAGTGGCTGATGCGACTTGGCATATCTACCAACCGGGGCTGATATTTTCCATTTTCTTTCAATTGCAGTGCCACATATCAAATAATAACCTTTAGTGAATAGTCTATAATGGCTCCAGATTTTGTTTCCTGAATCCTAACTGGTGACTGGAAAAAGCAATTCCAAGTTTACTTGTAGCTTATAGAATCTCAAATTATGGCAGAGAGATTAGTGTTCACCAAATATTCCCTGTGCCCTCCAATGTTTCATAGCCTCCCCATCAGGTTAGATCATGAGGCTAGTATCAGCTAATGGGTGATGAGAAGGGCTATGTATTACTTCTGCGTCAAAGAAGTTAAGAATGAGGGTGGTCATTCTCTGTTCCACTCTTTCTCTTCTGAAGCATCTCAGAAGCCATGTATTCCAGATGAGGGGCTACAAATTGGTAGAGCCACTCTCAGCCTAGACCCCCGAGTGACTGAATGGAGCAGACTCCCCCACCCCACAATAAGTTTATAACATGTAACAGGAGAAATAAATTTCGTTGTGCTATGCCAAAGAGACGTGTGTTGAAGTTTTTCTACTACAGCAGGTAGTAGTGAGGCAGAACCTAAAGTAATAATTCCCTAAATGTGGAGTTCCTGTTGTGGCTCAGCAGTAATGAACCCGACTGGTGTCCACGGGCATGCAGGTTCGATCCTCCGCCCTGCTCAGTGGGTTAAGGATCTAGGGTTGCTGTGAGCTGTGGTGTAGGTCACAGACACGGCTCAGATCCAGCATTGCTGTGGCTGTGGCGTAGGTTGGCAGCTGTAGCTCTGGTTCGATCCCTGGCCTGGGAATTTCCATATGCCACAGGTGCAGCCCTAAAAAGACAAAATAATAATAATAATAATTCTCTAAATGCAATACCTTGCAAATACCTTTTTAAAACCTCAGTAGCTATGTCATTGAGGCAAAAGCACTCTTTCCCACTAAATATCCTTTTCTCCAAGCACCCCTGTGACTGACTATCCATTGGCCATGATTGTGATGGACATATCAGATACATTATGTTATGCTGGACCTCCCCCAGAATACCTTAGTAAAACTGTTGATGAGATGGAAAAAATTAAAAAGTGAATCCATTTCTCCATGTGAATAAAGCTGATAAAGCCTAGGATAGTAGTGTTATTCTCAGATTACAATCTATGGTGTTTCTGAACATAGTAGAGAAAGCAAACTGGAATCACCTTCGTACTTCAGCTTCCAAATTTGGCTTCCAGATAATTAACTCTGTCACCACTGTAAGTTGAGTTTTTTGAAATATGGATGTTCCTGAGAAAATGGCTGTTCCTTTGGATGAAGAAATTCTGCCCCAGGAGTTCCCTTCATGGTTCAGTGGTTAACAAATCCGACTAAGAACCATGAGGTTGCGGGTTCGATCCCTGGCCTTGCTCATTGGGTTAAGGATCCGGCGTTGCCGTGAGCTGTGGTGTAGGTCGCAGACGCGGCTCGAGTCCCACATTGCTGTGGCTGTGGCGTAGGCCGGCGGCTACAACTCCTGTTAGACCCCTAGCCTGGGAACCTCCATATGCCGTGGGTGCGGCTCTACATAAAGGCAAAAAGGCAAAAAAAAAAAGAAAAAAGAAATTCTGCCCCAGTCCATTCAGTGCCCCCCCTTTTTTTTGCAGTTTTCAGCCTAGTCTTAGAGCCCTAAGAAATGACAAATGACCTAGGAACTGATTTGCAAGGCAGCTGGGAGAAGTGCGTTTTGTTCCTGTCAATTAAAGGAATAGGAGGACTCATGTTGAGCATGAAGTTGTGTAATTCTGTGGCTCCACTCAAAACCTCTCAGGATAAACAGTGTGGGAATGCAGGATGTTGAAGTGGACTGAGGGAGCATGTTGGCTGAGCATGGCTTTTGAGTGGCTGGTGTAACAATATTATTAATAATAGCTACCACTTACGGAGTACTTACAGTGCTAAGTGATTTCCCTGAATTGGCTCATTTGATGCTCACAAAAATCCCTTTTAAATACCGCTATTATCCCCCATTTCACAGACCAGGAAACTGTGGCCTTGAGAGCTTGGCAGGAGGTCAGAATTCCCTCTTCTTACCCCTCAATTAAGTCTGAACCCAAGTCCAGGCCTGCAGTCACTGCTCCTTAAGGCTGGCCCAGGGGGAGCTCTTGTGTGTGTGTGTGGGGGGGGTGTCCAAGCAGGCATTGAGCAACCCGCCCTCCTTGCTCTGCCCACCCTGGTGCCTGTGGACCAGAACCAGAGGCACACACGGCCTCACCAGGTGCGGAGGCAGGCGGCTGTTGGCCAGAGAGGAGGCTGGCTCCACCAAGGATGGGAAGACACCAAGGCAGGAAGCTAGGGAGGGCGAAGCGGCTTCTGGGGCAGAATCAAAGAGTCCTGGCAAAGGAGAAAGAGAAGGTATTGCTGGGAGTGATGGAAATAAACCATCGTCCCAGGTCTGGCCTCGGGGAGGGCAGAGACCCAAAGGCTTCCGGCTGTGAAGACACTCGAATAAACACTTTGGGGCCGGCCAAAGCCTCCCTTATTTCCGACAAGAGAGGAGGAAGGAGCAAGGACCCAATGGAGGGCACAGAGTTTCCGGCAGGCAGGGGGTTCTGGACACAAAGCCGTGCCCATGGCACCCTCCCCTCCAGCCCTTGTTGTCCCCACCAAGGGCGATGCCCCGCACCTTGGTCACTCCGCAGCCCACCCCACCAGCGAAGTCACTCGGCTGTCACCATCAGGTCCTGAGCCGCAGGATACAGAATAACTCGCTCCAGACCTCCACGCGGCCGGGACGGGGCCTTTTCAGGGCGAGGGCCTATCAGCTGAGTGTTTGCAAGTTGCTAAGTCAGCCAGGCGGCTGTTTTAATTTTTGTGGGAATTCAATAGATCGTGGATGTCTTGGTAGCGTGTGAATGAGTCCCTTTCTGAAAGAGTTCACCTTGCTGAAGGGCTGCTGTCAGGCTCACAAAACCGAGCGAGCAGCAGGCTTTGGCAGGAGCCTCCCCGGCGCCCTCTCTGTGCCAGGTGCCTTGGCCTCTGTTCCCAACCGGCCAGCTTCCTGGAAGCCGCCACCTCTCCGGGCAGGGCCAGCAGGGCAGGCTTGGGCCCGGTGTGGCCTCTGTGCCTTGGCGGGTCATGACCTCAGCGGCCTACACAGAAGGAGGCAGGGCAATCTGGCAAAAGTTCTAGAAACTGCCAGGCTCCTTTCGTTCTTTCTTTTTGTCCTTTTTCTTTAAGGCTGCGCCCTGGGCATGAGGAAGTTTCTGGGTCAAGGATGGAACCTACACCACGGCAGTAACCTGAGCCACGGCAGTGACAACGCATGATCCTTAACCCACTGAGGCATAACAGGCTCCCTTCTGAATAAGCTCTGCTCTGTGCTGAAAATGTGCCTGCTTCTTGGGGGGTGGCGGGGCTGGGCCCAGCCAGAGCGGTCATCACCAGCATGACATCAACAATAGTGTGGAAGGAAAGGGCCATTCCAGCAGGGATAACCTCAGATATTTGCTGGTCTAGCAGAAACAATTAATACGTAGATGGTACACTGCAGTGTGGCTTTTGTTTAAGCATCACATCCAGCTCTCACTGCCACCTTTCTCAATCTGAAGGTGATTTCTCCCCCAGTTGTCCCAAATACCTCCCGGACTTGGACCTCCAGTATAAAGCCAAGGACGCAGGGGCCAGAGTCACCCATCTGGTTGCCTCCACTGCTGCTTTTGCCCACATGAGCCAAGGTTTTGACTAAGACTAGGTGAGAATTGACATGAAGCATTTTAAAGAAAGTTTGATATATATCAAAGAATATATAATCCAACCCGAACACTTAACAAATGAGGGAAAGTACAAATAGTTAAGAAACATATGAAAAATATTCAGATCTACTACATATTGAAGATGTGTGAGACCCGACTTTTTTTCTCTTCTATATGAGCAAAATGAAACTATAAAGTCCCCCACACTGGCCTGGGTGTGGCAAGTTCGGCACTTTCTGTGGGAATGTAAATTGATAGGAGGTTTCTGGAAAGTAATTTGGTAACACGTATCAAGAGCCTTAAAAATGCCCCACAGATGAGTAAACTCTAATAAAGCCGGGGCTTGGGAGCCAAGCACATGTGAGTCCCGAGCCTCACCATTCCAGCTGTGTGCCCCAGGACAAGTCCTTTAAGTCCCGTCCCTCAAGGACCAAGAAAATGGGCCTTCTGAGGGCCGTTGTGAGGACGAAGGGAGAAAAAAACGGGCTGCTTAACAAACGGTGTTGGGAAGTGTCGTGGTTATCATCAGTTCTCTTTGAGCTTGTAATCTGGACTGTCCCAAAGAAATAACCTGAGATGCCGGCAAAGATTCATGCACAAACGATATCTATCCAGCATTACTTACAGTTCTAAAAACATGGGAACAGTGCACCCAGCATTAGGACGCAAGCTGTGGAAGTTAGGGTACAGGCACATGGTTTTAGATATAAACTCAACTGAGAGCATGTGATGTGCACTGTTTCATACTGTATTTTTTTTTTCACTTACTGCGGCATTTTGCAAATTTTACATGTCTGCAGGATAAGTGCCTAGCACTGGAATTGTTGGGTCAAAAGATGTGCGTATAATCATAACATTGTAAATCAACTCTACTTCAATAAAACTTTAAAAAATGAAAGGAAAAAAAATCTCTATAACCACCAATCCCCTCCACCACCTGCAAAAAAAAAAAATGTGCATGTAAAATTTTGCAGCTATGGCCAAATTGTGCCGCTTGCCCCACAGAGGCTGTTCCCATGCATACTCTGACAGAGATATCAGAGGGCCTGCTTCTGCAGCTCTCCACAGCAGTGTTATCCACCTTTGTTCTTGGCCAAGGTGAAAGTGGTATCCTATTGAAATTTCAATTTGCATTTCTCTTATTATGAGTGAGGTTGAGCACCTTTTCATATGTTTAACAGCCATTTGTATTTCCCTTTCATTGAATTGTCTGCTTTGGCCTCAGTTTCTACTGAATAGTAGGCCCCCCTCCATTCATTTAACTCTTCAGTTCACACATACAAATTTTTTTCCTCTAGTTTATCACTTATCTTTTCATTTTGTGTGTGTGTGGTTTTTGCTATTCAGCTTAAAAAAAAACAAAAAACATGTCTAGGTTCTAGGCAATTGCTCTTTCCATGCTGTGACACACTATTGTCCTAACTCGTGGACTCTTTCTGAGCTCCTTGAGGGTTGGGACCACAAATATCTGGTTCACCACTTGAACCATTGGTAGGTACTCAAAAAATACCTGCTCAGTAACTGTAGGTGCACTCAGTGCCAAGAACCTGTGCCTCCTAGGTAAATCTGCATAGTACACAAGGAAAAAAACATTCTCCTGACCTATCAACTTCTGCCACAAAACATTCATGGTCAACTTGTAATGAGAATGTAGTGAATTTTCAAGGTATTATTCCAGCCTCAGAGGTCAGTAGCCTCAACATTCAAGGTCACGATGAGATCTAAGTCCACCCCAGCCTCCCACCCAGCCCAGCCCCAGTCCAGTCCCAAGTGGGACCCACTCTCTAGTAGTAGCCCCTTGGGCACTCACTGTGCACTGGCTCCCCTCTGAGTGGGCTGGTGGGCAAATCCCACCCACAGGGCCGGGGCAGCTTCAGAAGACCCTCAACTTGTCTTCCTGGGAGCCTAGAAGGAAGAGCAAAGTTCTTTTGCAACAGCAAAGAAAGGGTAGCTCAGATTGTATTATGCAAATAATTAATTGCAATCTATGGAAACGTCAGAGCATTCCGGGCCTCACGGGGAGGAATCAAGAAAATTCAAATTTAAAAAAAAAAAGGAAAAGGCAGGGGGTACAGAACAACTTTCAGCCTTTGGCAGAGCTGGGCCAGGTTAGGAATTGCTGCCAGGGTTTCATATTCTGTTTCGTGTTCAGGGACAAAACTGGGCAGAGGCACAAAGTTAAACCTTGTCCCCAAAGTTGATTTCACTTTGGAGTTCAGCCACGGGTATCATTTTTTTCTAACAGCCATACTCCGCGAGCAAGGGACATCAGAGGGTTGTATTCAGGCATTCAGTTCTGCTTTATTCGAATAGTTATTTTCCTCTTCCCAGAAAGCATGATGGAGCCACTCTAAACAATGACCCCTACCACATTAGAGATATCAGAAATATCGTTGTATCTTTATACATCTTAAAGGCTTTATTTTTAATTTTTTATTTTGAAAAAATGTTTGCAGAAAAGTTGCAGAAACAATTCAGTGAACTGCAAAACTCTTCTCATCTATTTTCACCAATTGTTTTTATTTTTGCTACATTTGCTACAAGGTAATACAATCCAGCTGTTAAAAAGAACACGGTGATGGTTCCCTGGTGGCTCAGCAGGTTAAGGATCTGGCATTGTCACTGGTGTGACTCAGGTTACTGCTGCAGCGCTGGTGGATCCCTGGCCAGGGAACATCCCCATGCCATGGGACTACCAAAAAAAAAAAAGGAGAAAAGAAAAGGAAACATTGACCAAATGGACCCTATGTTGACAACCGCTGAAGCTATGGGAGACATCTATAGGGGTTTCTTGTATCCTCTACTTTTATATATGTTAGAATATTCCATAACAAAAAGTGAAAAAAAAAAAACGCTAAAAAAAAATCCTAGTACAAGTACGGGAAGAGGAAACACAGCCTGAATATCAACTGGGAAAGGACAGCGTTCCACAGAGTTCTTTAAACATGTAAGTTTAGATTTTAGCAGGTAGAGAATGAGGGTCATTACTGACATTTTTAAAGTGTGAAAACTGATTTTAGAAATATTATTTTGTAGAAGTAGGTGGGAAGAGAGAAGGATTAGAGCCAGGGAGAGAGACTAGAAATCACTTTGCTACAGTCCAGGAGCAATAAGGTTGAAAGGAAGGGTCCGCTGGAGGTGGAGTGGAGGCTGCACAGAAAAGTCACTGGGAGGTGAGAGAGGAAGGAGTCCTGGCTTACATCTCAGTCCTTCTTTAGAGCCCTTGGGAGGATGGTAGGGCCGTCCACAGACTCAGACAGAGACCAGTTTCCCAAGCACCACATTCCATCCGCTTCCCCCTCAGGGAAGCCTCCCAGCCCCTGCAGGGGCCTTTTACCTCTTGCCCAGTTCACGTGTGGCTGCAACAATGGGCCTTGAACTTGATTGCACTTTCCCCTCTCCATTGCTCCCAACACTGTTTTAGCATTTCTTGTAGGGTTCCTAATCGGCAACAGGAGTTAGCAGGAGGGTTTGTTTCCTAGCGTTTGTTTATCCATCCAATATCTTTAAGCAGTTACAAGGCCAGGCACTGTTTGAGTGCCTACATTAAGTGAATAGAATAGACAAATCACTAGTCTCCCGGCATCCGCAGTCCATTCTTACACCATCGCATAAATACATTTGTTTGTTTTCTCCTTGAAAAAATCATTATTGTGGTAAAATACATATAACATAAAATTTACCATCCTAACCATTTTTCAGCGTACAGTTTTTTTTTTTTTTTTTTTTGGCCTGCACCCGCGGCATATGGAGGTTCCCGGGCTAGGAGTCAAATCGGAGCTGTTGCCGCCAGCCTACGCTACAGCCACAGCAATGCCAGATCCAAGCCGCATCTGCGACCTACACCACAGCTCATGGCAACGCCGGATCCTGAACCCACTGAGCAAGGCCAGGGACCGAACCAGCAACCTCATGGTTCCTAGCCGGATTCATTAACCACTGCGCCACAATGGGAACTCCTGAATGTACAGTTTTAGTTACACTCATATCTTGCAAGACTGAAACTCTATACTTATTAAATAATAACTTCCTAGTCCACACCTCCCCCCATTTGCCAGCAACAACGATTCTACTTTCTGTTTTGATAAATTTGATTATGCGAGGTACCTTATAAAGGTGGAATTAAACAGCATTTGCCTTTTTTGTGTCTGGCTTATTTCACTTAGCATAGTGTCCTCAAGGTTCATCCATGTTGTAGCCTGTGTCAGAATCTCCCTCCTTTTAAAGTCTGAATTAACATTCCATTGTATGGATATACCACATTTTCTTGAGTTGCTTCCAGCTTTTGGCTGCTGTGATAATGGTGATGTGAACACAGGTATACAAATATTTCTCTAAATCCCTGTGTTCAGGTCCTGGGGTATGTATTCGGAAGTGGAATTGCTGGATCATATGATAATTCTATTTTTCAATTTTTTGAGGAACTGCCATACTGTTTTCCTACCGTACCATTCTCACCAAGAGTGCACACCAACAAAGTTTCCAATTTCTGCACATCCTCACCAACACTTTTTATGTTGTTTGCTTGTTTATCAGTTTTTACAGTAGCCATCCTGATTGGTATGAAGTGGTAGGATGGGTTTTCAAATATAAACATTTTTTACAACTAATATTGTTCAAGGATATGATTTTCGATTCAAAAGATTATTTTCCTCTCATATTAAGCCACCTCAGAGACTGAAAGCTTTGAGAAGGAGCAGCAGTTGTAGCACCTTCCCACTATTCTGAATGCAACACAGGTCGAGGGTTCAGTTCACTCCATATACCACTATCCCTTAGCTCACTTTCCACATCTATACAACAGGAAGAATAACTGTATATACCTCATAGGGTTACCATGAAGATGAAATGAGTTAATTAATATAATGCACTCAGAACGGGGCCTGACGGGAGTTGCTGTGGCGCAGCAGGTTAAGGATGCGGCGCTGTCACTGCCGAACCTTGGGTCACCGCTATGGTGCAGGTTTGATCCCTGGCCTGGGAATTTCTACAGGCTCCTGGGCACAGCCAGAAAAAAAAAAAAAGGGACGGGGCCTGATATGTAAGCTCTGTACAAACACCTATTAAGTAAAATAATAAAGATGTTTTCTCGGTATTGTGGCTTGTTTGGAGGCGTTGACAACACGTAAGAACTGTCTGTTACAGTGGAGAGAAATATTAACCGATCCAACCTTTACTGAAAGCTTGTATGCCCGAGATTGCGCTAGGCACTGGGAGAGGACATAGGAGATGCGCCAGGACTGACCAGGGTCTGTGGCTGCCCAGTGAGAAAAGCCCCTGAATTTCAAGTTTCAGCCTCTCCATCATTCAAAACACAACTGCTCAGCTTGCACAGACCCTGTAACAGTATCACATGCTGGGCACCGTCCTGAGCATTTGACATGCCATTTCCAATTTTTCCAACAACCTTTTAAAGTAGGGATTATTAATAACAGCTTACAGATAATAAAATTAAGGCTCTGAGGGACTAGGTGACTTGCCCAAGGTAGGGAGCATGGTGGGGGATGAGTCTAGGAGGGGGGCAGGGCCAGCTCATCCCAGAGCTTGAGACTTTCAGGGTTAATGAACATGGTCATTGACTGAGCCCTGCCACATGCCAGGCCCGGGCTAAGTCTTCACATGTGGGACCCATCATAAGACTCACCATTGGTGAAAAAACACTTCCAGGGAGGGAGTTTTACAAAGAGGAACCTGAGGCAGAGTGATGCTGAGTCATCAGACAGCAAAAAGTGAGTTTATCCCCAAGTCTCCAGGAAGGGTGGCAGGGTGGCTAGTACTCCCTGGACTGCATAGCAAAAAAAAAAAAAAAATGCAGATTCCTGGGTTCCAGCCCAGGACCATTAAATTAAAAATCTTCTTAGGATTTGGAAGTTTCAGTAAAGCTTTCCCTGGAGTCTGGAAAGAAGGGGAATACGACTGCCCACAGAGAGTTAAACCATGAAATCAGCATTAAAGAATCCAGGCAAGATATGCAAAGTCACCTCTAAAGGGACAGCTCAGTCTCCCCCCCACAACACTAACCAGATTGATTGTATTAACTAATATAAAGGAAGAATGAAGAGGAGAAAATGTTATGACCTTGGCATAGAGAAGCATTTCTTAAACGAGACGCAAAACACACAAGCCTTAAAAGAAAAGGATTCAAATATTCAACCATATAAAAATTAAAAACTTCTGTACAACAAAAGATGTCATAAAAAAGTAAAGACAAGCCAGAGAAGGAGAGAAGATATTTGCAATACATGTAATCAACAACAGCTTGTGTATAATCAACAAAAGATTACTATACAGAATATATACAAAAACTTTAAAAAATTAATTAAAAAAAGGGAGAAATATCTCTTGAGAATAGTGATCAAAGGACATGAACAGGCAATTAAGAGAAAAGCTTGAAACACAAATAAACATGTGAAAAGGTGTTCAATTTTACCAGGGATGGGGAAATGCAAATTAAAACCACAAAGAGATATTTCAAGGGCTGGCGAGACTGTACAGCAACTGAAACTTCTATAGACACTGATGCCAGTGTAAAGTGAGATGTGCTTTTGCAGAGCAATCTGGCAATAGCTAGTAATACCTAAGAAGCAAATATCCCACAACCTAGTAATTGCCCTCCTAAAAAAATTCTCCCACATGTGCTCCAAGGGACAAATACAAAAATGTCCACGGTGGCATTTTGTAAAATAAAAAAGGAGACAATTTAAATATTCACTGTTAACCTAAAACAAGAAAACAGCCAGGTGTTTTTGTTTGTCTGTTTTTCTACCAGCAAAGTGGAATTTTTTAGGAGATGCAAAGAACTGCAGTTCAGGACATGCAACCATGGGGAACCACTTGAAAATCCAGTAAAGCAAAGGAGAGGAAAGGCCTTTACAGAGGAAAAGGAGAAGCTGGGAGGGGCTGTTAAAAGCAAAAAGTTTATTGGAGGAAACAAGAAGTTTGAGGTAGAGTGGCTTTTCATTGGCTGAGTTGTGACAGTCTCTCATTGGCCAAGCTGTTGCCAGACAAGGAAAAAAATCTTTCTTCCTGTCGGCAGTAGTAAAGTTGTGTCACTTCTTGCTGGAGATGCAAGGAGCATCTCTTCCTTTTGGGATGTGTGTTGGCTTGAGTGGTATACGTGTGAAATCTCCCCATCCTGACTGCCTGACTATATTTTAGGGAGGTTTCCCTTTATCAATTTTCATAACGCTGATAGGAGAGTGAATAAATAAATATATGATCCTACAATAGAACACCATGCAACAGTTAAAATAAATAAACCAGAGTTACGTGTATTAACATTTTGAAATATAAGTTCGATCACATGTCTCCTCTGCTCCAAACGCTTTGAAGCAAGGGTTTCATGCTGGTGAAAGCAAAATCTTCACAATAACCTAAAATCTCCGGCACAACTGGCATCTCCCTGCTCACTTATTATTTTTCTGACATTACTTGGAATGCACTCCATGGCTCCCTCCTTCACCTCTGTCAAGTGATTGCTGAGATGTCACCTCCTCTGTGAGGCCCTCCCCAACTACTCAGTTTACATTAGCAAACGCCTCTCCTCTCGATGCTGCCAAGCCTAAATGCCCTGCTCGGCTTTTCCTTTCTCTGCAGCATGAATTTTTTTTTAATGTGCAATATAATTCACATGTAAGATTTATTTAATATTTCTGATGTATCCCAAACACCAGGAATGAAAGAGCATGGCTAAATCTCAAAATCATGCTAACCAAGAAAGTCATGATGCAGAAGGATATTTATGGTATGGTATCATCTATATAAAGTTTCAAGGTACGTAACATATTATATATTGTTTATAGGTACATACATATGTAGTAAAAGTATAAAAACTTAAAGGAGTGGTAAATTTAGGAGAGCAATTATCTCTGGTTTTTAGAGTAAGAGTGATAGATGGCAACTGATTTGTTATGTTTTGTCTTAATTGATCTGAAACAAAAATGACAATCTTGAGACTGGACAGAGCTGACAGATGAGATGGAATTAATTGCAGTTCCTTTAGCTAAGACCATCTTGTTCTGGAGAGAAGTTGTCAACTACTAAAGGCCAGTAAGTGCTGGTGACGACATGGCAGTCTTATAAATGCTAGAAAACTGTTCGCAGTATTACAGCTGAACAGATCATGTCCTGTGATGCGATCTCCCCTCAGGGATATAACTAACAGAAATGCATATGTAAGACCCCAAAAGACATGTCCAAGAATATTCATAGCAGCATTATCCATAGTAGCCCCATCATTTACATTCCCATCAGCATGTACAAGAGTTCCAATTTCTCCACATTCTTGCCAACGTTAGCTACTATCTATCTTTTTTGATTACAGCCACCCTAGTGGGTGTGAAGTGACATATCATTGTGGTTTTGGTTAACATTTCCATGATGGCAAATTATGTCAAGCATCTTTAAAAAAAAATTTTTTTTTCCTTTTTAGAACCACACGTGCGGCATACGGAAGTTTCCAGACTAGGAGTCGAATTGGAGCTGCAGCTGCTGGCCTACACCACAGCCACAGCAACACCAGATCTGAGCTGTGTCTGTGACCTACTCCACAGCACATGGCAATGCCAGATTCTTAGCCCACTGAGTAGGACCAGAGATCAAATCTGCATCTTCATGGATACTAGTCAGGCTTATTTCTGTTGAGCCACAACAGGAACTCTGATGTTAAGTATCTTTTCACATGCTTCTTGGCCATCCCTTTTTCTTCTCTGGAGAAATATTTATTCAGATCTTTTGCTAATTTTTAATTAGGTTATTTATCTTTTTATTATTAAGTTGACAATATTTTATAGTCTTGGTAAATGCTCTACATTGAAACATTATCTCTATTCATTAATAAAGATAGTCTTACACATCATTATTTCTGCTATGACTATATTATCATTTTGTTTCCTTTTTTCTGATTGTTAAATGTTTGTAAAATTTACTCTCCATTGTTTCAAAGCATCATTTATTTTATTACTTCATGTCTTGATCCTTTTTATCCACTTACCACGGCCTATGGTCCTTGACTCTTTGTCTATATCCCCTGTAATGTGTACCTCCTCATGGGTGGACCATGTCTTGCTCACCATCAGATGCCAGTGTCTGGACATGATAGGGCCCCAAAAAACACTTACTAAAACTTAAATGAATGAACGAAACTCTTTCCACTCTGAAACAGAAGAAAGTATCCAGCAGGCCCAGGATACCTGTCTCCGTTCCATGTTTCCCAGACTTTACAATCGGGTATCAGTATCACTATTTTAACATGAGTTGAGGGCTGACCATGTTATTTAAAATTTTATTTACGTGAACTTTCTGCTTTACTGAAATGTAGTAAAAGGGAAATTTTTATTTTATTTTGTTTTATTTTACTTAATTTTTTGTCTTTTTAGGGCCGCACCCGAAGCATATATGGAAGTTCCCAGGCTAGGGTTTGAACTGGAGCTGCAGCTGCCAGCCTATGCCATAGCCACAGCAATGCCACATTCCAGACGCATCTGTGACCTACACTATACCTTGCAGCAATGCTGGGTCCTTAACCGACTGATTGAGGCCAGGGATCGAACCCGTATCCTCATGGATACATACTAATCGGGTTCTTAACCTGCTGAGCCACAATGGGAACTCTAAAAGGGAAATTTTGGGTCAATATCATAAGCTGAAAAGCCAGTATCACTTGTCTTTATTCACTAACATACACATAAGAAAGTTCCAAATTAAAAAAGAGATTCCTTTGTGTATCCCCTCAAGTGATGTTGGGTGCCATACTTTAGGAAATAATACTTCTCACTCAGCACTTTTCCCATTCAATACACTGGTCATTTACATGGCATATGGGAACTTCTGATTTTCCTGTATCCTTCTCTGCCCCAAGGGCTGAGATGCTATGTCCTATGGGAAAAAAAAAATAACGACCTTTTTGTTTTCACTTAATTTGCATTTATATGGGGTCAACTCAGGATGGTCTACCAGAACCCATCAGGTTTTGACACCCAGATATGCCTTTTGCTGCCCTGGGGGCTTGGCTCTCCTCTATTCTTATTTCATTGCACCCTTTTGGGTAAAGCCGCCATGACCTGCCTCTGAGCGCCAGACAATAGATTTTTAATTGATTACCCAGGAAGATCAGGATAAGGACCCAGATGAATAGTTGGACCCACCGGGGGAAAAAAATATCATTATCCCATGCCATGTCATTGCTTCCAGTCAGACCAGGATTAGTGTTTTATGTTATGGAACATAAAGTATCTCCAAACAGGCTAGGAGAAATTTTTTCTTATAAAATATCCCTCATAATTATATCATTGCTATTGATTTAGAATTTCCATTGTACATAAGTTTGCTGAGAGGTTCATAACTCTGCTTTAGTTTCCATAAAGTGCCTTTTTGGCAGGTAGGTTGTTGAACTGGATGCAAATCCTCATTCTCTACTAAGTGAAAACTTGTTAAGTCACTTTATTTAGATTAAGGAGGGATTCTGATCCGGTTTTGGAGAGGGTACAGACACTGATCTCTCCACTTCCCACAGCTAAAGAAGGCCTGTTTTACAAGTTGCCTTCGTTTTCACAGGGATAAGTACTGTGGAAAACTGGAGGCACTTCTCCTGGGATGCTGAGGAGCAGCACGGCTGGGTGGGAGGGAGCTTAGAACCTGATCCCCTGTGCCCTGCTAGGGGAGGGCTGGCCTCCCCCTGGGGTCCTGCTCCTTGCTCTGCCCCCACTCCCTGGCTCTGGTGCCACAGTGTAGTTCTGGCATGAAGTGGCCACTCGTGTAGGCACCACTGGTCCTCACCTCCCGCAGAATTTGTTCGGAAGAACTTCAGGCCTCTGTGAGAGGGACAGATCCTCTGGCCAATTGAAGAGGCTGGTTGCTTTGTCCAGGGTCCCAAAGTGACAAGTGACTGTGGCAAATAAATTACAGTCACCAGTTTTGTTGTTTTTTCTTTTTTTTTTTGTCTTTTTGCCTTTTTATGTAGAGCCGCACCCGCGGCATATGGAGGTTCCCAGGCTAGGGGTCTAACAGGAGCTGGAGCCGCCGGCCTTCGCCACAGCCACAGCAACAAGGGATCTGAGCCGCGTCTGCAGCCTTCACCACAGCTCACGGCAACGCCGGATCCTTAACCCACTGAGCAAGGCCAGGGATCGAACCCGCAACCTCATGGTTCTTAGTCGGATTCGTTAACCACTGAGCCATGAAGGGAACTCCACAGTCACCAGTTTTGAAATAGAAAGCCTAAGTATTCCATCTAGGCTCTGAGAGAATACTAGCCAGAAGTTTTTCTTTCAGGGCTGCTCCAGTGAGGTCACCAATAAAGTGGTTTTTGTTCTGTTTTCTGAAGTGGGTGAGAAGGGGAAGGAAGGTGCCTCTTGACACCTTTTGTTTGCATTTGTCCTTTTGAGCATTTCTGGTCCTGGGTGACAGCAGCTCAGTGACCACGCAAAGACAGCAGAGAGGCTGCCTACGATCTGAGTCATTCCCCTGTACTCGCATTTTGGTGTTCATGCAGAATAATTCCTGGGAAGAAGAATTCACTTTTCCCTTGTTACACACCAGTGATTCCTTCTCCGAACTCTAGATGCCAACGTCCTGTGTGCTGGGGAGTCCACGGTTTCCCGGGCTGGTGCCGTTCATCATTCTGTTTCATCTACCTGGAAATCCCATCCCTCTTTTCAAGGGCACATCTCAGAGCCACCTCATTCTGGTTGCTTTTTCAGCTCTCCCTACTTTATTGCTATTTTTTTGGCCGCGCCTGTGGCATGCAGACCTTCCCAGGTCAGGGACTGAACCCACGACACAGCAGTAACCAGAGCCACAGCAGTGACAATGCCAGATCCTTAATCTGCTGAGCCACCAAGGAACTCCCTCTCCTTAATTTAAACACCCATAGCACTCTGTGAGTTTCTTTTAGAGCTTCTCTCATTCTGTGATATTGGAGTTGGATCTTGCCGTGGTCTCTTTCCACTGGGCTACATGCACCCTGAAAACAGGATTTGTGTTCTCTTACATCCTGTATCTGCGCCCCCAGCACACACACCCCACCCCCAAGGGCTGAGTACATTATTTGTTGAATCAAACCAAATTGCATCTATCTTCACTTCCTTATTTTCTATTTTTTCCCCCATTTGAACCCTTAGCTTCAGTCATCGCTAGTTTCTGGATATATCTTTTCTTTTTCTTCATCCATCTCTTCATTTGTTGAGCATTTATCATGTGCCTTCTTCCCCACCTCCCTTAGCTGGCTGCCCCTGAGAATATGGAAATTCCCAGGCCTGGGATCGAATCCAAGCTGTGGCTGTGACCTATGCCACAGCTGAGGTGAGGCTGGATTCATGTGCCTTCTAAGTGTCAGGCACTGGACTAGGCACTGGGGCAGCCACAGTGAACAAAACACTGTCCCAGGCGCTAAGAAGCCCCAGTCCAAGAACAGATGTAGGAAGGAGGGAAGGAGTCTGCTGATGCAGTTTTGGGAAGCCGGGGGGGCTTCCCTGGGCTGCCAGTCTAAGCTGAGACCTTGACATTTACTCATGTGTTCCCGTGTCTGGATGTATCCCTCCTACCCCTGGGGCCAGTTCCATGTGTCTGCCCTCCCCTCCACACCCTTGTCCCTCATGTGCCCTCCTGGTCCTCCGATAGCCTGACCTCTCATTTCCAGTGTCTGAGGGCATCGGCAAGGCTTTGTCTTTGACCCTTCCCTCATTCTTCCTGGTTTGGCTCTCACCCCATGCCGATGACTTTTCAACATGTGTCTCTAAGCTTGGCTTTCTCCCCTGAAATACATCGCTCCCTGCCTGCTGGATCCAGCCCTCTGGACATTCTGCTTCTCCACACTTCCGTAAATCCAGATCAGAATATGGTGTTCTTTTGGAGTTCCCGTCGTGGCTCAGTGGTTAACGAATCCAACTAGGAACCATGAGGTTGCGGGTTCGATCCCTGGCCTTGCTCAGTGGGTTAAGGATCCCGCGTTGCCGTGAGCTGTGGTGTAGGTCGCAGACGCGGCTCGTATCACGCGTTGCTGTGGCTGTGGCGAAGGCCGGCAGCTACAGCTCCTGTTAGACCCCTAGCCTGGGAACCTCCATATGCAGCGGGTGCGGCCCTAGATAAGACAAAAAAAAAAAAAAGAATATGGTGTTTTTCTTCTGAGTCCCAGCTCCTGAGACATTCAGGTGGCTGTGGTTATCCTTCAGAGGTCTTGGGCCAGAGCTGGGGAGAAGGCAGGCTTGCTTTTTTGTCTTTTTACAAAACCTGATACTGGCTTTCCCATCATGGTGCAGAGGAAACAAAACCGACTAGGAACCATGAGGATGTGGGTTCCATCCCTGGCCTCACTCAGTGGGTTAAGGATCTGGCATTGCCATGAGCTGTGGTGTAGGTCCCAGACACGGCTTGGATCCAGCGTTGCTGCGGCTGTGGTGTAGGCTGGCAGCTGCAGCTCCGACTGAACCCCTTGCCTGGGAACCTCCATATGCCATGGGTGCGGCCTTAAAAAAAAAAAAGGAGAAAGCAAAATCTGATACAAAGTTTACCCTTGTGGAGTTCCCACCGTAGCTCAGCAGAAAAGATTCTGACTATTACCCATGAGGACTCAGGTTCCATCCCTGACCTTGCTAAGTGGGTTAAGAGCCCAGCGTTGCCATGAGCTGTGGTGTGGGTTGCAGATGCGGCTTGGATCTGGCCTTGCTGTGGCTGTGGCTTAGGCTGGTGGCTACAGCTCTGATTTGACCCCTAGCCTAGGAACTTTCATAGGCCTCAGGTGCGGCTCTAGAAAGACAAAAACCAAAACCAAAACCAAAACCAAAAAATTTGCCTCCGTAATGTTTGTGATGAGAGCTGCACCCCCAGCCTGGGTCCTAGAATGAGGAGATGTGTAGCAGTGGCCCTGGCCAGCTCATGATAGACATAAAGCTCAAGGGGAGTAACCTCCGTTGTTATAAACCATGGTTTGGGATGTTGATAATGTATCTTATCTTGACTAGCACCCCACTGTGTGGAGTGAAGTTATATTTAGCACCTGTTACTTTCTTTTTTCATTTTTGACCGCATCCACAGCACGTGGAAATTCCCGGACCAGGGATGAAACCCAAACCACAGCAGTGACCTGAGCCGCTGCAGGGACAGCTTGGATCCTTAACCCACCGCACCACCAGGGAACTTCCAGCACCTTTTCTATTTCAAGCATGCACTTGGTTTTCATAAGTAAATAGCTGTCATATGCATGTCTATGAACGCTCTAAAGGAAATTCCCCAAAGCTCTAGGTTTCTCTTTAAACAATGTTTGAAAATATATGCACATTGATGTCATATGTTTTACACAAATCTAAACTGCGTGAAATGAGAGTATGTGCTACACTTAATGAATAAGTAATTTAGGCACAGATCACACTTACCATCGAGTTTTCCTTAAACTGCAGCTGACTCTGCTGTTGCACCACACACTTGATCCCGTGCTCAGTTCTGACTATGCATCCTCAGCACCCAGCACAGGGCGGCTGCCTGAAGCCTTTTTGTTTCCATTGTCACTCACTTTGACAAGTCAAAAGTGGCGTTTGCAGTAGTGTCAGCTCCTCCAGTCTCTCTCGTCCCCATTCGAACCTGTCACCCGAGTTTCAGGTCAGAACAGCCCTTAGTGGTCACATACCCACCTCTCAAACCCCAAGGCAGAGAAAGGGAAACCAGGTGGGACCCTCTTTAAGTGGCAGAGGACAGACAACTGGGTTCCAGCCAAGCCGATCCTTGTCGATCCTATGATAGACCAGGTCTTACTCTCTCAGCCTCAAATGCCAGGGGCTAACTCCCCCACTTTCAGGTCTGGTCCTGCCAGTGGACTAACCCTGCCCCCGAGATTTAAAATTGCAACCAGCTCCTCTCACCTTCCTTAACACTCTCTATCTTCCTTGCCTTACTCACTTCTTTCCTCCATAGCACTTAGCTCCTTATAACGTCTGTGTCATTTACTCATTTATTGCGTTTATTGTTTCTTTTTTGTCTCCACTAGAGCATAAGCTCCACCAAAGCAAGGGATTTTGTCTTTTTTTTGGTCAGTCTTCTATCCCAAGCAAACAGAACAGTGCCTGGCACACAAAAAAAGATGCTTAATAAATACCTGTTGACTGAACAGTATAGGGCTAGGCATCTGTGATTTTGACAGGGTCCCCGAGTGAGTCTAAATAGAGCAGATGGAAAATCACTGCCCCACAGTCCCTAGTTCACTGGTGATGTGTGTGGTTCTTGCCCTTTTCTTGATTTGAACCTAAGGGCCAAGGATGTTCTGGTTGTTTTTGTTTGGTTTGCTTTTTTTTTTAGTGACCACACTCGAGGCATATCGAAGTTTCTGGGACCAGAGATTGACCCTGAGCAGCAGCTACAGCAATGCTGTATCCTTTAAGCCACTGCACCAGGCTGGGGATCCAACCTGCGCTTTGGCAGCAACCCTCGCCACTGCAGCTGGATGCTTAACCCACTGCTCCACAGTGGGAACTCTGCATATTCTGGTTTATTCCGGCCTGTCAGGGACATAATCCCTTCCATAGCCTTGGCAGAGCAAGGAAAGAGAGTTGATTCTGTGTGAGCCCACGATGGCTGCTTCTCCCAGTGCTTGATGCCTATGGTGGCACGGGTCTTGTTCTGAATGTTGGAGTAGCAACAGGGAGAGACAGTAACATATCACCTGTCCTTTGCAAGACAGAGAACATCGCAGTTGACAAGCACACAAACTCTATTTATTTGTAAAACTACTTTAGGTATAACTGACATGTAAAAAAGTGGTACCTACTAATGTACACACCTCAGTAAGTTGGGAGATAAATGTACACCCATGAAACCATCACAGCCATCTAAGCAATAGGCATATCCATCACTTCCCAAAGTTTCCTCCCATCCCCTTTGCTGGTATTATTTTCTCTGTGGTAAGAACAACTTAATATAAGATCAACCCTCTTAGCAAATGTTGAGTGATGTCAGCTGTAGGCCCCATGCTGTATTGATTTCCAGAACTGCTTATCTTGCATAACTGAAACTTTGTACCCTTTGACCATTACCTCCCTAATTACCCCTCTTTCCAGCCCCTGGCAAATACCATTTGACCCTGTGCTTCTAAGAGTTTGATTATCTTAGATTCCACATGTAAATGGTACCATACAGCATTTGTCTTTCTTTGCTGGTCTTATTTCACTTAGCATAATGTCCTCCTTGTCCAACCATGTTGTTGTAAATAGTGGGGTTTCCTTCTTTTTTTAAGGCTGAGTGATACTCCTTTGGATGTGTATACCACTTAAAAAAAAATCCATTCATCCATTGATGGACATTTAGATTGGTTCCATGTCTTGGCTACTGTGAATAACACTGCAATGAACATGAAAGTACAGGTATCTCTTTGAAATGCACACATACTCTGAAAAATTTTTTTTTTTTTTTTGCTTGTTAGGGCCGCACTTGCAACATGTGGAAGTTCCCAGGGTAGGGGTCAAATCAGAGGTGTAGCCACTGGCCTATGCCACAGCCATAGAAACATGGGATCCAAGCCACGTCTGCGAACTACATCACAGTTCATGGCAACACCAGGTCCCTGTCCCACTTCATGAGGCCAGGGATTGAACTCACATCCTCATGGATACTGGTCAGATTCGTTTCTGCTATGATAAAATGGGAGCTCCAACTCTGGAAATTTTTAAAATTCTTTTTAAAGGGTACCATTCATACAAAACTTTCCTTGAAAGACATATTCACCCTCATGTTGTTTGCAGCTCTATTCACAATAGCCAAGACATGGAAACAACTTAAATGTCCATTAACAGATGATCAGATTAAGAAGGTATGGTACATAAACACAATGGAACACTACTCAGCCATAAAAAAGAACAAAACAATGCCATTTGCAGCAACGTGGATGGAACCAGAGACTCTCATACTTTGTGAAGTAAGTCAGAAGGAGAAAGACAAATACCATATGATTTCACTTATATCTAGAATCTAATATATGGCACAAATGAAACTTTCTACAGAAAAGAAAATCATGCACATGGAGAACAGACTTGTGGTTGCCAAGGGGGGGGGTGGGGAGTGGGAGCGACTGGGAATTTGGGGTTAATAGATGCAAACTATAGCCTTTGGAATGGATAAGCAATGGGATCCTGATGTATAGCACTGGGAACTAGGTCTGGTCACTTGTGATGTAGCATGATAATGTGAGAAAAAGGAGTGTATACATGTATGTGTGACTGGGTAGAACAGTAGAAAATTAGACAGAACACTGTAAATCAGCTATAATGGAAAAAACAAAAATAAAAAAAAGAGTACCATTCACTATTTTTTGCCTGATTTGGTTAGTCTTCCGTATTTACTGTTATTAATATTATTATTTTTACAGCTGCACCTGTGGCATATGGAAGTTCCCAGGCTGGGGGTCACATGCCACAGCCACAGCAACACCAGATCCAAGTAGTTTGTGACCTACACTGCAGCTCACAGCAGGATCCTTTAACCCACTGAGTAAGGCCAGGGATTGAACCCACATTGTCATGGATATTAGCTGGATTCTTAATCTGCGGAGCCATAACAGAACTCCAGTCTTCTGTATTTCTTATCTGCCTTCTGTTTGCCATATTCTTTTCCTTAATTTAAAAAAAAATCAATAGACTGCCTTTTAGAGCAGTTTTAGGTTTACACGAAATTGAGCAAATACTAGAGAGTTCCCATATGTGCCCTCCCAACACAGTTTCCCCTGTTATTGCCATCTTTCATTAATGTGGTATATTTGTTAAAAATTGATAAACAAATAGTGATACATTATTATTCACTGAAGTGTCTAATTTACACTAAGCTTCACTCTTTGTATTAAATATTTTCTATGGGTTTTGACAAATGTATAATGGCATGCACCTACCATTACAGTATCATTCAGAATAGTTTCACTGCCTTAAAAATCCCCGGTGTTCCACCTATTTCCTCTCCCTTCCACCCCCAGGCTTCTGACCACCACTGATCTTTTTACTATCTCTATAATTCTGCCTTTTCCAGAAAGTCATTTGGGATTATACCTAGCTTTCTCAACTGGCTTCTCTCACTAAGCACTATGTATTTCAGGTTCCTTCATGTGTTTTCCTGTCTTAAAAGATCATTTCTTTTTATAATTGAATAATATTTCATTGTATGGATTACCATAATTTGTTTATCCATTCACCTTTTGAAAGATAGCTTGGTTGCTTTCAGTCTTACAGCAATTATGAATAAAGCTGCAATAAACATTCAAGTACAAGTTTCTGTGTAGACATAAATTTTCAACTCATGTGGGTAAATACCTTGGAATGTGATTGCTCGATAGCATGGTAAGAGTTAGCTACCACCAAGTTTAGCTTTGTAAGGAAACGTCGAACTGATTCCCAAGTGGCTATACCATTTTGCATTCCTACCAGCAATGAATCAGAGCTCTTGTTGCTTCACGTTCTTACTAGCATTTATTATTGTCGCTTCTTTGGATTTTGGTCATTCTAAAAATGCAGGTTTTTTAATTTGCAATTTCTAGTGACATAGAATATTGAGTATCTTTTCATATGCTTCTTTGCATCTGCATAACTTACTTGGTGAGGATTTGTTCAGATCTTCTGAGCATTTTTTTTGGTGTGGTTGCTTCTGGGGCATGTGGAAGTTCCCAGGAAAGGGATGGAATCCAGGCTGCAGCTGTGACCTATACCACAGCCACAGCAACGCCAGATTCTTAACCCACTGTGCTGGGCTAGGGATCGAAACTGAGCTTCAGGAGTGACCAGAGCTGCTGCAGAGACAATGCCAGATCCTTAACCTGCTGCACCCCAGTGGGAACTCCTCTTTTGTCCATTTTTAAACTGGATTGTTTCTTTTCTTATTATTGAGTTTTAAGAGCTTTTTTTGTATTCCTTTCTCGGGTATGTGTTTTTGAAATTTTTAAAAAATAGCAGCTTTATTGAGATATAATTTACACGCCTTGCAATTCACCCTCTTAAAGTGTATAATTCAATGATATGATATTCAGTATATTCACAGTTGTGCAAAAATAACCGCAACCAATTTTAGAACATCATTACTTCAAAAAGAAACCCACGGCTATTAGCAGTCACTCCACATTTCTCCCCAACACCTCTAGCCCTGGGCAACCACTAATTTACTTTCTGTTTCAATAGATTTGCCTATTTTGGACATTGCATATAAATGAAATCATATATGTGATGTTTGTGACTTGTTTCTTTCATTTAGCATAATTTTTTAATGTTCACTTGTGTTACAGCTTTTATTAGTACTTCGTTTCTTTATATGGTTGAACAGTATTCCATTGTACGGTTGAATAGTATTCCATAGTATTCCATTGTATGTATTTAGCATAATTTTTTAATGTTCACTTGTGCTATAGCTTTTATCAGTACTTTATTTCTTTATATGGTTGAATAGTATTCCATTGTATATATCATATTTTATCATGCATCAGTTGATGGACATTTAGTTTTTTTTTCCTACTTCTTGGCTGTTATGAATGATGTTGCTATGGACATTTGTGAACAACTTTTTATGTGGACATATGCTTTCATCTCTCTTGACTATATACCTAAGAGTGTAATTGCTGGGTCATATATGTAACACTATGTTTAACTTTTGAGGAACTTCCAAGCTATTTTCCAAAATGGCAGCACAATTTCCATACAACTATCAACATATGAGGAGTCCAACTTCTCCATATTCTCATCAAGAAATTATTGGCATTCCAGTCTTGGCTCAGCAGTTAATGAATCTGACTAGGAACCATGAGGTTGCTGGTTTGATCCCTGGCCTTGCTCAGTGGGTTAATGATCCAGCGTTGCCTCGAGCTGTAGTGTAGGTTGCACACGCCACTTGGATCCCGTGTTGCTGTGGCTGTGGCATTGGCCGGCGGCTACAGATCAGATTAGACCCCTAGCCTGGGAACCTCCATATGCTGTGGGTGCGGCCCTGAAAAGAAAAAAAAAATATTGTCCATCTTTTTTATTACAGTAATCTTAATGGGTGTGAAGTGGTGTCTCGCTGTGATTTTTTTTCCTTTTTGTCGATTTTTAGGGCCACACCCGTGGCATTTGGAGGTTCCCAGGCTAGGGGTCTAAATGGAGCTGCAGCCGCCAGCCGATACCACAGTCACAGCAACATGGAATCCAAGCTGCGTCTGCAACCTACACCAAAACTCGAGGCAACGCTGGATCAGTAACTCACTGAGCAGGGCCAGGGATCGAACCCGCAACCTCATGGTTCCTAGCTGGATTCATTAACCGCTGCGCCACGAAGGGAACTCCTCACTGTGATTTTGATTTGCATTCCTAATGACTAATGATGTTGAGCAGGTTTTCACGTGCTTATTCACCATTTGTATGTCTTCTTCGGAGAACTATCTACCCTTTGTCCATTTTTTAATTGTATTGTTTTCTTTTATGTAGTTGTAAGAGCTATTTATGTACTCTGTTTTTGTTTGTTTGCTTGCTTTTTAGGGCTGAACCTGGGGCATATGAAAGTTCCCAGGCCTGGGGTCAAGTCAGAGCTATAGCCACTGGCCTATGCCACAGCCATAGCAACTCAGGATCCAAGCCACATCTGTGATATACAGCACAGCTCATGGCAATGCCAGATCCCTGATCCACTGAGTGAGGCCAGGGATCAAACCTGCATCCTCATGGATACTAGTCAGATTTGTTTCCACTGTGACACAATGGGAACTCCTATTTATATATTCTGGATACTAGATCCTTATCAGATCTTTAACCTGAAAACATTTTCCCCCCTTTGGTGTGCTGTCTTTTAATTTTCTTTTTTTTGTCTTTTGTTATTTTAGGGCCGCACCCGCGGCACGTGGAGGTTCCCAGGCTAGGGGTGTAACAGGAGCTGTAGCCACCGGCCTTCGCCACAGCCACAGCAACGCGGGATCTGAGCCGCGTCTGCAACCTACACCACAACTCACGGCAACACCGGTTCCTTAACCCACTGAGCAAGGCCAGGGATCGAACCCACAACCTCATGGTTCCTAGTCGGATTCGTTAACCACTGAGCCATGATGGGAACTCCTCTTTAATATTCTTGAGAGTGTTCTTTGAGGGAAAAAAGTTTTTAAATTTTGAAATCTAACTTGTCAGTTTTCCTTTTGTTACTTGTGCCTTACTGCCTAATCCAAGGTCATGAGGATTAACACCTATGTTTTCTTTTAAGAGTTTTATAGTTTTAGGTCTTACTTTTAGGTCTTTGATCTATTCTGAGTTAATTTTTGCATATGCTGCATGTGCAGAAAGGGTGCAACTTTACTCTTTTGCATGTGGATATCCAGTAATCCTAGCACCATCTGGTAAATGACAGCACACAGATTCTAAGCAAAAAAACTACTGTTACATTTGAAAGAGGCAGAAGAAAACTTCTCAGCCAGGTCTTCTGACTCCATGTTTTCCTGTAGGGCCACCTGATGTTCTGCAGTCAAGTGCTGCTGGTGGCCATGATCAACAGTTCCCATCTCTCAAGGCTCATCTCCTCCATTCCATACCAGTTTCCTGTATCTTCTAGTGCACTTAGAATAGAACAGAATCTCCATGAAAGGTCTTAATAGGTCTAGTCTGACTCACGCTCTGAAGCTTGAATCTTTTCCACAGATCCTGGATTAATTGCTGCCCTGTCTCTCTTTAGATACTTCCAAATAAGAGGAAACTCATTAGTTAAGTTATAAGTTCGATGGTGGATAGCTTGTTAATAATGATAATAACCACAGCAAGAACAATGATAACTTCTTCTTGAGCCCTTACATTGTGATATGATATATCATCTTTTAATTATTACAAGTTATTTTTAGTCTGTTTTACAGAGAAGCACAGAGAAGTTATTTGCTCAAAGTCATACACAACATTAATTTAATTGCATGAATCTAGGTTCAAACCAGGTCCATCTGACTCCAAAGCCTGTGATCCTAATCCTTCTACTCTTTTCAAATGTGCTGCTGAGGAAGGGAACAGATTAGTTTCTCTTCTCCTCTATGGGCAGACCCGAGGACCCCATTTCCTGGCATCCTTGTGATTAGATGGGACTGCTTTACTCTTTCTAGCCAACAGGCTGTGCGTGGAGCTTCCAGGCTGAAGCATTAAACAGGTGTGAGTTTTCCACTCTCTTGTTTTCCTGTTGCAGCAAGCCTGGTTGGAAATGGTGGAGCAATAAGAAGAAAAATGCCTGGATCCCTAAATCACTGCCTGGAAAATGGCTACTATGGCCTGCATTTAACCTTGCATGACAAGATACAAAGTTTATAGATTATGCCTCTGAGAGTTCAGGGTTGGTTTGTTCTTGCAGGGCAGATCACCCCATCGTGAATATTAAAGCTGAATACTACAACTGCCTCCATTTGATTGCCTCTTGATTACAGTTCTAGTTCTTCTAGCAGTATACAGGTACACACAAGGATACAGCACATTATCTCAGTTTCCAGCACGTGTCTTATTGTCTCCTGCGTGCAGATCTCATGGCACTGACTGGGTACAATCTCCTCAGCAGGTCAAAGACTATGTGTTATAGTTCTTTATCCTAGCAGCTCTAGGCACAAAATCAGTGCTGAAGCAATGCTAGTTAATTGTTGAATCTATATTACCTAGTACAAACTATTTGTATTTACTCTGGCTTTAAGAAGTTAATAGTCATTAGACTTTGAAGTTCAGTTAAAGGCCCTAGTCTCTTTATAAGCCTAGAAAATTTTAGCATTTTTTTTAAGGACTTTTAAAATAATACTCTCATCTCATTTACAGATTCTGTTAAACACTTTCAGCGATTTAACTTTTTTTTTGCTTTTTTTTTTTGCTTTTTAGGGCCATACCCATGGCATATGGTGGTTCCCAGACTAGGGGCTGAATCGGAGCTATAGCTGCCGGCCTAAGCCACAGCCACAGCAATGGGTGCGACCCATCTGAGCCTCGTCTGCGACCTATACCACAGCTTACTGCAATGTCAGATCCTTAACCCACTGAGTGAAGCCAGGGATTGAACCCGTAACCTCATGGTTCCTAGTCAGATTCAATTCCCCTGCTCCATGGCAGGAACTCAACTTTTCTTTTACGGCCGCACCTGTGGCATATGGAGGTTCCCAGACTAGGGGTTGAACTGGAGCTGCTGCTGCTGGCCTTCGCCACAGCCACAGCAACTCGGGATCTGAGCCAAGTCTGCGACTACACCATAGCTCGTGGCAAAGTCAGATCCTTAATCCACTGAGCGAGGTTAGGGATTGAACTGGCATCCTCATGGATACTAGTTGGATTCGTTTCCACTGAGCCACAATGGGAACTCCCAACTTTCAGCCATTTAAAATCACATTTATAAATGTAGTGTACTATATTTCCTTTTAAAAGTACTTCAGTTATCTGACAGACCCATCCAAGGACCTAAGCCATTTTTATAAATCTAATAAATTAAACATATGGACATGGTGAACCTAATTTCTCTGAAATGTTTCACTACTACATATAAACTTGGTAAGACTTCTACTTAAAAATCATAAATCTGGAGTTCATGTTGTGGCTCAACAAGTTAAGGACCCAACATCTCTGTGAGGATGTGGGTTCGATCTCTGGCCTCTTTCAGTGGGTTAAGGATCCAGTGTTGCCACAAGTTGTGGTGAAGGTTGCAGATGTGGCTGGGATCAGTATTGCCGTGGCTGTGGCGTAGGCCCCAGCTATAGCTCCAGTTCGACCCCTGGCCCGGGACTTTCTATATGCAGCAGATGCGGCTGTAAAAAGAAAAAAAAATCATAAATCTAAATCAATTACCTGATTACACTTTCTTTTTTTTTTTTTGCCACCAGGGAACTTCGATTACACATTTCTCGAAATGAGCACAAACTTACAGAAGAGTTGAAAGTACAGGACAAAGAACTCTTTTCTGAACCATTTAAGAGTAAGTTGCCAATCGGACGCCCCATCATCTCTGAACGTTTTAGTACGTGTTTTCCCACAAACAAGGACATTCTCCTATATAACAATAACATAGCCATTAAAATCAGGAAATTGAGGAGTTCCTGGAGTGGCGCAGCGGAAATGAATCTGACTAGGAACCATGAGACTGGGGGTTTGATCCCTGGCCTCCTTCAGTGGGTTAGGGATCTGGCATTGCCGTGAGTTGTGTAGGTCACAGATGCGGCTTGGATCCTGCATTGCTATGGCTGTGGCGTAGGCCAGCAGCTGTAGCTCTGACTGGACCTCCAGCCTGGGAATATCCATATGCTGTGAGTGCGGCCCTAAAAAGCAAAAAAAAAAAAAAAAAAAATCAGGAAATTGATTCTGATACATTATCACCACTAACTACCAGACTCCAGTTAAATTCTGTCTATAACCCTAAAGATGTCCTTTAGAGCAAACCAAGTTCAGAATCAAGTTTTCATCCAGTCTCTCTCTTTTTTTCTTAGTGGCTGCACCTGTGGCATACGGGAGTTCCTAGCTGGGGACTGAAGCCCAAGTCTCCACAGTGAACTGAGTCGCTGCAGTCAGATTTCTTAACTCATTGCGCCAAGGTGGAAACTCTGCCACATGTTCATTTAGTCATCCTAAGTCTATTCTTCTTCAGCGGTTCCTCAGGCCAGTTGTTTTGCAGAACATCCCTGGTTTTGGGGTATGTCTGGGCTTCAAGATTAGATTTCAGGTTATGTACGTTGGGCAGAAATATCACAAGAAGTGTTGTCCGTGTCTTACTGCATTCTCTCAACTGGTGTCCGTGTCTTACTGCATTCTCTCAACTGGTGTCCTTGTCTTACTGCATTCTCTCAACTGGTGTCCTTGTCTTACTGCATTCTACCAATTTCTTTGTTCCCTATTTTGTTCAATGGGTTATAATCCATCGCCAGCATTCTTTATCTTGGTTCCAATCATTGTTCACTGTGATCACTGACTAAGGTGGTATCTCCCAGTATTTACTATGAACAATTTTTTTTTAGTCCCTTTGTAACCAATCAGGATTTTGGAACTCTGTAAATATCCTAAAAGCTCTGATAAAAGTCAACTTATTCTTTTTTTTTTTTTTTTGCCTTTTTAGGACCACACCCGTGGCATGTGGAAGTTCCCATGCTAAAGGTCGAATCAGAGTTGCAGCTTCCAGCCTACGCCACAGCCATAGCAACACCAGGTCTGTGACCTACACCACAGCTCACGTTGATGCCTTGATTATTTTAATCCTTTAATCCACTGAGCAAGGCCAGGGATCAAACCCACATCCTCATGGATTCATTACCACAGATCCACAATGGAAACTCCTCTTTTCTTTGTCTGTTCCCTATTTTGTTCAATGGGTTATAATCTATCGCCACCATTCTTTACTTTGATTCTTATATTATCTCTAATAAAACAGTTTTGTTCCTTTGGACATGTTTCCCTAATTTTTTGAGCACTCCTTTGTTTTCTGGCACAATAAAATGTTTCAGGTTTGTATAGCACGTTCCCTGCCTTAGTCCTGGAATCACTCCTTTCTCCAAGGAGTCATGGAAAATAGAATTTAGAAGCTAAGACCTTGGCCTTGTGTGCTCCTTGCCATTGGGATGATGCTATTCCTGGGTCCTTTTAGTGGAAAGAAATGGAAAGAAACATAGCTCCCATTACCTTTATTTATTTGTTTTATTGGCCGCACCCGAGGCATGTTGTAGTTCCCTGGGCTGGGGTCGAACCCATGCCACAGCAGTAACCAGAGTTACAGCAGTGATGACGCTGGATCCTTAACCCGCCGAGCCACCAAGGAATCCCCCATTTCCTCCAGTATGTTTACTGATTTGATCCATAGCTAGGTATGCAATAAATCTCCCACCTGGGCTGCCACTTCTTTTCCCTGCCAGGACTCTGACTCTGTACCGTGAGCCTCCCCAGCACGGATTCCCTTCTTATCCTGCCTGGGATCTGACACTCTGCCCAGGGCCACCGTGGCCCCTCACTCTTTCTGAAGACTCACCTGATTCTCATTTGAGGTAGCTGGATTCTATAAAGTTGCTGCAAACACTGAATTCGTGAATTGGCTCTAAGGGAAATACGGAAGTGGGTTCCCAAGAGCCTCTGGTCATAACATTTTTGTCAATTATCAATACATACTTAGTTTAATGTGTATTTCTATTTAAAGTATGTTATTTAATAGATACTGTTGGTTCATTAACATTGAACTTATAACCAATAGCGCTATAACCCAGGCCTGAATGAAGTTCAGCTTCATGTTTTCTCTGTAAGGCATATCAGAGCCTTCTTGCACTTAGCAACCGCAGACAGCACTTCAGGACTATACTTGGGGGCCATTACAGACAGACAAAAAAAGCAACAAAGGGACAAAACGTGAAAAACACGGCACTAAATAGACCAAGAAAGGACACGCTTTTATAGTGATGAGAGCTGAAACAAGGCACATCAACCAGTTCAACTTCAGCTGGGAAGGTGCGCTTGCGGCAACTCAAGCTTCTCGCCCTTCTAAGCACGCGCCTAGATTCGCAAGAGTGAACTGTGCAGTCCCTTCCCAGCCCCTCATCCTGAGCCTTGAATTAGCAGTTTGAAATTGACTATGGTAGGTGTATGTACACCACAGACGTCTGCACATGCTGCTAGCCAGGGCTTTTCTTTTTTTTTGAGAACTGGTCGTTAAACCTTAACCAGCATACCACTGCACGAACCCCGTTTATGGTTGCTGTACCACTGACTTCATAACCCCAAAAGGGAACATGGCCAGACACCCTTCTAACCTCTCTTCACAGAAGTCTGCAACCCTTTTATCACTTGTTTGGATGCTTCATTTCTTTCTCTTCAAACAGGTAACCTCAGCGCTAAAGATTTTTTTTGATAGATGCCTGTAGTCTTTCAGCTTCCTAGGACCACAACCCTTACGACAGTGGAAATAAAATCTGCCTGAGTCTAGGGCCTTTTTTTCAGCTTTGTCCCATTCAGTCATGACCTTCAAGGTCAAACTGTTTCCCTCCTCCTCAGCCTCCAACACTGTGCCCCCCCCCCCCCCCCGCCCCACTGGCCCCTTCCCCAGCGTCCAGCCCAGAATCCTCATGCTATAAACTTTCCTCATTTCTTTTTTCCTGTTAAGGCTCCTTTTGCAGACAAGCCTCCTGGCCTCACAGCCTGGAGTGCAGGGGCCCCTCCCCCACCGGCAGGTCTCCTCCCGCTGGGCAAGCCAGTTCCCTTAACACCTGGCACCGGCATGTGGACAAAGAACTCATGCAGTTGTGCTGAGCCTGGTGACTTAGGCTGTAAAACTGCAGTCCAACTTGTTAAACCCAGATTCAGGTAGATAGCCAAGCAGGGCCAAGGCTGCCCTGCATCTGGATTTTGGCAGACAGAGCAGTTTCCCCATCTGTGGGAGCCTTAGTGTGGCCTTTCTCTCTAGGAGGCAATGCCGGTATAATTTATTGGGCCATAATTGTTGAAAGGAGCAGTCCTTCAGGCCATTCATTCAGGCCCAAAGTGTTTCTTTATTGAGCATTCTCAGTGTTCTCAGCCTTGTGCTATGTGGTGTGTGTGTGTGCACGTGCGTGTGCATGTGTGCAAGTGCGTGCGTGTGCTGAGGGGCGAGTCACAAAAAAAGACCAAGATCCAGTCTCTATTCTGTAGCTCCCAGTCAAGCAACAATAGAAAGCAGAATATGCTAAAGCCTAATATGTAGTAGAAACAGTAAAGGCTAAAGAATTTCAAAGGAAGAATTTCTCACAATGGACTTGAGTTTCACAGGATTTGGAGGATGAATGAGATTTAGTCAGTGAATGGCAAGATTGAGGGCTCTTCACCTGGGAGAAGAACTCACTGGATGGGTATGGAAGGTCCCTGGACAGATCTAGGGAGTGGCAAGTCCTTGGGATAGAATTCCTAAGGTGGAGGCTCCTGGGGAAGGTCTTCCGAGGGAAGAGCTGAAGATGTGGGCAGAGATCATGTGGGAGAGAAACTTGAGTGATGAGAAAAGGAGTTTGAACTCCATTCTGCAAGAAAGAGGAACCCTCATTGAAAGTTTTCAAGGAGACGACACACCTATGGTCAACTCCATGCACCTATTGTCAACTAATCTATGATAAAAGAGGCAAGAATATATGGAGGAAAGACAGTGTCTATAATAAGTGGTGCTGGGAAAATGGGACAGCTACATGCAAAAAAAAGAAATTAGAATATACTCTAACACCATACACAACAAATAAACTCAAAATAGATTAAAGACGTAAACGTAAGACTGGATACTATAAGACTCCTAGAGGAAAACATAGGCAGAACCCTCTTTGACATAAATCTCAGCTATACCTTTTTTGATCCATCTCCTAGAATAATGAAAATAAAAACAAAAATAAACAAATGGGACCTAATTAAACTTAAAAGCTTTTGCACGGCAAAGGAACCCATAAGACGAAAAGACAACCCACAGAATGGGAGAACATTTTTGCAAATGAAGCAACTGACAAGGGATTAATCGCCAAGATACACAAACATCTCATGCAGCTTTTTATAAAAAAAAAAAAACAGTCAAAAAATGGACAGAAAGTCTACACAGACATTTCTTAAAAGAAGACAGACAGATGGCCAACAAGTACATGAAAAGATGCTCAGCATTACTAATTATTAGAGAAATGCAAATCAAAACTACAATGAGGTCTCATCCCCACACTGGTTAAAACTGTCATCATCAAAAAATCTATAAATAATAAATGTTGGAGAGAGTGTGGAGAAAAGGGAACCCTCCTACATTGTTACTGGGAATGTAAATTGCTGCAACCACTATGGAGAACAGTATGGAGGTTCCATAAAGAACTAAACAAAGAACTACCACACGATCCAGAAATCCCATACTGGCCATATATCTGGCGAAAACAATAATTTGAAAAGATGTAAGCACCCCAGTGTTCATTGCAGCACTCTATACAATAGCCAAGACATGGAAGCAACCTAAATGTCCATCAACAGAGGAGTGGATAAAGAAGATGTGGTATATATATATACAACGGAATATTATTTGGCCATAAAAAGAATGAAATAGTGTCATTTGAAGCAACATGAATGGACCTATAGGTTATCATACTAAGTGAAGTAAGTCAGATAAAGACAAATATCATATGATATCACTTACATGTGGAATCAAGTAAAAGCGATACAAAAGGACTTAGTCATAAAACAGAAACAAACTCACAGAGTTCAAAATATAGTCACCATAGGTGAAACCATGGGGGCCAGTAGGATACATTAGGATTTGGGGATTAACATACACACACTACTATTAATAAAATAGATAACTAACAAGAACCCACTGTATAGCACAGGGGAATCTACTCAATATTCTGTAATAACCTATATGGGAAAAGAATCTGAAGAAGAATGGATATATGTGCATGTATAATTGACTCATTTTCCTGTACATCTGAAACCAATACAACATTGTAAGTCAACTATACTGCAATAAAATTTAAAAAAAGAGAAAGTTTTCAAGATGCATATTGAGTAGCATATTGAGTAGCATATTGAGTCTGTGTCATATGAAGGCAAAATTGGGATTTCTGCTGTCACCAACGAAGGCTGAAGGGGTATCAAGTGAAGGAAGAAGGTTGGGAATGTTTCCAACATCCAGCTGTGCTCACTGGGTTGTTCTTGTTGTCCAGTCCCCTTCGGCAGTAGATGTCAGGTATAATAACGTGACTCATACTGCTAGTAACAGTAATAAATGTATAACCATAAAAGTAATAATACCTATAAGTATAGGTAAAATTAATTGAACATTCCCTATATTTTAGAACCTGAGCTAAGCACCCTAAATATGATCTTGTAAAACACTCACATCAGCTCTATGAAGTAAACACTGTTACCATCTCTGTTTTTTACAGAGAGAAAAACTAAAGCACAGAGAAGTGAAGGGATTTTCGCAAGACCACACAGTCAGGAAGTGGAAGGGGATGAGATGAGAACCCAACACTGCCTGACTCCAGAGCTTGAACTCTGCCTACACTGTATACATACTTCCTTGTGAATGAGACACTTCCTCAGTGGAGCAGTCCCCAGGGTATCTGAGCAAGATGGCAAATGGTAGCCTGGATGTCAACCCAGGTAGGTGGTTTAGTAAGTGGTTGAAGGCCCATGTTCAGAGGGTCCTGGAGAATGAACTCAGAATGCCTTGGAGGGTAATGTCTAGTGATGTCACAGGCTCTAACAATTCAGTTCGTTTAATGATGAATTAATTCATTGATTAAAAAAAAATTTTTTTTTGTCTTTTTAGGGCCACACCTGCGGCATATGGAGTTTCCCAGGCTAGAGGTTGAGTTGGAGCTATAGCCGCTGGCCTACCCCACAGCCACAGCAACACCAAATCCGAGCCACATCTGCAACCTACACCATACACAGCTCACAGCAACACCAGATCCTTAACCCACTGAGCGAGGCCAGGGATCGAACCTATGTCCTCATGGATACTACTCAGATTCATTTCTGCTGAGCCATGACAGGAACGCCAATTCATTGATTTCTAACAGGAGGCCCACAGAACATCTGTTCTATAGACATCTTTGTCACACATCCTGGTTAAAAAATAGTCAAAATAATCAATGTTTTAAAATCAAGAGATAAAAAAATTCCAGAACTCCAGATTCTAAAGGAAGCTGGAGATCAGGCCACAGTGCCTTTGCGCTCCTGCAGAGGAACAGCCAGCTGGAGTCTGCAGTAGCTGCCCCTCTGCACAGGGACTCTTGGTCCCCTGTTCCCAGAGCCCATGCTGCTCACACAGAGTGTACACTTACACCCAGCCCCGTGGATCCACTTACGTTATCTCCTTGGGCTCTGTAGGTATTTATTTTGAAGCTCTGTTGACAGATGGTTCCCCAAATAGTCACAGATGAAGTGAAAGTGGGAGGAATGGCAAGAAAACGGATAACAACATCCAGAACCAGAAAGATCTAGTTGACAGATGTGTATCTAGTGAGAATTTAATAGAGATAAATGTAAAGTCTTGTAACTGTCCATTAAATCAACTGTCCTAGTGGGGACACAAAGATATGGCTGAAGAGTAATAAACAAAAACAAAAGCAAAAAAACCACACACACAGTTTTTAATGGATGAAAGCCTCAACGTGAATCAGTAGTATAATGTGAGTGCCGAAAAAGCTGTGATTTTAGGCTACATGAATAGAAGTATAGAGCAAATGTTTGGCTTCCTTATAATCAGGTTTAGTGACGTACTGCATAGCCTCCCAGGAAGAGGATGAATCGATGTCACGGGGTAGAGACTAAGGGAGGAGAGACACTGGCACCGTGTACGGAAGCTGCTCAGAGCTGCTCAGAGACAGAAGGGCTGCTCAGGACGTCATGTGTTCCCTGAAAACCAGTGTTCAAGCATGAACAGGGTGACCACTTGGCAAAAAGATGGGGTGGTAAGTGAACCACCAGAGGATAACGGGTCTCAAAGAACCTCAGGTCCATTTTGACACTCACATTCCATGATTCCATGCTCTTTAAAGAAAGGCAAGTGAGGAAGTTCCTGTTGTGGCTCAGCAGTTAATGAACCCGACTAGTATCCACGAGGATTCGAGTTTGGTCCCTGGCCTCACTCTGTGTGTTAAGGATGTGGTGTAGCCATGAGCTGTGGTGTAGGTCACAGATAGACAGGGCTCAGATCCTGTGTTGCTGTGGCTGTGGCTGTGGCCAGCACCTGTATCTCTGACTGGACCCCTAGCCTGGGAACTTCCATATGCCACGGGTGTGGCCCTAAAAAGCAAAAGAAATAAAAGAAGAAAGGGAAGTGAGTATTAACCTCTCTGTGCCTTTTTTTTTTTTTTTTTTTTGCATTTTAGGGCCACGCCCATGGCATGTGGAAGTTCCCAGGCTAGGGGTCCAATCAGAGATACAGGTGCCAGCCCATACCACAGCCACAGCAATGCAAGATCCAAGTTGCATCTGCGACCTACACCACAGCTCACAGCAAGGCTGGATCCTTAACCCACTGAGTGAGGCCAGGGATCGAGCCCACATCCTCACGGACACTAGTTGGATTCATCTCTGCTGTGCCGCAATGAGAACTCCTCTCTGTGCCATTTCATGTCAGAGCTACACAGCGGTGCCAGTTTAGAAGAAAGCACCGGTTAACTGTGAAAGCTTATGGCCAGATCTCTGAAAGGCGAGCGCTCTCTGCCTTAATCTCATTCTTTGAGGTCTTCAGATGTGGGCCGGGCTGACGATAGCCCTTTGTCCCATCCCCTAGGTTTGTGGGATGGCTGGACTTGACATGTAGACATGACACATATTGAGGAGAAACAAAGGCTTTGAGGAAAGGATAGCCACAATGTTCAAACAAATTGCCAGTTATAGAGGCTCCCTGCAGAGTCTCCAACCGAATCTGGAAGTCTGCTCTCTGACCACACTTTCTAAGCACTGGGTTAGCAATGAGTCCATACCATCCAATGCCCATAATCACAGCACATAGGAGGTGTTACTTTGTAGAGGGAAAGAACACATGCTCTGGAGTCAGACAGTATGGGTTCAAGTCCTGATCCAGGTAACTCGTGTGTAAGATGAGGATAATAACACCTATGCTCAGGAGAATATATATAGTGTTTGTATCTTAGTAGATGATTAACAGAAAATAACCAAAGATTTGTGTTACTTTACAAATACATTTTTTCTGTCTGCATACGTAGCATGTAAAAGTTCCCAGGCCAGGGATCAAACCTGTGCCACAGCAGTGACCTGAGCCATAGCAGTGACAACACCGGATCCTTAACCCACTGAGCCCTACAAATATTTTTTAAAAACCAGACTTATTTTCTTTTTTTTTTCACTTGGTATGGCTTTGCCTGTCAGGCTGCTTGTATCTCGGCAGCTTTGGTCCTTTGAAAAAAAACACGTGTTAAGGAGACTGGATGGAGGGATTAGGAGATATGAGTGCCCATTGTGGGCAGAATCCACCCACTGTTCCCACGGAGAGCACTAGCAGTTTTCATCAGAAGCCCCTCATTCACCATCTAACTCAACATCACCTATAAGAGGCTCCCCAGGGGTGATTTCTGTCACCAGCTTCTCAAAGTATGGGTCCTCAAACATGCCGAGCACATCCCCAGCCAGGGCCTTTTTCTTGCTGTTCCTTCAGCCTGAAACTCTTGCCTCACACGTGTGTGTGACTCAGTCTCTTTCTTCATTTAAATGCTGCCTTGTCAGAGGAAGCCTGCCTGAGCAGTCATCTAGAATATCACCTTTACCCTTGTCCTGATTTATCCTTCTTGCCCTGAACACCGCATGACATATGATGTAATTACTTTTTATCTTTCCTGTCTCATTAAATGTGTGCTCTGTGAGAGCAGGGGGCCCAACCCCAGGGCCTGGAACATTAGGTCTCAGTGAATGTTTTTGGATTGTGTGGTTTACAGTGTTTGCCTGGATGGCTTCTTTGCATCCCAGAAAAACTCTACCCTAAACCACCCTGAGTTGACTCTGAGTAATGGATCTGAGGCCAAACAGCAATTCCAAGAGTGAGAGAAAGCTACCCACCTGGCATTGGGATGGGCCTGTTTTCAGGTCGGCTTCTCTACCTTCTGCTTCCCTGCTGCTCATAAGGCTGAACAGTAACAGCAGAAGCTGAGAGCAGGAGCAGGGGCCTCTAGAAGAAGGAGACATTTACTCATACAGTGGGGAAAGGGACAGAGCACCCCACTTCTGCTGGGCCCTGCTGAAAAATCCCTGAAGTAAGTAGCACTTACCACCCTGGCTTTCGGTGGTCCAACTGTCTGGTACCACAGAGCTGGCAAAGCTGTTTATAGATGGGCCTTCACACCAGAGCAAGGAAAGGGTCTGCTTCTGATGGCGCAGCCGAAGGTAAGACTTGAATGCGTTTTGTTGATATGCGGCCACTGCATTTTATTCACATGGAAGATCACGTTTACTACTCTGGCCCTTAAAGGGCTGATCCTGTTGAAGCAATACTTCACCAGCAGTTCACGGTCTGTCTAAACCTGTTTTTCCAAGCTGTGTTTGGCATTAGAGATAAACTCAGTTGGCTTGGAGGTTTTTTTGTGTGTGTTGTTGGCATTTGGCCTTGTTGGGCAGCAGGAGCTTTTGAGCTGACAATTCAAACAGTGTCTTTTGATGGAAAGTGGTCAAATGGATAAGCTGTGGGTCTTAAATGAAGAAACATTTTTGGGTTACTATGAATATAATGATGTTTTGCGTGACATTGATTAAAAAAAATCTAACTGATAAAAGTAAACAGCTCACAGGGTGGGGGAGCGAGGGCTGAAAAACAACATTTAGACTTGAGTAAGATAATTAACTCAGCACTTGGCTATATTACGTATTCTGCATTTGTCCTTCAAAACACGTAGCTCATACAGCCTATACAAGCATTTCTCCTTGTCATCAGAGCTTGCTGGCTCTGGGCACAGAGAACGGATAGTCCCCACCCCCACCCCCCAACAACTCCTTTCCTTCAGGATGGAGGAGGTGTGGAAATGTGGTAAAAATATGTGTTTGGTGACTCAGTGTTGTCATTGCCCATTTACTGGAGTACAAAAATGGCTGAGGCCCAGACTGGGGACAGGCAGAGATCATGGCCTTTTATTCAGGACTTTCCAGCATGTTTTAAACCAACTTTGGAACAAGCATACACACCCATTTCCCTGTTTATGCTATGCACGCTGTCTAACTTAATAAGATGGTGGGTCCTTAAATGGTGGCACCTATGAGTCATTCTCCTGGGTTTGGAAAGTGCCTGGCACAGGGTGCTCAGTAATGACTGTTTAATAGACTTGAATGATCATGAAGCAGAATTAGAAATGGAGGAGCTTTAGACATCACCAAGTCCAAGAATCCAATTTCATAGAGAAGGGAGAGAAGAGCTGAAATAATTTGCCTAAGCTCCCCTAAATCTGGCAGCCACCAACAATCAGGGCTTTTGATTCCTTGCCAGACCTTTTTCCATTAGAAAACCCAACATGTCAGAGCTGAAAGTGGTCCTGGCATTCGTGAAACATCTTTCTATTTTGTGTGTCTGTGTGTACATGTGCCTGTGTATTGGATCACGACTAATTGCAGTATAAAAAAGAAAAAAACCAAAAGTCCTCCCTCTAACGCTCTCATTTTATAGATGAGGAAACTGAGGTCCAGAGTCACAGTATAGCTGCAGGGGTTACATGGTCACATGGGGCAGGCAGACCAGGACCCCTTACTTTCTAGGAGCTAAGCCTGGGGTTTTCCTGGGTGACAGCGCCAGGCCCTCCAGAGCTTAGGAATCTGCCAAAGTCCCCGTGGGGACTTGACACCAAGTCACCCCATCACGATAAAACACTCTGGGAGGGTAAACACCTTAAGCTTGTGGCCAGGCTTAGCACACACGCAGTACTCAGAAAGTGTTTGTTGAATGAATGAAATACTAAGGGTATTTTGAGGCAGACCTTGTAGAGAGTGGCTATAAAGTCTCAATGTCAAAAACAACATACACTTTAACAGAATGTCTACATCTTTTTTTTTTTTTTTTTTTGGTCATTTTAGGGCTGCACCCACGGCATATGGAGGTTCCCAGGCTAGGGGTCTAACTGGAGCTGTAGCTGCCGGCCTACACCAGAGCCACAGCAACGCGGGATCTGAGCCGCGTCTGTGACCTGCACCACAGCTCACGGCAACGCGGAATCCTTAACCCACTGAGCAATGCCAGGGATAGAACCCGCAACCTCATGGTTCCTAGTCGGATTCGTTAACCCCTGTGCCACGACGGGAACTTCCAGAACGTGTACATCTAAATGTGTCTTGTTTTCCAAAGAATTCACTTTTCTAGGCCGTGTACATTGACTTAAATAGGCCGCTAGTGTTCAAAATACTTTTGAAAACTCTCTTTTGGCATTTCCTCTTGAGTCCTTTAATTAAGCCCTATAAAACAAGGGCTCATGACTTTAGAGTCACCTCTTCTTTTTGACCTAAACACATTTTTTCAGGCAAATTTCCTCTCATGTTCATCGTATTTTATATATTCAAAGGTGTTTATTAAATGTCATTTGCAGGTCAGCATCCCTGACTGCAAGATTTAGAATCTAATCACTACAGACATGAGCAGTGAATATTCAGTGAATGCCAGGCACTGTGTTTATAAGCACCTCATATAAAACGATTTATTTGATCCCCACAACCACTTTAAAAAGTAGGTATGGAAACTGAGACTTAGGGAAGTTAGATTGGTGGCCCCATGACACAAAGCTGAGAAGAGATGGGTTTAAATCCAGGTCTGACTCCAGAGACCAATGGCTTCAGCTTCCTGATATTTAGCAAGTCAGAACGTACTCTTCAACACAAATTTTTAATGGCTCTGTGGCATTCCACTCTCTATATGGACTATAACTTACCAGGTAGCCTTCAACTGCAAAACATTTTGATTATTTCCATTAAAATCTTTTTTTATGGTTGCACCCACAGCATATGGAAGTTCCTGGGTCAGGGATTGAATCTGAGCCAGCTGTGGCAATGACAGATCCTTTACCCACTATGCCATAGCAGGAACTCCAATTTCCTTTTTCTTTCTTTTTTTCTTTTCTTTTGCTTTTTAGGGCCTCACCCGAGGCATATGGAGGTTCCCAGGCTAAGGCCTGAATTGGAGCTGCAGCTGCCAGCCTAAGCCACAGCCACAGCAATACATGATCTGATCCTCGTCTGTGACCTACACCATAGCTCAAGACAACGCCAGATCCTTAACCTGCCAAGTGAGGCCAGGAATCGATCCCGCATCCTCATGGATCCTAGTCGGGTTCTTTAACTGCTGAGCCACGAAGGGAAATCCTTCTTTTTCCCCCTCTCTTTTTCCTTTTTCTTTCCTTTTTTTTTTTTAGGGCCATACCTGCAGCGTATGGAAGTTCCCAGGCTAGGGGTCAAATCTGAGATGCAGCTGCCAGCCTGTGCCACAGCCATAGTAATGTGGGATTCTGAGCCGCGTCTGCAACCTACAACACACCTCATAGCAACACCGGATCCTTAACCCACTGATCAAGGGCAGAGATTGAACCTGTATCCTTATGGATACTAGTCAGATTTCTGACCCATTGAGCCATGACAGGAACTCCTCCATTAAAATATTTAGAGAAATGCTGTGACGAACATCCTTGGACATAAATCTTCACATGTGGTGCTTGATCTTTTCTTCAGAAGAATTTAGATTCAGCATTTCCATTTCACATCTGTTTTTTTTGGCTGAACCCATGCATTCAGAAGTTCTTCAGCCAGAGGTCAAACCTGCGCACAGCAGCAACAATGCCAGATCCTTATCCTGCTGAACACCAGGGAACTCTTCCAGGTCATATTTTTAAGGCTTTTAACTGTCCTTGCTTCCCAGCAGTTATATTATCATTATTTATGTCACTGCCAATCTGGGAAGTATAAAAAGATAACTCCTTATGTTGATCTGTATTTTGGTATTTATTAGTGAGGAAAACGTTTCTCTTTTTCATTTGTATTCTTTTTTTGTAAATTGCCTTTTGTTCATTTGTTTTTTACTGGAGTATATGTCTTCTTCCTTCTGCTTTATGAGAGTGTTTTTAAAATTAAGGATATTAAGCCTTTGTCTACCTTTCATACTGACAACATCTTGTTTGTGGCTTGCCTCTTCATTCTTTTAAAAAATCAAATATGTTTCAAAGTTTTATGTAGGCAAATCTATGCATCTTTCACGATTTTTGCTTTGAAAAACCTGTATGACTCAAGATTATATAAACACTTTCTGTATTTTCTAGTTATTTTAAGGTATTTAAAAAAATAAGCCATATATTTAAAATTTTATCTTTTTAAAAATATTTGTTTTATTTTTGGCTGCAGCATGTAGCAGTTTGATATGGGATCTCAGTTCCCAGACCAGGGATTGAATCTGGGCCACAGTAGTGAAAGCACTAAGCCCTAACCACTAGACCACTAGAGAATTCCTTGAAAACTTATCTTGATGACTGGTAGGCAGTGGGAATTCTAGCTTAATTTTTTCAAACAGAAACCAACAATTCTAGTACTTTTTGTTTGAATAATATTTCCCCTCTCTGATTTTTTTAAATTGAGATCTAACATAATATTAGTTTCATGTATACAGCGTAATGATTCAATATTTGTAAATAATGCAAAATGATCACCTCAATAAGTCTAGTTCACATCCATCACCACAGTTACAAAAAATTTCTTCCCTGTGATGAGAACTTTTAAAATCTACTCTCTTAGCAACTTCCAGATATGCTAATAGTATTATAACTATGGTCACCATGCTGTATATTATATCCCCATGACTTATTTATTTTAAAACCGGAAGTTTCTACCTTTTGACATCTTCACCCATTTCACCCCCCCCCCCGCCGCTTTACCTCTAAGTTATTTTTTAATTAATTAATTAATTAGTCTTTTTAGGGCCTCACCCGCAGCACATGGAAGTTCCCAGGTTAGGGGTTGAATCAGAGCTATAACTGCCAGCAACGTGGGATCCGAGCAGCATCTACGATCCACACCACAGCTCACGGCAACACCAGATCCTTAACACACTGAGTGAGGCCAAACCTTTGTCCTCATGGATACTTGTGGGGTTTGTTACTGCTGACCCACAATGGGAAATCCTTCACCTCTAACATAAAGGCCAATTTTATTGAATACTCAATATTTGTAAATACTTGGGTCTGTTTCAAGTATTTAAATTTTATTTTACTTATCTGCCTATTCTGTGCCAAACCTTGCTTTTTAATTACTCTGGCTTTATTTTTATTTTTTCTCTTTTTGTCCTTTTATGGCCGCACCCATGGCATATGGAGGTTCCCAGGGTAGGGGTCTAATCGGAGCTGTAGCCTCCGGCCTATGCCACAGCCACAGCAACGCAGGGTCCGAGCTGCATCTGTGATCCATGCCACAGCTCATGGCAACACCGGATCCTTAACCCACTGAGCAAGGCCAGGGATCGAACCCGCAACCTCATAGTTCCTAGTCAGTTTTGTTTCTGCTGCACCACGATGGGAACTCCCTACCCTGGCTTTATAATAAGTTTTGAATTTCAGTATTTAAAAAGTAAAATATTAATTTAAGGTGCACAACTTGATGATATGATAATCATATACCTTGCAAAATTATCACCACAATCAAGGTAATTGACATAGCCTTAACTTCTCTTCTTTTCTTTTCCCTTCTCTCTTCTTTTTTTGTGATGATAACATTTAAGATCTACCCTCTAAGGAGTTCTGGTTGGGGCTCAGCAGGTTAAAAATCCGATGTAGTTTCTGTGAGGATGCAGGTTTGATCCCTGGACTCAGTGCGTTAAGGATCTGGCATTGCTGCAAGCTGTGGCGTAGGTCACAGATGTGGCTCCTCAGATTAGGCTAGCTGTGGTGGTTCTGATTCGACCCCTAGCCTGGAACTTCCATATGCCGTGGGTGCAGCCCTCAAAAAGAAAAAAAATGGTCTCCTCTCTTAGCAGTTTCAAGTATAAAATATAGTATTGTTAACTATAACCACATTGTTGTACATGTGTTTATCTTCTTTTATATACTTTGATAAAATTTAGCTCTTCCTTTAGGTAGATCTTTATATATATATATATATACACATATATATACATTTTTTTGTATTTTTAGGGCCACACCCGTGGCATATGGCCCAGGCTAGAAGTTTAATCAGAGCTGTAGCCGCCAGCCTGTGCTACAGCCACAGCAACGCGGGGTCTGAGCTGCATCTGCGACCTACACCACAGCTCACAGCAACGCCGGATCCTCAACCCACTGAGCAATGTCAGGGACTGAACTCGTGTCCTCATGGATACTTGTCGGGTTCGTTAACCACTGAGCCATAATGGGAACTCATGTACATTTTTTTAAACTCACTGAATTTTATTACATTTGTAGTTGTACAATGATCATCACAACCCAATTTTATAGCATTTCCATCCCAAACCCCCAGCCCACTCCCCCACCCCCAGACCTGTCTCCTTTGGAAACCATAAGTTTCCAGCATCTGTGAGTCAGCATCTGTTCTGCAAAGAAGTTCACTGTGTCCTTTTTCCAGATTCCACATGTAAGTGATAGCATATGACATTGGTGTCTCTGTCTGTCAGACTAAGGTCACTGTCTGACTAACTTCACTCAGCATGATAATTTCTAGGTCCACACATGTTGCTGAAAATGCCATTACTTCTTTCTTTTAATGGCTGAGTAATATTCCATTGCATATATGTACCACATCTTCTTTATCCACTCCTCTGTCGATAGACATTTAGGTTGTTTCCATGTCTTGGCTATTGTATAGAGTGCTGCAATGAACAGTGGAGTACATGTATCTTTTCGAGTCATGATTTTCTCTGGATAGATGCCCAGGAGTGGGACTGCTGAATCAAATGGTAATTCTATTTTTAGTTTTCTGAAGCAAACTCCATACTGTTTTTCCATAGTGGTTGCACCAGTTTACATTCCTACCAACAGGATCTTCATACATTTTAAGGTTTATTTTATTTTATTTTGCTTTTTAGGGCCGCATCTGAGGCATATGGAGATTTCCAGGCTAGGGGTCAAATCAGAGCTACAGCTGCTGGCCTACGCCACAGCCATAGCAATGCAGGATCCGAGCTGCATCTGCGATCTATACCACAGCTCACAGCAACGCTGGATCCTTAACCCACTGATTGAGGCCAGGTGTTGAACCCACAACCTCATGGTTCCTAGTTGGATTCATTTCCGTTGCGGGAATTCCCATTTTAAGGTTATTTTTAAACTAAGTAAAGTTTATTCTGGGGTGATAAATATATGTACATACAGATACATACACACATGATTATGTATACACATATACATGCAGTAATACCTTGGAGATATTGTGCATTTGGGCCTAGACCACTGCAATAAAGCGAATGTCACAATAAAGTGAGTCACACAAATTTTTTGGTTTTCCAGTGCATAGAAAAGTTATGTTTGCATCATACTATATATAGTCCATTAAGTGTACAAAAGCATTATGAATTAAAAAAACAATGTAGATACCTTCATTAAAAATACTTTATTGTTAAAAAATGCTAAGCATCATCTGATGTGCACCTTGGAGACACGGTGGTTCTGTTTGTACAGAAGGGCAGTTACCGCACCTGTTCTTGTCTCCCGCGACCTTTTCCACGCTCCCCGCACCTGAGCGCTTTATGCCGTCAACACCTCGAGCCCCTCGCCTTTGGGGAGGCAGATCTGAGGCTTGTTCTCCCGTCTCCTCCATCGGCCGACTCGTGAATAAACTCATTCTTGGCTGCAAACTTTGCTGCGTGGCAGGGATTGGATTAAGATGGC
>PVHT021183726.1:10961226-10997081 GCA_004024745.2 Catagonus wagneri
TATACTGCACAAATGAACCTTTATGCAGAAAAGAAAATCAAGGACTTGGAGAACAGACTTGCGGTTGCCAAAAGGGTGGGGGAGGGAATGGGATGGTAGGGGGGTCTGGGGTTAATAGTTGTAGACTGTTGCCTCTGGGCTGGAAAAGCAAGGAGATCCTACTGTATAGCACTGGGAACTATGTCTAACCACTTGTGATTAATCCATATATGTATGTGTAACCCTATCACTATGCTGTACAGCTGGGTATAATGGAAAAAAAAAAGACTGGAGAGTTCCCATTGTTGCTCAGCAATAATGAACCCAACTAGTATCCATGAGAACTTGGGTTTGATTCCTGGCCTTGCTCAGAGGATTAAGGATCCGTCATTGCCATGAACTGGGGCGTAGTTTGTAGACACGGCTCAGATCCTGGGTTGCTGTGACTACATGGTGTAGGCTGGCAGCTGCAGCTCTGATTCAAACGCTAGCCTGGGAACTTCCATACGCCACAGGTGTGGCCCTGAAAAGACAAAGAAAAAAAACTGGACTTGGCTTTTTTTCCAGGGAAGATGCCAAGTACGCATCCTAGAGCTGTTCCTACTCTTGGTCAGCACAGGACTGGGCTGATGCACTAGGGCAGGGGTGACCAACCAACTTAGTATGAAGTGAGTAGAAAATTCCAGAGATGACAAGTGGGGGCAAAGGCAGCAGCACTGTTTCTCCTTTCTCATAGAACCTCCCGACATGAGACACAAAAAAGGGTCTAGTATCTCCCACTTCTTGTCTTCACCTCAAGTCTTCCTGAATTTGCATAACTGTAGCTAAATCTATCAGGCCAGTTTCATGCCTGCTGCAGAGTTCAACATCACAGCCAATCTGTGAGCCCCAAACCTTGGTCCCGTGATATAAGATAATCCCTCTCATAATGTTTTATTTATATCCTGAATGTGCCTTCAGTTTTTAAATTTAAGCACCTTCTCCCTTACCTCCCCTGACTAAGAACATTTTAAGTACCTGGGGTTCCTCAGTCCCTTTCCAAAGCTCTTGTATTTGTTTCCTATCGCCATGTGACAAATTGCCACAAACTTAAAACACCCATTTATTATCTCGCTGTTCTGTAGTCAGAAGTCTGTGGGCTTGGCAATGCACTTATCTTCAGATCGCAGAATGTCGAAATCAAGGTGTCAGAAGGGCTTTGTTCCTTTCTGGATGTTCTGGGGAAGAATCCACTAACACATTCACCCCAGGTGTTAGTGAAACACAGGTCCTTGTGGTTGTAAGGCAGAAGCCCAGTTCCGTCTGGCTGCCAGCCTGTAGCCCTTCTCAGCTCCTTACGTTTTCCTGTATTTCTTGTCACATTGCTTCCACAACTTCAAAGCCATCAATGATTGCATTAAGCCCTCATGCTTCAAATCTGTCCGACTTCTTTTTCTGTCTCACATGTCCTGCCTTTTACCGGAGCTTTTCTTTTCTTTTTTTTTTTGGTCTTTTGCCTTTTTAGGGCCGCAATCACGGCATATGGAGGTTCTCAGGCTAGAGGTCTACTCGGAGCTGTAGCTGCCAACCTACGCCAGAGCCACAGCAACACCAGATCCGAGCCACGTTCATGAACACACACACAGCTCATGGCAATGCTGGATCCTTAACCCACTGAGTGAGGCCATGGATCAAACCTGCAACCTCATAGCTCCTGGTCAGATTTGTTTCCCCTGTGACACAACAGGAACTCCTGAAAGTTCTCTTCTTTTTAAGGCTTATGTGATTAGACTAGGCTCACTGAGAACAAATCAAATAATCTCTTTATTTTAAAGTCTGTAAATCTTAATGACATCTGCAATGTCCCTTTTGCCGTGTTATAGAAAATGCTCATAGGTGTTAGGGATTAGGGCATAGGCATCTTTGTGGGAACATTATGGTTATTTTTAAAGCTTTCATATCATTATTTTCTATTCAGGATATTTTAGAATCATTATTTCCTTTGAAGAAGAAGTGGAAGACAGTTCCACCCTTTTGGGAAAAACAAACTACCAGCCACTCTCATGCCCAAATGTCACACAGATATCATGTTTTCATCTTAGGACTATAAAATTGTTTGATTCTGGCACAAACTCAGTAAAATTCATTTGGTGAATTTAAAATTTCAGATAGCCAATTATTGACATGCAATTAGAAATATTGGCATTTGATTAGAAAGCTTGCTTCTGTCTGAATTTTCCCAAGGTGGCAATCCACAAGATGGAAAGGAAACTGATGTAAACAGGGCAAAGTTAGGGATGGCGTTTTTAGTGATTACAGGGAAATTCTTAAAAGCAAAAACTGTCTAAGACTCTAAAATAATTTGTGCAATCAAGCCAGCTTTAGAGGACTTAATTATTGCCTAGCAAGTATAAATGGAGTATTTACAATGTTTTACACATGATAGTTTAAAAAAAATCCTGCAGTCAAAGAATTACCTCTAGGAGTTCCCACTGTGGCTCAGTAGTTAATGAATTCGACTAGGAACCATGAGGTTGCGGGTTCGATCCCTGGCCTTGCTCAGTGGGTTAAGGATCCGGCGTTGCCGGGAGCTGTGGTGTAGGTTGCAGACTCCTCCTGGATCCTGTGATGCTGTGGCTGTGGCGTAGGCCGGCGGCTACAGCTCCAATTAGACTCCTAGCCTGGGAACCTCCATATGCTGCGAGTGCGGCCCTAGAAAAGGCAAAAAGACAAAAAAAAAAAAAAAAAAAAAGAGAATTACCTCTAATATATATATATATATATATAGCTTTTTAGGGCTGCACCTACAGCATATGGAGGTTCCCAGGCTAGGGGTCGAATCGAAGCCACAGCCACAGCAACAACGCAGGATCCGAACCACGTCTGCAACCTACACCACAGCTCACGGCAATGCCGGATCCTTAACCCACTGAGCGAGGCCAGGGATCAAACTCATATCCTCATGGATCCCAGTTGGATTCGTTAACCTCTGAGCCACGAAGGGAACTCCACCTCTAATATATTTTTATTTTCTTCAACATTTGTCCTACGTGAACAATGAACAAATACTGATGCAACACTTATTACATGCAGGGCAGGTGTATAAGGAGCACCTCTATGCCCTCCTACTTACCTTTGGCCCTTATTTTGCACCAAGCTGTGTTTCTCTGAAATAGCACTGTCCAACAGAAATAGAATGCCAGCCATATATGTAATTCTGAACAGCTTTTTTGAGATTTAATTTACATACCATAAAGTTCACATATTTAAAGCATATGATTCAATGGTTTTTAGTATATTTATAGACTTGTGCAAACATCCCATGATCTAATTTTAGAACTTTCTTATCATCCCCAACAGAACACTTGTATCCATAAGCAGTCACTTCCCCTTCTCCCCTCCCTACCCTTAGGCCTTAAGCACTGCTAACCTACTGTCAGTCTCTACAGATTTTCCTATTCTTGACTTCCTCTATGAATGGTACCATATAATCCGTGGTGTTCTGTGATGGTTCTTTCCCTTAGCATAATATTTTTGAGGTTCATTCATGTTGTGGCATCTATCAGTACTTGATTTCATTTATGGATGAATAAATATTCCATTGTATGAATATAGCATATTTGTTTATCCATTCGTCAATTGATAGACATTTTAGCTTCTTCTGATTTTTGGCTATTTTGAATAATGCTGGTGTGGAGATTCTGCACAAGTTTTTTTGCATGGAACATGTTTTTATTTTGGATAAACATGTAGAAGTGAAATTGTTGGGTTAGGTGATAACCCCATGTTTAGATTTTTGAAGAACTTCTCAACTGTTTGTCAAAAATTAAGAGTTTCCCGATGGCCTAGCAGTTGAAGAGGAAGTGTTGTCACTGCTGTGGCTCGAGTTTGAGCCCAGGCCTGGGAACTTTTACATGCCATGAGTACAGGCAAAAAAAAAAAAAAAAACACATAATTTCAGGAATTGCTTTATTGAGGTATAACTGATATACAAAGACAATTATATATATATATATATATGAAGTATATAATTGATATGTTTTGACATATGTAAATACCTGTAAAGCCAACACTACAATCAAGACAATGATCATATCCATCACTCCAAAATTCCTTTCATATCTTTTTGAAATTCATTCTTCCCATCCATCCCAATCCATTACCACACTATTCCCATGTAAACACTGATCTACTTTCAGTCACTATGCTTTAGTGTGGATTTTCTAGAATTTTACATAAATGGAATCACACAGTATGTACTTCTCTTTGTCTGGCTTTTTTCACTGAACATAATTATTTTAAGATTCATCCATATTGGTGAATAAATCAATGATTCGTTCTTCTTTGTTAATGAGTGGTACATATATATATATATTTTCAATTTGTGTTTTTTAATCAAAATTAAATGTTTTTTCATTTTTTAAAGTTTTATTGAAGTATATTATTTACATTGTGATAATTTCTGCTGTACAATAAACTGATTCAGTTATACAATATATATCAGTTTGTTCATTCATTCACCTTTTGATGGATATTTGGGTTGTTTCTAGTTTTGGACTATTACAAATAAAGCTGCTATGAACATTCATGTATAAGTCTTTGGACATATCCCTGAATTTGGGGGGATGGGGTTAAAACCTGAATGGAATGTTTGGATTATGTGGTAGGTATAGATTTAACATTTTAAGAAATTTCTGAACTTTTTTCTAAAGTGGTTGTACAATTTATATTCTAACCAGCAAAATATGAGAGTTCCAGTTCCTCCAGATCCTCACCAACACTTGATGTGGTCAGTTTAAAAATTCTATTGATTCTGATAGGTGTGAAGAAATAAACTATTTCTGGTTTTAATTTGCATTTTCTTAATTACCAATGATGCTGAGCATCTTTTCATGCGCTTATTTGGTGAAGTGTGTTCAAATATTTTTCAATCTATAAAAATGTCTTTTTAATTGAGTTTTGGCCATGCCTCTAGCATGTGGAAGTTCCTGGGCCAGGGACTGAACCTGTGGTACAGCAGTGACCCAAGCTTCTGCAATGACAGTGCCTGATCCTTAACCCACTGCACCACAAGGGAACTCCTAGAGCTGTCACATATTTTTGATATAAATACCTTATCAGATGTGTATTTTGTAAATATATTTTTCCATTCTGAGACTTAGCTCTCCCTTCCTTCCTTCCTTCCTTCCTTCCTTTCTTCCTTCCTTCCTTCCTTTCTTTCTTGTCCTACAGCGCCAGCCTATGCCACAGCCACAGCAATGCAGGATCCAAGCTGTGTCTGCAACCTACACCACAGCTCACGGAAACGCCGGATCCTTAACCCACTGAGCAAGGCCAGGGATTGAACCTGAAGCCTCTTGGTTTCTAGTTGGAGTCGTTTCCGCTGAGCCACGATAGGAACTCCTCTCTTCTTTCTTTTAACAGTGTCTTTTGAAGAGCAGAACTTTTAAATTTTGATATAATTCAAATAACTGATTTTCTCTTATGGGAATTATGCTTTATGGTGTCAAATGTAATTTTTTTTGGTCAATTGACCACAATTATTGTCCCTCTTTTTCTTTTTTCTTTTTTTTTCTTTTTTTAGGGTGGCACTCAGCAGCATATGGAGGTTCCCAAGCTAGGGGTCAAATCAGACCTGTAGCTGGTGGCCTATATCACAGCCACAGCAATGCCAGATCCGAGCTGTGTCTGCAATCTACACCACAGCTCACGGCAATGCCTGATCCTTAACCCACTGAGCAAGGCCAGGGATTGAACCCACATCCTCATAGATGTTAGTCAGATTTGTTTCTGCTGAGCCACGACAGGAACTCCTTTTTTTCTTGTAGAAATTTTTTAGTTTTAGCCTTTATATTTAGGTAATGGTTAATTTTGAGATAATTTTGGGGTATGAGATATATAAGATATAGATGGTAAGATACGGATCGAAGAGTTTTCTATTGCTCTTGTTTGTTTGATTTTTTGGCATAGGACTATCTGCTTATTCCAGCAGCATTTGATCAAAAACATATACTTTCTCCATCAAATTGTTGTTGGATTTTTAACAAAAATCACTTGCCACAGAATTAAAATTTCAGTAATAAACACCTACACTTTTTTTTTTGTCTTTTTGCCTTATCTAGGGCTGCACCCGTGGCATATGGAGGTTCCCAGGCTAGGGGTCTAACAGGAGCTGTAGCTGCCGGCCTTCACCACAGCCACAGCAACGCGGGATCTGAGCTGCATCTGCAACCTATACCACAGCTCATGGCAATGCCGGATCCTTAACCCACTGAGCAAGGCCAGGGATTGAACCCGCAACCTCATGGTTCCTAGTAGGATTCGTTAAGCACTAAGCCATGACGGGAACTCCAGCACCTACACTTTTGAATAATTGTTTTTGACAAGTGTGACAAGACGATTTATTCGGGAGAGAATAGTTTTCTCAACAAATACAGTTATTTGTTCTATTTGATCCAGATATTCATACACGAAAGAATGAAAGTGAACCCCTACCTCACACCACACACAAAAATTAACTCAAAACAACTTATAGAACTAAATATAAAGCTGAAACTATGAAACACTTATAAGAAAATGAAAAAGTGAATATTTGCAACCTTGGGTTAGTTAGACAGTAGTTTCTTAGGTACAAAATCAAAAGCACAAGTGACAAAAGAGAAAAATAGGTAAATCGGGCCATATCAAAATTAGAATCTTGTGTTCTGCAAATAATGCCATCAAGAAAGTGAAGAAGTAATTTGCAGAACAGAAGAAAATATGTGAAGATCTTATATCTGAAAAGGAATTCCATCCAGAATATATTTAAAAAAATTACAACTTAACAACAAGAAGACAAATAACCCAATAAGAAAATGAGGCAACGATCTGAAAACACAATCATCCAAAGATTTATAAATGGTTGATGGCACATGAAAAGACGCTCACCATTATTAGTCATTAGAGAAACATAAATCAAAACCACAATGAGGAGTTCCCATTGGGGCACAGTGGAAACAAATCTGACTAGGAACCATGAGGTTGTGGGTTCGATCCCTGGCTTTGCTCAGTGGGTTAAGGATCTGGCGCTGCTGTGAGCTGTGGTGTAGGTCACAGACATAGTTCAGATCCTGTGTTGCTGTGGCTGTGGTGTAGGCCAGCAGCTGTAGCTCCAATTAGACCCCTAGCCTGGGAACCTCCACATGGTGCAGGTATGGCACTAAAAAACAAAAACAAAACAAACAAAAAAACCGCACCGCAATGAGATACCACATCACACATACAAGATGGCTATAAAAATAAAAACAAAACTAAACTAAACTAAAAAAGTCCGACAATAATAAGAAAATAAAAAATGTAGATGAGAATGTGAAGAGCTTAGGAAATCTTACACATTGCTACTGGGAATGTAAAATAGGTAAGCCACTGTGGAAAACAGTTTGGAGGTTTCTTAAAAAATTAAAAATACAAGTACCAGATGATTCTGTAATTCTACTCCTAAGAATATATCCAAAGCAATTAACAACAGGGACACAGATACCTGTATGACAGTAATTGCTATAGCATTATTCACAATAGCCAAATGGTAGGAACAATTCAAGCAACCATTAAGAGATGGATGGGTAAACAAAATGTGGCATAGACATACAGTGGAATAGTATTCAGACATAAAAATGAATGGTGTCTGTTACCTGCAATACCACGGACAAACCTTGAAAATATTATGCTAAGTGAAATAAGCCAGAGACAGAAATACAAATAATCTGTGATTACACTTATATGAAATATCTAGATATGAGCAAATTAATATCAACAGAAAGGATGTTAGAGGTTGCCAAGGGCCGGGAGCAAGAGGAATGGGGTTTCATTACTTAATGGGTACAGAGTTTCTGCTTGAGGTGATGGAAAAGTTATGGAAATAGTGGTGATGGTTGCACAACACTGTGAATGTAATTAGTAGCCACTAAACTGAATATTTAAAATGGCATATTTAATGTTATATTATTTTACTACAATAATAAAAAGAGATACCACTTTATATTTACTTCTCTGGATATAATAAAAAAAAAAGTCAGGCAATAGCAAGTACTGGCAAGACATGTTGAAACTGGAAGCTTGATGTAATGCTGGGGGAAATGTAAAATTTTGTGGCTGTTTTGGAAATCAGTTTTGCAGTTCCTTAAAAAGTGAATATATCCAGTAATTTCACTCTTACATAACTATCCAGGAGAAAGGAAAACATATGTCCACACAAAAATTTGTACACAAATGTCCATGGTGGCACTATTCATAGTAGCAAAGTGAGGACAATGTGTTGTTCATCAACTGATGAATGAGTAAACAAAATGTGATCTATCCTTACCATGCAGTGGTATGACCATGCAGTGGTATGACCATGCAGTGGTATGACCATGCAGTGGTATGACCATGCAGTGGTATGACCATGCAGTGGTATTGCGCAATTGTAAGGACCACTACAATGTAGATGGACCTGGAAAAAATTATGCTAAGTGAAAGCAGATAGTCAGAGAAGATCAAATATTGTATGATTCTGTTTATACCAAGTGTTCAGAATAAGCAAATGTGGAGAGAGAGAAAATAGATTAGTGGTTGCTTAGGGCTAAGGGGGAGGTAGCAGGGAAATGGGGAATGGTTGTCAGTAAGTATAGGGTTTCCTTTTTGGTGGACCAGAGTGTTCCATAGATTGTGGGGATCATTGCACAACCCTGTGAACTTACCAAAAAAAAAAAAAAATGAATTGTACATTTAAAATGAGTGAATAGTATGATTTGTAAGTTATATTTATAAAGCTGCTAAAGAATCACTTGTCCAGGGAGTTCCTGTCATGGCTCAGTGGTTAACGAAATCTGACTAGGAACCATGAGGTTGCAGGTTTGATCCCTGGCCTTACTCAGTGGGTTAAGGATCCGGCGTTGCTGTGGCTCTGGTGTAGGCCGGTGGCTACACCTCCGAGTACACCCCTAGCCTGGGAACCTCCATATGCTGCAAGTGCGGTCCTAAGGAAAGACAAAAAAAAGGAATCACTTGTCCATATACATGCTGCTCTATTTCTAGACTCTGTTCCATTTACCTGTCAGTCTTTATGCCAGTGCCACACCGTTTTGATTTTTGTGGCTTTATAATATGTCTTGAATGAGGTAATGTGAATGCCATGACTTTGCTCTTCTTTTTCAAAGTTGTTTTGCCTATTCTAGGTCCTGTGTACTTCCATACAAATTTTAGAATTAGTTTTCCCAAAAAGAGTCTACTGGAAGTTTTACTGTGATTGTATAGCCTCTATACAACCTGGGGACAACTGATATGTTGTCTTCTACACATGAAGAAGGTATATCTATTTATTTTTGGTTAGGTCCTCTTTAGTTTCTCTCAGTAGTTTTTTCTAGTTTCTGGTGTAAAAGACTTTCATGTATTTTGTCAAATTTATTCCCAAGAATTTCATATATTTTTATGCTTTAGTAAGTGGTATTTCATTAATTTTAATTTCTGATTTTTCACTGTTAGGACATAGAAATACAGTTTCTGTATACTGATCTTGTATTCTTCAGCTTTGCTAAACTCACTTATTAGTTCCAGTTGTTTTTTTTCCCCAGATTCCACTAGATTTCTACATAGACAATATTGTTGTCTGCAAATAGAGACAGTTTTACTTCTCCAATCTGGCTGCTTTATTTCTTTTTCCTTGCCTGTCAGCAGTGGCCAGGACCTTTTGTATAACGTTGAATAGAAATGGGGAGAACATTTGTTCCTGATCTTAAAAGGATACCATTCAGTTTTTTTTTTTTTCAACCATTAAGTGTGATAATAACTGTTGAGTTTTGGTAGATTCTCCTTTTCGTGTTGAGGAAGTTCCTTTTTATTTTAAGTTTACCAAGAGTTTTAAAATCAGGAATGGATACTGGATTTTGTTAAATCCTTTTTTTTGTGTCTATTAAGTTTGATCATATGGTTTTCTTTTTTGGTTTGCTAATATGGTGAATTGAATCTTGAACCAGCTCTTATTTCTGTGATAAATCTCACTCAATCATGATGTATTAATTTTATAATAGGTTGTTGGATTCAGTTTGCTGAAAAAATTTTTGAATTTTAAAATCAATGTTCACGAGGGACACTGGTTTGTTATTTTCTTTTCTTTCTCTTTTCTTTTTTTGGTCTTTTTGCCTTATCTAGGGCCGCACCCGTGGCATATGGAGGTTCCCAGGCTAGGGGTCTAACAGGAGCTGTAGCCGCCGGCCTTCGCCACAGCCACAGCAACGCGGGATCTGAGCCGCGTCTGCGACCTACACCACAGCTCACGGGAACGCCGGATCCTGCTATTTTCTTACGTCTTTATTTGCTTTTGGCACTGGCCTCCCAGAATGAGTCGCGAAGAATTCCACTGTCTGCAGCTTTTTTTGGAGGGGTGTATGTGCAATGATATTTCTTCTTCTTTAAATGTTTGGTAGAATTCATGAGTGAAGCCATAAAGGCCTGGAGGCTTCTTTATGGAAAGGTATTTAAACTATAAATTTGATTTCTTTAATATGTATAGAGCATTTCATGTTATCTTTTTATATGTTTGTTTCAAAAATTTTTTCATTTTCCTTAGAAAAAAATTTTCTCGGCCAGGCCTATAGCACGTGGAAGTTCCTGGGCCTGTGATTGAACCCATACCACAGCAGTGACAATGCTGTATTCTTTACCCACTGAGACACTAGGGAACTCCATCTAGCCCTCTTTATGTTGTTGTTACTACAAATTATATCTTTATATGCCTATCAACGTCTATTTATAGTTATTTATACTCTATTTATAATTATTCCTTTATGCAGTCTTTTGAATCAGATAGGATAAATGAGCAGTACAGTTAAAATACATCACATTTTATTTTTATTTTATTCTATTTTAATTTAATTTAATTTAATTTAATTTTTGTTTTTCAGGGCTGCACCTGCAGCATATGGAAGTTCCCAGGCTAGGGGTCAAATTGGAACTACAGCTGCCGGCCTACACCACAGCCACAGCAACATGGGATCTCAGCCACGTCGGTGACCTACACCACAGCTCACGGTAACGCTAGATCCTTAACCTACTGAGCAAGGCCAGGGATCAAACCTGCATCCTCATGGATACTAGTCTGATTCGTTTTCACTGCGCCACAATGGGAACTCCCTATATCACATTTTAAAATATTTAACCACCTAACTTTATCCATGTAGTTACTCTTACCAGTGATCTTTATTTCTTTGTGTGAATTTGAGGTACTGTCTAGTGTCCTTTTACTTCACCCTGAAAGGGTGCTCTTTAGCATATCTTTCAGGTCAGTCTGGCCAGCAGAACACCGTGAATTTTTGCTTATTTGGGAATGTCTCAGTTTTGCCTTCAGTTTTGAAAGATACTTTTTGCTGGATTCTTTGTTAATAGTTTTTTTCCCCCCATCAGCATTGAATATACCATAGCTTTTTAATTTTTAATATATTTTTTTTAAAAGAAGTTTTAGGGTCACAGCAAAATTGAATGGAATGTATAGGGAATTACCATATACCTGCCGCCTTCCCTCCAAGCGCAGCCTTCCCCGCTATCAACATCCCCACCAGAGCGGTCCATTTGCTACAATGGACGGTCCTACACTGACACATCATTATCACCCAAAGTCCATACTTAACATTAAGATTCATTCTTGGTGTTGTACATACTATGGGTCTGGACAAATGTATAATGACACGTATTGATTATTATATCACACAGATTATTTTCACTGCTCCCAAAACTTCCATGCTCTTCCTATTCATTCCTCTCCCAGACTCCCTGCAACCTCAGGCAACCACTGATCTTTTTACTGTCTCCATAATTTTGCCTTTACCAGGATGTTATATAGTTGGAATCATACAATATATACCTTTTTCAGATTGGCTTCTTTTACTTAATAATACACATTGAAGTTTCCTGCATGTCTTTTCATGGCCTGATAGTTCTTTTCTTTTTTCTTTTCTTTTCTTTTTAGGCCTGCACCCGCAGCATATGGAGGTTCCCAGGCTAGCGGTCAAACTGGAGTTGTAGCCGCCGGCCTACGCCACAGCCACAGAAAAGCTAGATCCCAACCACGTCTGTGACCTATACCATAGCTCTTGGGGATCGAACCACCCTTGTCTTCATGGATGCTAGTCAGGTTCATTAACCACTGAGCCACGACGGAAACTCCCATTTCTTTTTATCGCTGGATAATATTCCACTGCCCAGATGCACTGCAGTTGATTTACCCATTTACCTAGTGGAGGACATTTTGGTTGCTTCCAGGTTTTGGCAATTATGAATAAAGCTGCCATAAACACCTATGTGTAGGCTTTTGTATTAATATGTTTTCAACGTCTTTGTATTAATATGTTTTCAACGTTTCCAACGTTGTGATTGCTAGATCATATAAGGAATGTTTAATTTTGTAAGAAACTGCCAATCTGTCCTCCAAAGTGACTGTACAATTTTGCATTTCCATTAGCAACAAATGAAAGTTCCTAATGCCCCACATCCTCACTAGCATTTCATGCTGTCAGTTTTGGCCATTGTAAAAGGTGTGGAGTTATTATTTTAATTTTTAATTCTCTGACATAATGTTGAGCATCTTTTCGCAGAGTTATTTTTTACTTATAAAACTTCTTTGGTGAGGCATCTATTCAGGTTTTTGGCCCATTAAAAAAAAAGTTGTTTTCTTATTGTTGAGGTTTGAAGGTACTTTGTATACCCTTTATCAGATGTATGTTTAGCAAATATTTTCTCTTGTGGCTTGTTTCCTTACTCTTTTGACATACTGCTTTTTAACTTTCCAGATTTCTGATCAGAAATCAGCTACTAATTTTATCGAGGATGCCTTATATATTATGAATTGCTTCTCTCTTGCTCTTTTCAGCAGTCTGTGTTGACACTTTGGTTTAAGGTGTTTCAATGTGAATCTCCTTGAGTTTATCCAGCTTCAAGTTTGCTGATCTTCTTGGATATGTAGATTGATGTTTGTCATCAAATTTGAGGCGTTTTCAGCCATTATATCCTCACATATTCTTTCTGCTGCTTTCTTTCTCTTCCCGCCCTTTTGAGATTTTCATTATATGTATGGTGGTATGCTTGATGGTATCTCATGGGTCTCTCAGGCTCTGTTCAGTTGTCTTCATTTTTTCTTTTTCCTTTTTTTTTTTTTTTCCTTTGTAGGGCCACAACTGTGGTGTATGGAAGTTGCAAGGCTAGGGGTTGAACTGGAACTGTAGCTGCTGGCCTACTCCACAGTCACAGCAATGCAGGATCTGAGCTGCATCTATGACCTGTACCACAGCTTGCAGCAATGCTGGATCCTTAACCCACTGAGCAGGGCCAGCATCCTCATGGATACTAGTCAGGATGGTAACCTGCTGAGCCACAACAGGAACTCCCTTTTTTTGGTTGTGCCCATGGCACGCAAAGTTTCCTGGAGTAGGGATCAAACCTGTGCCATAGCAATGATCTGAAACATAGCAGTGAAAATGCTGGATCCTTAACCCACTAGGCCACCAGGGAACTCCTTGTCTTCATACTTATTTTTTCTGTTCCTCATATTAGATAATTTTGGTTGCCCTACTTACAAGGTTTTTAAGTCTTTCTTTTGCCTGTTCAAATCTATTACAGCTTCTCTAGTGAATTTTTCATTTGAGTTATTATAATTTTCAACTCCAGTGTATCCATTTGGTTCCCTTTTGATATTTCTTTAATAAAATTCGCTATTTGGTGAGATATCACACCTTTCTTTATTTCTGTAGACATGCATTCTTTTAGCTGTTTGAACATACTTAAGGTGGCTGATTTAAAGTCCTTGTCTAGTAAGTCTAATGTTTGGGCTTCTTTAGGGACAATTTTATATTCGTTGCTTTTTTCCCTGTGTATGGGTCACGCTTTCTTGTGGGGAATGGCACTCAGGCAAGTTAAAGTGCCATCAAGCTCACTGGTCTTATCAAGATGCAGCTCTTCTTCTTGAAGAAATGCTTCCCAAGTTGCTTCAACCCTTTTATTAATGTTCAGAGTTACGAAAAAGTTGACTCTGACAGTTTGAGACAGTGTATTTATTTATTTATTTTTTGGCTGCACCTGCAGCATGCGGAAGTTCCTGGGCCAGGGATCAAATCTGTGTCACAGCAGCGACCTGAGCTGCTGAAGTGACAACTCCAGATCCTTAACCCACTGAGCCACAAGAGAACTCCTTTGAACAGTTTTTAGTCGCATTTTTAGAGTGGAGGGCTCTAGGTGTTCCTTATTCTGTTTTCACTGATATCTCTCCTCTAAGTTTTAAAAATATGGTTTACTTTGTACTTGCAACCCTACTCTTCCAATCCGCCACATTTCAAACACTTGGTGCCTTCATGAGGATAGTAGCTACCATACTGGACAGTGCAGGTGTGTAAGAAAACTTCTAAGCAGAGTTATTTAAAGGAATGTAAGTGAGAAATGAGGTCTTTAATTGCTTTCTTATAGTTTACCATGAAATGATTTCCATGGCCAGGTAAGCACCCTATGAACCACAGGTTGTAAATAATAAGAGCTACCACTTCTTAAGCACTTTACTTAGTGCCAGATAAGATTTTAAGTGTTATTATTATTAGCCCCTTTATTCTTTATAACAATCTAATGGAGTAGGTATTTTTTTTTTTGTGCTTAAACAATGCAGAAAGCAAAACATCAAGAAGTTAAGCAATTTACCCAAAGTCTCAGAGTTTAAAGGTGGTAGAGCCGGCATTTAAGCCTTGAAAGTCTGGTTTAAAGTTCAAGCTGTTAACCACTATTCCATGCTACCTAGCAGACCTTACAGGAGGAATTCAGAGAAAAATTATTTTTGCCAAGAGGAGACATGGTGGGGAGGAAACAGTACTATATGGAATATTTTTTAAAAAGTCTAAAACACATGAGAAAACAAACTTGTATTTTTATTGAGGGCTATATACCTGCACCTAGCACATTACTTAATACTTAGTAACCAGTCAGTGAATATTTGTTGTGTAAGTGAATAACTGATACATATTTATACACTGTGCTAGACATTTATAAGTGTCTTACCCCAAGTCGTTTTAAAGAGAAGAAACTGGGAGTTCCCTTGTGGTGCTGCAGGTTAAGGATCCAGCGTAATCACTGCAGTGACTCAGGTCACTGCTGTGGCACCAGTTTGATCCCTGAATAGAAACTTCTACATGCTTTAGTCATGGCCAACCAAAAGAAGAAGAAGGAGGAGGAGGGGGAAGAGGAGGGGGAGGGGAAGGGGAAGGGGAAGGGGGAGGAGGAGGAGGAGGAGGAGCTCAGAGTGGTAGAATCATTTCCCCCCTTATTAGCTAACTGCATTAGATTAGACTAGCGCTTGGTTCTCAAATTCCAGATCTCCCACACTATAGCTTTTACTGAGTTGAAAAAGGATCAGAATTACAAAGGATGAAAACTTACACCATACACATAATCATGTTACATTTAAGTGCCTGTAGATTATGTGACTGGGGAGGGGGAAAGAAGGTGGTCCAACCGTGTCAACTTGGGTATGCTCTTCTCTTGCTTGCTTAGGGGACAGACTTCTAAGAAAGGGGCTAAACAGAAAGACAGGAAGAGTTCCAGTATAGAGAATGTGAGCAAAAGTACAACCAGATAATAACAATTACAGTTGTTCTGGCAGCTAGCCACCTCTAAGTCTCCAACTCACTGCAGATATTTGGACAAGAAAGGCTTTCTCTGTGCAAATATTTATTGGGCATGTATTATGTGGCAGTGGATAGTCCTAGCTCAGACTAGGACACCTACACCAATAAAAATTATATGATACCTTATGATTCTATGAACTACAATAAGGATAGGAAATGTACCTTGAGAAAAAAAGGAGGGAGAAGCAACTTAATTGTCTGGCAGGTTTAGAGGAAACTTTTTCAAGAACTTGACTTTTGAACTGTATCTTTTTTTTTTTTTTTCAGCCATACCCATGGCATGTGTAAGTTCCCAGGCCAGGGATGGAACCCACACCACAGCAGTTAACAGTGCTGGATCCTTAACCTACTGGGCCACCAGGGAACTCCCTTGAAATGGATTTTTAACATAAGTAGTTACAGTGGGAAAACAGTAATCCAGATAGAGGCATGAGTGTAATTATAGGACAGGAAGAGATAAAGGAGAGGTTGAACCGACAGAGCCTGGTGATCAATTAGATAAACAGATGAGGAAGGGAAAAGTCAGGAAGAATTATTTCTACTAATGGAGACAGAAAAAGTAGGAAGAATGGACTGGGCTGGGGTGTTTAAGAGAAGATGAGCTCTGTTTTGATAATCATCTTGTCTGCAGAATATTTCAAGAGGCTGACCTATAGGTTTTGATCTTAAACCTTGGGAGGAAATCAGAGTTAGAAACAGAGATTTGAGAGTAATTAGGTGATAGATGAACTTGTGGCAGTCAAACTGACACCTAGAAGGAGCTTATAGAGTGACAATAAGCTTGTGGGGGTGGAGGTTCCTTGAAGACAAGGACAGAGGAGGTGCTCCTAAAGCAGACCAAAAAGAGGCTGTAAAAGAGGCAAGATAATAAGGAAAAGGTGCATGTGTGAAAGTTAAGGGAATAACATTCAAAAGAGTGTGGTCCTCTAAGTCAGATGCTGAGACAAGATGAGGTAGGATAAGGACTGAAAACTGGCCATTAGGTTTGACGGTTAGGAATCTTCTGGTGACCAGAAGGGATGCTTCAGAGGAGGAAGAAGCAGACTGAAGTCGGTTTAGGAGTCTGGATGCCAAGAGGTCTGCTTGGTGTTTGCAGAAGCGGTTCATGAGTTTTCCAACTGCCAGGTGGGTTAGGGGATGAGGAGAGGGTGTTTCATACTCAGAAGAGGGGCTTGGAAGTTGTGGTAGCTCCAAGAAACCTTGCAGCAGCCCAAGATAGGCTAATTTTGTCATAGAATTCATGTAAAAATTACATGTTGAAGTAAATATGTTGGGCTGTTTATCTTGCGGGATGCTATCAAGCAAATTTATTTATTTATTTGGTCTTTTTTAGGGCCACACCCATGGCATATGGAAGTCCCCAGGCTAGGGGGTTCAAATAGGAGCTACAGCTGCCAGCCTAGGCCACAGCCAAGCAATGTGAGATCCGAACTGTGAACACCACAGCTCACGGCAACACCAGATCCTTAACCCACTGAGTGAGGTCAGGGATCGAACCTGCTGCATCCTCATGGGTACAAGTTGGGTTTGTTACCACTGAGCCACAACAGGAACTCCTATCCATCAAATTTAAAATGTTTTCAATAGCCAAGACATAGAAACAATCCATGTCTACACATACACACATAAATACATATATAATGGAATATTAGGCATAAAAAGAATGAAATATTGTCACTGGCAGCAACATGGATGAATGGAGAATATTAAACTTAGTGAAGTAAGTCAGACATAGAAAGACAAATATTATATGCTATCGTTTATAAGTGGAATCTAAAAAATAATACAAATGAATTTACATAAAAAACAGAAACAGACTCACAGACATAGAACACAAACTTATGGTTACCCAAGGGAAAAGGTGGAGGGTAGGGAAAATTAGCAGTATGAGATTGACAGATAACAAACTACTGTATATAAAATAGATAAGCAACAAGGATTTACTGTATAGCACAGGGAATTATATTCAGTATAATAACCTATAATGGAAAATAATCTGAAAAAAAAAAACTGAATCACTGTGTTGTATACCTGAAACTAATACAATATTATAAATCAATAGTACTTCAATTAAAACAATTTAATACATTTTCGTATTTAAGTATTTATATTTTTTCCAACATTAGGTCAAATTTCAACCATACAGAAATATTGAAAAGTATCATACAGCAAACATCAATCTATTTACTATTTAGATTACACAATGAACATTTTGCTCTATTTGCCTTACCATTTATCTACTTGTCTAACCATCCCTCTTAGTATTTTGATGCATTTCACTGCAAGTTAAAGACATCAATACGTTTCATATCTATCAATATGCATATCACTAACTAGACTTCAATATTTGCTCAGGTCTGTGTGTGCGAGAAAGACTTAAAAATCATGCACCTTATGGAGTTCTGCTGTGGCTCAGCGGTAACAAACCCGACCAGTATCCATGAGGACATGGGTTCGATTCCTGGCCTCCCTCAGTGAGTTAAGGATCCAGCGCTGCTGTGAGCTGCGGTGTAGGTTGCAGATGTGTCTTGGGATCTGGCATTGCTGTGGCTGGGGTGTAGTTCGGCAGCTGTAGCTCTGATTCGACCCCTAGCAAGGAGCAATTCCCTCCTGGGAATTTCCATATGCTGCAGGTGCAACCTGAAAAAAAAAAAAAAAAGCCAAAAACCCATGCACCCTAAATAGGATATGCCCCAAGTTTTGACAAATGCATATCCCTGTGTAATCTCTATTATGATATCACTGTCAGCTTAGAAAGTCCCCTCATTTCCCTTCCTAGTCAGTTTCCACTTCTCTCCTCTCCCACAAAGCCAGCTCTTGTTCTGATTTTTTTTTTTCCACTGTAGGCTGGTTTTTCCTGTTCTAGAACTCCACACACAGGGACTCTTCAGTCTGCACTTTTTCATATCTGGCTTCTTTCACTGAGTAGTTTTGAGATTGATTCATGTTGTTTTATCAGTAAGTTCCTTCTTTTGCTGAGTATTACTCCATTGTTTGAATATATCAGTTTTTATCTTTCCTCCTGCTACTGGACAATTACCCAGTTTCCGGCTTCTGGCAACAATGAATAACAATGCTGTAAATATTCGAATACAAGCTTTTTTTTGTGGACATATGCTTTCACTTCTCTTGAGACTACCAGGAGTGAAATGGCCAGATCTAGGAATAGGAGTGTTTAATTTTATAAGAAACTTTGATGCCTTTTTTCCAAAGTGACTGTTACTTTTTTTTTTTCTTTTTCTTTTTAGCTGTGCTCGTGGCATCCAGAAGTTCTAAGGCCAGGGATGAAATCCAAGCCACAGTAGTGACAACGCCAAATCCTTAACTACTAGGCCACCAGGGAACTCGGTTTGTTCTATTTTATACTTCCACCGGAACACTGCTTCACATTCTCTCCAACATTTGCTGTGGTCTTTTATTTTTTTGTCTTTTTGCCTTATCTAGGGCCGCACCTGTGGCATATGGAGGTTCCCAGGCTAGGGGTCTAACAGGAGCTGTAGCTGCCAGCCTACGCCAGAGCCACAGCAACACGGGATCCAAGCCACATCTGCAACCTACACCACAGCTCACGGCCGGATCCTTAACCCACTGAGCGAGGTCAGGGACTGAACCTGCAACCTCATGGTTCCTAGTTGGATTCGTTAACCACTGAGCCGCGATGGGAACTCCTGCTGTTGTCTTTTAAATTCTAGTCATTTCAGTGCAGTAGTATCTCACTGAGGTTTGGATGTTCATTTCTCTCATGTCTAATGATGTTGAATATTTTATTATGTGCTTATTAGCCATTTGTAGGTTCTTTTGTAATATTATGTCTTTTCATTATCAGTATTCAATATATAATATTAAAATTATATTCTGAAATAAGTTTTCAATACATAGATTTCAATATATACTGGATATAAGTTCTTTGTTAGATATACGTGTCATGAATATTTTACCCTGAACTGTGGGCTTGTTTACTCTGTGTTTTCTTTTTCTTTTTTAGGGCTGCACCCATGGCATGTGAAAGTTCCCAGGCTACAGGTCAAAACTGGAGCTGTATCCGCTGGCCTATGCCACAGCCAAAGCAACACCAGATCCAAGCCGTGTCTGCGACCTGAACCACAGCTCACAGCAATGCTGGATCCTTAACCCATTGAGTGGGGGCCAGAGATGAAACTGGCGTCCTCATGGATCCTAGTCAGGTTTGTTACCGCTGAGCCACAATGGGAACTCCTGTTTATTCATATTCTTAATGGCATCTTGGTGAACAAAAGATGTAAAATTTTTTGGAGTTAAATCGATTTATCAATTTTTTTTCTTTTATGGTGTTTTCAAAGTCTTCTCCAAGGAACTTTTGCCTACACCGAAGCTGTGAAAATATTGTTTTCTTCTAGAAGTGTAATAATTTTAGCTTTTATGTTATGGCTGTGATCCATCTTTAGTTTTTATGTATGGTATGAGGTAAGCAGTCAAAGGCTCATTTTTTTCCGCATAAAGACATTAAGTTGTGATAGCATTTTCTATTGAAAAGATTTTCCTTTTTCACTGGGTTGCTTTGGTGCCTTTGTAAAATAACAAACTACTTTAGATTTATTTTACTATTTCTAAAGTGTTTTTACTCTCATATTCTCTTAACACTCTCTCACTAGGGGTAGATATATTTTCCTCATTTTGAGTTGAGAAAACCAAGGGTCAGGGCAGTTCAAGAACTTGACCAAAGAAACACTAAGCCAAAGACTTGAGCATAGAACTACTACCCTAAATAACTGTTTACATTTTAAACCTACTTTATCCCATGGAAATATTATTAAATGGACACTTTTTCTGAAGGCGATGGAGTAACAGAAATGAGTAAGTGCATGTTTTTATATTTCAGCACTGGTGGTATTTTCAGACTGCCAGCCAGACACATGCTTCCTTTGTAGGCTTACGTATGTCTAAAACAATCTACTTTACACATCTCTTTTTGAAAGGGTAAAAAATTACAACACTTGCTTTGCAAAACTGGGTAAAAATAATAGTTGTTAGCCAAGGCTTCTTGGACTTTATTTAAGATAAAGAATTTATTTTGCTCACCCTGATCTAAAAAAGAAAAGTTACTTTTCTCTGACTCAGAGAAATAAAGCAGTACTTAAAAGTACATATCATGAGGACAGATATAAAAACTAGAGAAAAACTCAATAAGCACTCTTGCTCCTTTTTTTTTTCTCTTCTACTCTGCTCTACTAACCCTTGGGCACCCAGACTATCTCCAGATGTTTCAGACAACCTCCAACACTTGCTGAGACAAGGCCAACCTCGATAGTTTGACTTTCCAGGTCACCTAGGCTGGACACATGGGTACTGGTCTCCTGTGCCCGCCTGATTTATCCAACAGTAACACACAAATGAATGGCCTCAGTCTTTCTGGCACAGCCCTCTAGTAGGAACCATCTTTTCCCACATACAGGGAGGCAACCTTATTAAAACCAGTGGTACATAATATACTTTAGGGATGGACAACTGAAGCATCCACATTCTGTGAATTACATTCTAGGGTCACACAGCTACTTGAAACCAACCTGAGGTCAGAACCAATGTTTTCTTGAAAACTTCATGATTCTGCCCCCCAGACTCTGCATCTTTCCTCAACTATCTGTTAAACCAAGATGCTATCAAGTAAAATTAGGTTGACTATTCTTCATTCCAAGACGGAAAAACTTCAGCCACAGAGGGGAACACCTTACAACCAGTTGAAGGCAATTTTCCTGAGACCCAGTGTGCTAGGCTAGCCAGTATTTTGCCTTTGTCCTTTACCAAAACAGAGACCTTAAAAAGTATGCCAGAAATCCAAGAATAAAATATACATACCCCAACAACTAGTTTTTTAATGCAAGAATTTTTTTTTTAACATAAGAAAGTTATGTGATCCGTGTGCATGTTAATTACTACCAGAAAGCATACTTTGGAACCTCCTATAGTGACTCTTTTCCTAGCTGGTGAGTGGTACTCGATCTTGGAGTAAAAGATTTTGTTTTCCAAAAAAGAATAGGAAAGGTTTCTCAGTGTTACTAATCTAAGAGGAAGACATTCTGTAGTAGTTTTATTTATTTATTTATTTATTTTCTTTCCCTCCCCCATTTTATTTTATCTTTTTGTCTTTTGTCCTTTTAGGGCTGTACCTGCGGCATATGGAGGTTCCCAGGTTAGGGGTCTAACAGGAGCTGTAGCTGCCGGCCTATGCCACAGCCAGAGCAACGCGGGATCCGAGCTGCGTCTGCGACCTACACCACAACTCACAGCAACGCCGGATCCTTAACCCACTGAGCAAGGCCAGGGATCGAACCCGCAACCTCATGGTTCTTAGTCGGATTCGTTAACCACTGAGCCACGACGGGAACTCCTGTAGTAGTTTTAGTATGATAAAGATACTCTAACAGTCAAACTAACTTCTTCCCCCCTCCCCTTTTTTTTTTTTTTTTTTTTTGCGGGCTACACCCTTGGCTTATGGAAGTTCCCAGGCTAGGGGCTGAACTGGAGCCTAAGCCACAGACACAGAAACGTGGGATCTGAGCCACATGTGGTCTACACCACAGCTCACGGCAGCTCACAGCAATGCCTGATTCTTAACCCACTGAGCGAGGCCAGGGATCGAAACTGTTTCCTCATGGATTCTAGTTGGGTTCCTTACCGTTGAGCCATGGTGGGAACTTCCCAAACCAACTATTCTTGAGAGGCAGAATTGGAGCACTCACACTTCTTGATTTCAAAGCCTAAAGCTCCAGTAATCAAGACAGTCTAGATTAGCATAAGGATAGACATACAGATGAATGGAACAGAATCGAGAGTCCAGAAATAAAACCTTATATTTATGGTCAACTGATTTTTGACGACGGTGCCATAGTGGAGAAAACAGTCTTTTTAATAAGGTAATGAGATAACTGGATGTCCACACACAAGATACTTAATTTAGACCTCCCAACTCAAATATAATAAAAAATAAACTCAAAATGGATCAAAGAGTTAAATGTAAGAGCAAAAACTATGAAAATCTTAGAAGAGGATATACATGTAATTCTTCATAACACTGGATTAGGCAACGGTTTCTTAAATAGAAACAAAAAAAGGAGATAAAGATTTCATACAAATTAAGAACATCTGTGCTTCAAAGGATACCACCAAGAAACCAAAAACACAACTCACAGAATGGAAGAAAATATCTGTAAATCATGTCTGATAAGATTTATATCCAGAATATATAAAGAACGCTTATACCTCAAGAATAAGAGGATAAACCACTCAATTAAAAAGTGAGCACAGGGAGTTCCTGTTGTGACTCAGCGGAAAAGAATCTGACCAGGAACCATGAGCTTGCAGGTTTGATCCCTGGCCTCACTCAGTGGCTTAAGGATCCAGAGTTGCCATGAGCTGTGGTGTAGGTTGCAGATACTGCTCGGATTCCACGTTGCTGTAGCTGTGGTGTAGGCCGGCAGCTGTAGCTCCGATTAGATCCCTAGCCTGGGAACCTCCACATGCCACGGGTGAGACCCTAAAAAAAAAAAAGAAAAAAGGCCAAAAAAAAAAAATGAGCAAGGGATTTGAATAGACATTTCTCCAAAGAAAAAATACAAATGGTCAATAAGAACGGTATCGTTAGTAAATGAGAAAATGTAAATTAAAATCACAATGAGATATCACGCCATATTCCCAAGATGGCTAATCGAACAGAATAGCAAGTGTTGGCAAGGGTGTAAAAAAATTGGAACCGTTAAACCTTGTTGGTAAGAATGCAAGATGATACAGTCGCTTTGGAAAAAAGTTTGGCAGTTTCTCAAAAAGTTAAGCCTAGAGTAACCATGTGATCTTGCAATTCCATTCCAAGGTATATGCCCAAAAGAACTGAAAACATACATCGCCATAAAAAAATTTGTAATGTGAATGTTAATAGCAGCATAATTCACAGTAGTCCCAAAATGTTAACAACTGAAATGTCCATCAAGTGATGAATAGATAAATATAATATGGTATATCCATACAATGAAATACTGTTTGGCAATAAAAAGAAGTACTGAAAACATTTTAAGATGAACCTTGAAAACATGCTAAGTGAAAGAAGCCAGACACAAATGAACATATATTACCTGACTCCATTTTTATGAATGTAAAAAATAGGCAAATTTACAGAGACAGAAAATAGTGGTTACCAGAGGTTGGGAATGAATTGGGAGTTACAGGGTTTTCTTTAGAGGTGATGAGAGTATGCTTGATTTAGCTATTGGTGATAGCTGCACAGTTTTATGAATATACTAAAGCCCACTTTACACATTTTTTTTCTGTTTGTGGTTGCACCTATGGCATATGGAAGTTCCCAGGCTAAGGGTTGAATTGGAGCTGCGCGGCTGGCCTATACCACAGCCACAGCAATGCCAGATCTGAGCCACATCTGCAACCTATGCCGGAGCTTGCAGCATTGCTGGATCCTTAATCCATTGAGTGAGGCCAGGGATTGAACCGGTATCCTCAAGGACACTATGCTGAGTTCTTAACCTGCTGAACCGCAATGGCAACACCCCACTTTACACTTTATTTATTTAGCTTTTCAGGGTTACACTTGTGGCTTTTTGGAAGTTCCAGTCCAGGGGTTGCATTGGAACTGCAGCTGCCACCTATACCACAGCCATAGCAATGTGGGGATCCGGTTGCATCTGCAACCTACACCACAGCTCACGGCAACGTCAGATCCTTAACCCACTGAGTGAGACCAGGGAGCAAACCCACATCCTCATGGATACTAGTCAGGTTCATAACCCATTAAGCCACAACAGGTACTCCTCTTTTTTTTTCACTTTACACCTTAATTGTACACTTTAAAATGGAAAACTATATATATATATACATATATATACACACACACACACACACACACACACACACACATATATGAGTTATATCTCAATAATAAAAAAAGATAAACAAGCACAGGAGACCTAAAGAGTTTCCTATATATATATATAAAAAAAAAAACCTGAACTCTTTTCTATGGTTTGAATTCAGTTTTATTTTCATTTATTTACTTTTTGTCTTTTATCTTTTTAGGGCCACACCCATGGCATAGGGAAGTTCCCAGGCTAGGGGTTGAATCAGAGCTACAGCTGCTGGCCTATGCCACAGCCACAGCAACGCAGTATCCGAGCCACGTCTGTGACCTACACCACAGCTCACGGCAATGCCAGATCCTTAACCCACTGAGTGAGGCCAGGGATGGAACCCGCATCCTCATGGAATGCTAGTCAGGTTCGTTAACTGCTGAGGCACGATGGGGACTCCTGAATTCAGTTTTATAACTACGATCTTTTTCTTCCTCAGCAACAATAATAATGATAAGCATTTTATACTTAGTATTCACTCTCAAATCATCTCATTGACCTGGTGCACAGGGGTTATGATCCCATTTTATAGAAAAGAAATTGAAGCTCAAAGAGGCTGAGTATTTTACCCAAGGTCATATAAAGGTAATTAATCTGCCTTCAGAGGTCCTATTACACCATTTTGTCTTCCTTAAAACAGTGGCTTATTGGTGTCTAACACTGTTATTATTCAGTGTAGGTATGTTGTTCTTTCTATCTCCATCAACAAATTAGGTATCATTTCAGGGCCCAGGATTAAACAATGATCTTTATTCCTTAGTTTGCTGAGCACAGGGCAAAGACAGAAAAAAAGTCCTATATGACAAGTTTTTATTTGTAGCAAATTACAGAGTACCATAAGTAAATATAAGACTGTGATTTGAATACTGTAATAGAGCTTATAATTTGGCAAATTATTTCATTATCCAAAGTTTATTACATTTTTTAGTACACACTGGAAATTATTTGGCATAACCTGGCAAGATAAATATTTCTGTACCTCATCTGACCATTTATTATGTATACATGTGGTACATATATGAACATATGTATGTGTATGTATGTGTACACACACATACTCCTGAATTAAATATACTTGTATAAAAGCTAAAGATTTACGTATTATCTTTAATTTCTTTTTTAAAAATCTGTTACATTAAATTGCATCTGCATTCAAAGCAGAAATGTAAAAAAAAAACCACTTTGCTAAATACACATGAATTTACAAAGTAATTGAAAATGAAACAAAAATTTCTACTGAAATGTTATATGCCTGCTTAATTGACATTTAAGTGGTACTATCAAACTATGGAAATAAACCTCACTTTTTAGGCTTTCGAGAGAATAAAGATTCTAGTGTGCATTACTATACCCTCTAAATTAAGAATGAACATTATTACAGTAAGAAAGATGGCAGGTAATTTTCTTCTTCATTAACATGGGAGTTCTCGGGAAGCAATCAGAGCAGCGTCTGTACTCCTGGGCTGGGGTGTCCTGCTTTTCTATCAGTGGAAGTCTGGCTTCTCAGGAAAGGTGCAGCCAGTCCGCCTAATTATGACACTTGCTGCATAGTGGCCAGCACGGATGCATTCAGTCAGGGGCTTGTCAAAGACCAGTTGAGACAGAAAACCTGGAACACAGACAAAAGGAAAAAACATGAGTATTGTGTGAGAGCATTAGAAATGTCATATGGGTCAGAACAAAAAATGATCTACGTACCTATACCTTTCTTCGGTCTTGACAGTTAAGTGTTGAACCTCAAGAGTTAGAGAGTTCTTCCCTAGTACTTCTTATAAAGAGCTTCAAGTTGGGACGTGACCATTCACCATCAAGTCAAGCTAGTCTTGCTAAGCTTAACCTATCATGCTCTCCTTCAACTTCGAGATTAAAAGGTTGTAAGTAAGAAACACCAGCCAAATTATATTCTCTTGGGCCATTACAGTTGAGAAATTATTAGTTATGCTTCTGCATGTTTCTCTGGATTCCTTCTGTATTGTTATTCCTAGAAAATTGCTATTTGGAAAAAATTCTATCATCTGGATGTCTCTCCAAGAGTAAATTTGGGAGTTGAAAACACATGAAGGGACAACCTAAGCAGAGCCTGACAGTTTCATCAAGCTGAGCAGATGGAATTGGGAGTCAAAGTTGGACAAAATTAAAAATTTATGCAGACTGATCAAGAAAAAAAAAAGAAGGAATACATAATTGCCAATATTGGTAATAAGAGACATGATATCTCTATAGCATCTACACACACTAAATGGATAATAAAACATTATTAACAACTTTATACCAATAGATTTCTGCACAAATTTTTGGAGAGACACAAACTATAAAAGCTAACTCATGAAGAAATAGCCTGAATAACCTTGTATCTTTCAAATATTTGATGTTATAATTAAAAAGCTTCCCATAAAGAGAATTCCACCAAACATTTAAGGAAAAAAGTAATGTCAATGTCAATACTATACAAACTCTTTAGAAAAGTGAAAAGGAGGGAATACTTCCCAGCTCATTCCCTGAGGCCAGGATTACTCTGATACCAAAGTCAGAAAAGATGCAAATATTCTGAAGGAAATTTTAGCAAATCAAATCCAATAGTATATTAAAAAAGATAATAAATCACGATCAGGGAGCATTTATCCTCAAAATGCAAGGATGGTTTAACACTAAAAAATCAAACAATGTAATCTATGATATTAACTAAAAAAAACCATAACATCATCTTCACAGACGCTGAGAAAGTATTTGACAAAGTCCACAATTAATTTCTAAAAAAAAACTTTCAGCAAACTGGGAACAGAAGGGCATCTCCTCTGGAGTCCTCCTACGGTGCAGCAAGTTAAGGATCTGGCATTGTCACTGCAGTGGTGCTGCTGTGATACGGGTTTGATCTCTGGCCCAGGAACTTCCATAGGTTGTGAGTGTGGCCAAACAAATCAAAACAAAACAAAAAGCTTTCTCAACTTCATAAAGGGCACTTAGGAAAAATGGTTCTTTCTTTTAAATGGCTACACCCATGGCATATGGAAGTTCCTGGGCCAAGGAATGAATCTGAGCCACAGCTGCGACCTATGCCACGGCCAATGCAGGATCCTTTAACCCACTGTGCTGGGCTGGGGATTGAAACCATGCACCCACAGTGACCTGAACCGCTGTAGTTGGATTCTTTTTTTTTTTTTTTTTTGTCATTTCTAGGGCTGCACCTGCGGCATATGGAGGTTCCCAGGCTAGGGGTCTAATCAGAGCTGTACCTACAGCTCACAGCAATGCTGGATCCTTAACCCACTGAGTGAGACCAGGGATTGAACCCGCAACCTCATGGTTCCTAGTAAGATTTGTTAACCACTGAGCCATGATGAGAACTCCTGTAGTTGGATTATTAACCCACTGTGCCACAGTGGGAACTCTGAAAAATGGCTCTTTAAAAAAAAAACAAAAACAAAAAAACTCTTTCAAAGCTCTAGAAAGGATTTTTTCCCCCTGGTCTTTTTAGGGTTGCACTTGCAGCGTATGGAAGTTCCCAAGCTAGGGGTTGAATCAGAGTCGCAGCTGCCAGTCTACACCACAGCCACAGCAATGTCAGATCTGAGCCCTGTCTGTGACCTACAGTATGGCTCATAGCAATGCTGAATCCTTAACCCACTGAGCTAGGCCAGGGATCAAACCTGTGTCCTCATGGATACTAGTCGGGTTAGTTACCACTGAGCCACAATGGGAACTCCCTAGAAAGAAATTTTTTAATTAAAAATTTTTTTATTAGTGTATAGCTGATTTATAGTGTTGTGTCAATTTCTGCTGTACATTATATACATTCTTTTTCCTTTTTTTTTTTTTTTTTGGTCTTTTTGTCTTTTATGGCCACACTAGTGTCATGTGGAGGTTCACAGGCTGGGGTCTAATTGGAGCTACAGATGCTGGCCTACACCACAGCCACAGCAATGTGGGATCCCAACCGTGTCTGCAACCTACACCACAGCTCACGGCAACACCAGATCCTTAACCCACTGAGCGAGGCCAGGGATGGAACCTGCAACCTCATGGTTCCTAGTCGGTCTCATTAACCACTGAGCCACAACAGGAACTCCTATATATTCTCTTTCTCATACTATTTTCCATCATGTTCTATCCCAAGAGACTGAATATAGTTTACAGTGCTATACAGCAGCGTACAGTAGGACCTCATTGCTTATCCATTCTAAATGTAAACTCTAGAGCGACTACAGCTCCGATTGGACCCCTAGCCTGGGAACCTCCATATGCCACAGGTTCAGCCCTAAAGAGCAAAAAAAAAAAAGTATTTACCATACCATAAAATATGTGAAATACTGAGGAATAAACCTGACAAAAGCTGTGTAAGACATGCACACTGAAAATGACAAAACAATGCTGAGAAGTAAAAAGAAACCTATATATATGAAGATATATAAAGTGTTCAGAAATCAGAAGATTCAATATTATTATCAGCTCTATTGATTCCATGTAGTATCAATCAAAATTCCAATAGACTTTTCTAACAAAAACTGACAAGCTGATTCTAAAATTTATGTGGAAATGCAAAGAACTAAGACTAATCAAAATATAACTCTAAAAAGAAACTACTTGATTTAAAAAGACATGTATTGGCTTAAAGACAGACTAAACCAACGCAACTGAATAGAGACTCCAGAAATAAACCTACTTCTCTATGGCCAATTGATTTTTGACAAATGTATCAAAGCAATTCAATGGAGAAAGGATAATCTTTTAAGTGAATGTTCTGAGAAGTGCTGGATGGCCATATGTGAAAAAACGAAACAAAACATTTCTACTCTTCCTCATGTCAATTACAAAAAGTAACTTGAAATGGCCTAAATGTTGAGAGCTAAAACTGTAAAACTATGAGAAAAATATTTAGGAGAAAATCTTAGTGACTTTGAATTTGCCAAAGATCTCTTAAGACATAAAAAGTGTAAACTTTTATGACAGAAAAAATAGTTCTGACATTACCACATTAAACACTTTTATACATCAATAATAAGAAACTCAATTAAAAATGGACAAAAAATGTTGAACACTTCAGCAAAGAAGATAAAGAGACGTCAAACAAGCATGTCAAGCAATGTTGAAAAAATGTTCGACATTATTATCCGTTAGACAAATGCAAATTAAAACCACCATTAGATATCACCGTCCACCCACTAGAATGGCCAAAATTAAAGGCTGACGAACTAAGTGTTGACAAGGGTATAGATCAACTGAAACTCTCATATACTGATTATGAGACTATAAAATGTTAAGACCATTTTTGAAAACCACTTGTCACTGTCTTAAAAAGTTAAACATACACCTAACATATGACTCAGTCTTTCTATTTCTAGGCATTTAACCCAAGGTAAAGAAAAGCATTTTTCCACACCAAGATTTGTAAACGAATGTTCACTCCAGCTTTATTGTAATAGCCTGAAACTGGAAAAAATCCAAACGTGGATGAGAAGGGGCAGGAAGGCAGGATTACAAAAGAGCATGGGAGCAGATATGGCCAAGTGATGGTTTCATGGGTGTATACCAGTGTCAACATTTGTAAAATCACACAATTTAAACATGTGCCTTTTATTGTATGTCAATTATACTGCAATAAACTCTATAAAAATTGTTCTGGTTAAAAATAAGGCAGTCAAGAACTGAAGAATCTGGGGCTATTTCCCCTCTAAGGAAAACATGAGCTGCTGTCGCAGTACTCAAATACTCAGAGGAACAGATGAAAATGAGAAACTGTTCTGTAGCCAGACTTTCAGGCCTTCCCGTAGGCCCTGGGCAGACTGGAGGGTGAAGGTTAATTGATAAGCTGTGGTAGAGTGACCTGTACAGAGCATTCTAAGAGATTTATATTCTTTCTCTTCTGCCATTCTGACCACACAGGCTTCTCCTTGTCAGATGTGGGGAATGCTCTGCATCCAACAAAGTAAATAAGTACGCCCAAGCAAAGAACAATTAATTTGGTTAATGGAGTGAAGTATTTTGAAGACGTTTGCTTAGAATGTGAAATCACCCTCTCAGGAGGTTTCTGTTAAGCATATTTTATCACTGAGTTTTCAGGTAACAGTCAAAGGTCAATACTAACTTTCAGCCAAACTGTGAGACTAAACTGCTCAGCCCACACAGTGAATGGGGCAGATGCCAAATTCAGAGTCAGATCAGCTTACAATGGAAACACGTCCATTAGAAGACTTATAAGGAACATCTGTTTTCCTCATTCCTCTTGGTATGTTCTTTGTGAGAAAAAGAAAAGCTTATGTTTATGAAATATTTTTTGTGAAGTACCAGCATCCTCTTTCTAAAGAGACAAACTAGCTGATGACTGAAGTACTGGGGAGACATTTGCTTTGACAAGTAGAAAACCTAAATGCAGAAAAAAAAGCTAAGATCTTTGCACCAGGTGAATATCAGTTTTTTTTTTTAATAATCTATTTTTAAAAATTAACTGAGACGAAATACAGATGTTATGTAATCATTTATAAGTGGAACCTTCATAAAGTAGCCAATCTTCAAATGTATAAAATGGTTTAAATAAACAAATGGAGTTTTTTTTGAAAGAATCATACAAAATCCTTTTATATTATGATTTAAACATCCCCAAGATACATTTTTGAGTGTGTAAAATATACATAACTTAAAATTTACCATTTTAACACTTTTAAGTGTACAATTCATGGAATTAAGTACATTTTGTAATGTTGTATAAACATTATCTCTATCAGTTTCCAGAACTTTTTCATCACTCCAACAGAAACTATATTCATTAAGCTCGCCATTCCCCCCCCTCCTGGCCTCTGGTAACTGCTATTCTATTTTCTGTCTCTATGAATTTGCCTATTCTAGGTACCTTACATGAGTAAGATCATACAATATTTAGCCTTTTGTGTCTGGCTTACTTCACTTAGCATAATGTCTCCCAATATAATTTTGCAAGTTTAGATTTTTAATTATTAGCTGGCCTAAAATGTGTTTTAAAAAACCGTATTGGAAATAAATTTCAAATTCTGAGAAAAACCTGCAAGAATAAAAACATCAGGGAGTTCCCTGGTGGTCTAGTGGTTAGGACTTGGTGCTTTCACTACTGCCAAGCAGTGCTGGCTCATTTTCCATAGCCCAGGTTCAACCCCTGCTATGGGAAATGAGATTCCACATCAAGCCTATGCATGCCACAGCCAAACAAAAAAACAAACAGACAAAAACAATGGAAAAAGTACTCACTTTAGCTAGGTGCACTTCTGTCAATATTTCATGACTTTTGGGCACATACTCTCTTATTATACAATTTTCCCCTAAACTATCAGAGAGTACCTTGCACTTACAATGTCCCTTTACCTTTAAATATATCTGTCTTTCCTGCGAATAAGGCTATTCTCTTAAATAACCACAGTCATCAACTTCAGTAATACTGTTAGAAGAGTGTTATCTAATCAACTATCCATATTCCAGTTTTGTCAGTGACCCTCTAATGTTCTTTATAGCACTTTTTTCCTTCTAGGATAGAATTTCGTCTAGGATTTGTCATCTTTTTAGTCTCCCTTTATCTTGAACATTTCCTCAATGTTTCTTTGACTTTTGTGACAGGAAAATTTTTAAAGAATACAGCTTTACCCTACTTTATTTAATAGAGTGATTCTCATTTTGGGTTTGCCTGATATTTCTTCATAATTAAATTCAGATTATGCATCTGAACACTAGAAAAATTATATTGTGTCCTTCTCAGGGCATGCATTTAGTACAAGCACATTATGTCTGGCTGCTATTCACTGGTGATAATTTTGATCACCTGATCAAGGTATTGTCTTATTTCTCCATGCAGAGTTATTACACTTTCCCTTGCATCTAACAAGCAGTCTGTCGATAGACACTTTAATACTATGCAAATATTCTTCTCCCCATCAAGAATCCTAATCCCTTCTCCCAGATTTAGTATCTACTCATGATTCTTAACTGAAGCAACATGAACTGTGATGATTTTCTAACTCCAACATTTCTTTCACATTTATCAGTCAGCATCTGGCATTCTACTATAGGCAAGAGCTTACCCCCTTCTTCCATTTATTATTTTTAATCTATTTATTTATCACAAAGGAGGTACAGATTCTATCACATCAATGGTTTACAATTCATTATAGCCCTTACTTAGCCTGATGCTCAAAATGTCCCAATTTTTGTCAGTGGGAGCACCTTCAAGCTGGCTTAGGTGTCCTTGGATGTGTCCTCACTCTATTTTTGAGTACTTCCTTACTTTCTGGTATAATATTCTGGGTTCATCTGATACCTGTCCTATCTCTGCTCTGGAATTGGCCATTTCTCCAAGGATATCTGTTTTCTATTAGGGTGGAATGGTATTAGAGACCAAATTGTGGGTGGTTGGTGCATTCTTTGCTTGTGGACCCTGTCAGCAAACAGAACTGGGAAGTATGCATACATGCACACTCACAGATACACACACACACAGAGATATGTATGACGTATGTGTGTGTGTGTATGTATGTATGTGTGTGTGTGTGTGTGCGTGCATGTGTGTGTGTATGTATAAATGTATGTACCTACGGCATGTGGAGGTTCCCAAGCTAGAGGTCTAATCGGAGCTACAGCTGCCGGCCTACACCATAGCCACAGCAACGCGGGATCCAAGCCACATCTGCGACCTACACCACAGCTCATGGCAATGCCAGATCCTTAACCCACTGAACAAGGCCAGGGATCGAATCCACGTCCTTGTGGATACTTACTGGGTTTGTTAACAACTGAGCCATGATGGGAACTCCCAAAGATCTATCTTTGAAATTAAGCTGACACTAATACTTCCAATTCCAATCCAATGCCACAGGATTCTTTCTTACCTTTCCCCATTCCCCACTGCATTACGATTTTTTTCTTTCTTCTGTAGTGAAAACCCTAGCTCCAAACAATATCAACACATTTATTTGCTTAGCTTTGTAATACCTCTAAAAACAGTTTAAAAATTGCTTCCCTCCTAATTCTACAAAAACTCAAATCTACTAAAAAGAATTCAGAATTGATTTCCTGTTCTGGCTACTAAACTACTGTGTTCAGTATGTTATTCAGACTGGTTCTATTTTTCACTTCAGGATGGCTCATGTTACTTAAAATTGAAAAAAATGTTGGGGTTGTGTGTTTCAGTGTGCTTTCAGTTTTGGTCCAATACTTCTGTCTTTCTTAATTTAATGTTTTTCTTTTTTAAATACATAGAATATTAACATGTTTCCAAGTAAAAACGCTAAAACAGGTATACTCACAGAAGTGTCACTTCCTTTAACCCCTTGCTCTTCTATGCCCTTCCTCATTGGAGGTACCCAAATTCAGTTTTCAGGTTTGTCTTCCTGTGTTTATTTTTGTAAAGGTAAACAGATACGTATATTTTCTTTTTTCCTCTTTTTTACACAAAAGGAGGTAACACAGAATACATGCTCTTTTGCATCTTGTCTTTTTTCAATTAAAAATATCTCCTGGAAATCACTGTATATTAATACACAGAGATTTTCCTCACTTTTTTTTTTCTTTTAAACAGAGGCATAACATCTTACTGTATGGCTATACCATAGTTTATTCACTCCATCTCCTATATGTGGCTGTTCATATAGTTTCTAGTGCTTTGAAATTATAAATAATTCTGTAATGAATAACATTTTCCGTATGTGTTTTTCTGTTGTTGGGTATGTATGTGTGTGTATACGTGGGATACATTTCTAGAAGAATTTCTGGGTTGAAGGGTAAATATATAAGCAATTTTATTAGATATTGCCAAATTCCCCTTCCTAGGAGTTGAACCATTCTGTATTTCCCCCGGTAATACTTAGGGTGCCTGTTTCCTCATGACCTCAACTACAGAGTATATTGCCAAGCTTTTGACTTTTTGCCAATCTGATGGGTTAGAAACAATATCCCCATGTAACTTTAATTTGTATTTCTCTTACTATGGGTAAGGTTGAACATCTTTTTCTATGTTTAACAAATTTCTTTCTATGAGTTGTTTATTCTTATCTTTTGCTTATTTTTCTATAGGATTTTTTTGTACCCTCCTCCCCCCAAATTTTTTTGGGAGAAGTTTTCTTTCCTTTTTTTTTCTTTTGCCAAGCCTGTGGCACGTGGAAGATCTTAGGCCAGGGATTGAACCTGAGCCACAGCAGTGACAATACCAAATCCTTAACTGCTAGGCCACAGGGAACTCCAGGAGGAGAATTTTTGTTCACTGTATTTTTAGGATATTATTCCACTAAGTACTTTTTAGGTAGGAAAAAATAACAAATAGTAATATGCTATTAATATATACAGGGTATATTCCCTGGTAGTGCTACAACTTAAGGGTCTGGCACTGTCACTGCTGTGGCAAAAAAAAATACACACACACACACACACACACACACAAATACCATGTCAGTAAGTAAACAAAGTGCTTATTCATATTTCATTCACTGACTGTGGTGGATTATAAAGAGTGTGGTTGGCAGACACTAATCTTAAATAACTGACTTGGCATGTATGCTCAATATGAAAAAATCCCTTAGAAGCCCTTTCTGGTGATGCCATTAGCTTATAAGCACGTCATGTTGAAAATGAAGGGTAAGGCTCTGTATATATGTCTTTCAACACAGCCATGAGAAGAGGAACAGGAGGCATAGCACTGGAGAATAAGAAATATCAATACAGGTTTCCAAATCAAGAACTCATTCACTGAGGCAACTGCTATTTCCTTTTTACTCTGGGTTCCTCTCTCTGTGACCTCTAACTCCTGCTGGATCCTTTTACAGACAGGCTTATTCGGGCTTTTCAGATTTTACCCTACTTTAGGCCATGTCATGGACCTTAGGATTTTAGTTGTCGAAGCATAGGGTAGGTGAAGGCTTCTTGCTGACACTGAATTTGATTCCAGGGCTAGTGCTGGCTGGCTCTGAATCTTGGATCCAGGGCTCTCAGAATAAATCTCTGTGCATTAATAACTGGTACAGCTTATTAGCTTATGGCTAATTTCATTGGATTTTTCTTTTAGGTGTTAAAGAGAGTGATCAATTTAAGCATAACTGAACTAGTGACATGAGACCTGAGACATGCATTTAAACTGATGAGGGGAAACATACTACATGGAGACTAAACAACATGCTTCTAAAAAACGAATGGGTTAATGAGGAAATCAAGAAAGAAATACAAAAATACCTTGAAACAAATGAGAATGAAGACACAACAACCCCAAATCTATGGGATGCCGCGAAAGCGGTGCTTAGAGGGAAGTTCGTAGCATTGCAGGCCTTCCTCAAAAAAGAAGAAAAATCTCAAATCGAGAACCTAACCCATCACCTCAATGAATTAGAAAAAAGAA